>VZRR01005444.1:445601-555769 GCA_013398015.1 Oreocharis arfaki
GGGTGCGGGGCCGGGAGAAGAGACTCCTTCCTCTGAGGGAGGAGCTGTGTGTTGTCATTCACAGAATCACAGAACGGGCAAGGTTGCAAGGGACCACAGTCGTTGGCCGTCTGGTCCAACCTGCCTGCTCAAGCAGGGTCGGTCCTAGGGCACATGGCACAGGATTGTGTCCAGACGGGTCTGGAATATCTCCAGGGAGGGAGACTCCTCCGCCTCTTTGGGCAATCTGAATCTAGTTCAGTTTATACACGTTATCCTCGTTAAGGAAATCAGCCCGCTGAGGGTTAAGTGGATGTTTCTGAGGCTATGGTTCGCCACTCAGAAGCCCGAGGGTGAGTGCCCTTTTCTTTAGAGGAACGCTGTGAGTTTTCCTTTTATGTGGTGAATAAAACCTCCCCCTTCCCCCGGCATCTCCACTCTCAGATTGTTTGTTAAAGGAAAAAGAAAAACTTGTTTTCCCGGATATCTCTTTGCATGGGTAGAGCCATAGCCGTGACTAATTATTCAGACTTAAATGCATACAACAAACAAGAACTAAAACAAAAAAGCCGAACCCACCCCGTGCACACATATAAAGGTAAAGCATAGCCATGGTTATCTGTCAGTTGTCACGTAGCAGTTCTCTATAGTACTGACAATGTTAATTTTATGCCTCTTTTTATGTAGTCATGTGCTGCCTCATTAGCTATTAACCGTTGTGGAATACATCTGCAAGAAGAAATTCAAGGTCTTCTGAGGGACACCGAAGCAAGCAATGTCTTTAAACCATGAGCAAGTGCAGGGTGTATGGATAGACCCAGTACTGTGAACGTAGGTAGCATATATAATCATTCAAAGTGGGTTTGATGGTTCTGTTTGGGAGTGAGCCTAAAATAGAGAAGAGCAGTTGGAGGCAGAGATGTTGAGGCTAGGATTTCAGAAAAACTGCTGTGCATAAATTGAGTTATTTCTGATTTTAATATCAACTCTGTGCCTACCTACTGCTTAATCTCAGTTTGGCCACAGCTTTCTCTTTTTTAAAGTCAGTCTTAAGTGAAAACTATTCTATGACAGGCTCTGTTTTTTGTGATGGTCTTCATTAAAGACTTTGTTGTGCAGTCAGGAGCAGTGATTTGAAGATGAGGAATGTCTTGAGAAACATCTTGAGACAAAACTTTACTCCAAGAGCAAGATGTAACCCACCTTTCCATCTCATGTATGAATGGCTACTGAAGGATTGCAGTTGTTATGAGGGTGTGTTTCCAAAGTTCACTCTTTCACAGGTGGCACTAGTGCAGTTTAGTTTTTACTGACTGCAATTTGAGGTGTCTAAGTATGGCATTTCTTTGTTTGTATCATAGTGCTTTCTCCTCTTTTGCAGTCAGTTTCAGACCTCAGTTAATTATAAACCACTCTGAATTAGGATAAAGTTGAGTATAGGTGGTAAAAGCTGCCTGAAAGACCTGCAGATACTTGGATAGCTACTCCTGAGCTTTTGACTGCTGTGGTTGGGCTGATTAAAACATCTTCCGCTGGTAAAGCAAAGCACAGTTCTTTACTTGTTTGAACAGGTGCTTCCAGAGTGAGGAACCTTTTTTAATTTTCCCATAAATGTGTTTCCAACATTTCATTCTTTATTGGGCCTTTCAAATGTAAGAAAGAAGCTGTCAGTGGGAGATCACCAACTTGCACTTAGATATATTCATAAACTTTATATAATCTCTTTCCAAAAGGCAGGTGTTAAACAATGAACTTACGGGAAGGTGATTTTACCTGCTTTGTATGTCAGCTGGTGATAGGTGCAGCGAGACACTTAAATCTACACAAGGAAGCTCTGTGACTGCAGCGAGGGGCAGGGAAGCATGATAGAAATGCTATAAACTGTTGTTTGCCCTCTTGAGAAATGTAGTGAAGATTTGGCTGAGTTTTTATGTTTCCTGTTAATGAAAGTGTCCGTGTTGCCTTACTGACCTATAAAGCAGCACATTCAGTCAGTGGCTTAAGTGAGACTTGAGGAGTACAGGTATGAATGAAGGGAAAACACAGGGTATGTCCCTCCTCTCTGTGTCTCCACTCTGTGTTAGGTACCAGCATCCCTCTTGGTAGGTAGGTGTACACCTACCCATTCCGACTACCAGGTATTGCACCATCTGCAGAGAAGTTGGAATAAAGAATAAGCCAATGTCTGGAAAGTGTTTCTTCAAAAGTTCACAAGCACATCTACTCTGGTTTATGAGTAAACCAAGTGCTAATTGCCAGTGGTTGTAATACTCTGTTGGCTGGGTGGGGAGCTGGTGACTTTCCTGTAAGGAGTCTGGAGCGGGAGCTGCTTTGCATGTTCACATCATGCATTTTGAAGTGTCTGCAAAAACTTTAAAATTAGGAAGCTTATCAAAAGAACCAAGAACATGCACAGCAAGTCAGAAGTATCCTGCATCAGCCTGTAGCTGTTAAGTGGATTCCCAGATATAAGCTGTTCAGAATAGCACAAGTGTATGTTTTGCTTTACTGCAAACATGATGCTCTTTCAGTTGTCAGCTATGCTCAGCCCATGGACTTTCCTGTGTTGAGAGATCCTCAGTATGTGCTCTGCCATGAAGCATTTGGTATCCACTTGGACTCTTGTAGTTAATTTAGGCATGTCAGCATTTTATGTACTGTTTTTATATGTCAAAGATTTTCTTGTTAAGATTAATACTTTGGTATCTCAAGATAATATCCCATACTTAGTGTACATAGGTAGACAGGGAATACCAGGTCATCTGTGGAACTGAAGGAGTCCCTGGAGCTGATAGAAAAATGCACCTTAGTTATTTTGGTACTAGTATGGATTTAATTGCTTGAACATGGTTTAAGTGCATGAAGGCTGAGGTTTTAAGACATTGATATAAGAAAGATACTGCAGTTACATCCCTGCAAAAGTTGTGCAGACAAGTTCTGGTTTGAAATGCCTCTATTAACTGGCATTTTTAGAAGTCAACTTAAAATCATATTTGTCTGTGAGGCTTCTCTGTGGTGATCTCTCACAGAGATCTGATACTGCTTATATGGTAGTTATTGGTAATTTCATGTATGATTTGGCTTTTTTGGCTGTGCAGTTTCTTCTGACCTCTAGACTGGTGCAGAGTTTCTGCTGCATGTAAAGGTGGCAAGTATTTTGCAGGTGCTCTGCCTGGAGTTCTGCACAGGCTGTTTGTGCAGACTTGTAACATTTGCAGTTACTTGCTTGCAGTTCCCTGCTTGCAGTTCCCGTTGCTTCTGCGGGGTTTTCCCCCGTGAACCAGTACCTTGGTTTGTTAATAAATTAAGATTTGGATCTCTCAAACTTTACAGTAAAAGAATAATGTAATTTTTTTTGGTTAGTGCATCATTTGGAGGGGATGTAGTGATTCTCAAAGAAAATAGAGGTTGTTATTGTTAAATCCTTGTACTGGTTTAAAGTGAGTTGTTTGCCTTGCTTGTAAGGGCTGCCATGCATGCAGCACGTGGTACCTGGTTCCAGGGCTCAGGCTGGGCTTATGGGAAGGATTTCACCACCTTTTCTGCAATTTTTCATTAATGTGGTGAACCAGTAAGAGCACCATTCAGCTGGTGAAAAGAAGTTTTATTCCAAGCTAAAAGGGAGCACTGTCATTAAAGTCTTTCGGTTTCATTTCTTGCCATGATGGTGCTCATACAGCACATCAGCCCCCAAGTCCTACAGCTTTCCCATATAAACTGTACAGATTCCTATGATCATACTTACTGGAACAGCAGCAGAAAGTCAGGTATATGGTGACTCAGTTCTGGCATAACTCAAGAGGAAATGTTTGCTGTATTTTGAAACATATTGGATTTGTCTTTTTTTTTTTAATTATGTGTTTAACAAAAAGGAAGATACAGGAGTGATACCTTAGGTAGGATTAATTATTTGATCATATTTCCCTTAGGCTAACGGAACTGGAAGTTACCTGTTTTCCAGGGAATGCAATTGGTATTTTGAATACACACCCACACCCTGCCTTCCCCTGTTTTAACACTAACCACCGAAGCGTAGTGCAAGAGGCGTCATTGCTTGTGTGTGTCTTTGTATTTAGGTATCCAGTAGTAAACCTAAGTTCAGGTTTCTATTTCCCAAGCTTTGGTGGAACTCAGACAGGAATTCAAAGCCTGAGCATGCACATCTATCAGATCTGGAGTTCTGCCCTACTCCTTGTGAGGGATGATCCTGCAGGGATGAAGTATATTTAGAGGGTATAGACAACTCATCAAGATTCTGTGCGGTTAACTGGGTTCTTAGTGATGTCTGTCCCTTTAGATTAAGCTGTCATTGCAGGAGACATGGTGTCTTGGATGTTTAAATTATTAATGTCTGAAATAACAAAACCACAACTTTTTATCCCTGTAAGAAATGTTTTCTATTGCTCAAGTTTTAGGACAATACAAAAAAAAAAGAATAAAAAGAATGGGCAAAATTCATACATCTTGGAGCACAGTTATGTGTGCACATACATATGTTTAGTAATTCCTGTTGTTGTTCTTGCTCTATGAAGCAGCATTAATATTCCTTTTCTTATTGTTACATGTTACCTCAGAGTTCAGTTTAATTTTCTTTGTTGAAGAATGAATGGGGTCTATTTTCTGCCCCTTTAGAAATATGACCAACACTAATTCTGTGGTTTCTTTTGCTTCCTGTAGGCTGGCCCCGATGCGATTGTATACACTGTCCAAAAGGCATTTTGTTCTGGTCTTTGTAGTATTCTTTATTTGTTTTGGTCTGACAGTCTTCATAGGAATAGCAGGTAAGGATGTTCTCTTTTTAAAAGATTACAGTTCTTGTACACTTTGTCTAACCCTATTGGTATTTACAGATGTATTTAAATGCTAATGAGCTTACTGCTCCTGAGATGTCTGAGGAAGCATTATTTTTGACAGGGACAGGGAAGTGTTTCTTCCATCTCACTTTTTCATGGGAGTACTGCCTACTAAGACTGAGCATTTGCAACTGCTTTGCAGGGGAGAGTCAGTAAAATGAAACAAAACCAACTTCATTGTAACATAATTTTTCAGCAGACTGCTACATTAATTGTTTTTCTTTGTATTTCTATCTGTAAAATGGTAGTGCCAGTCCTTGATTTCCTGTGAGGAAAGTGGTAACTGTTCGTAAAGCCTGCTAAATGTTTGGGTGACAAATGCCACAGAAATACAAAATATTTTAGTGTAAAAATACAAACTGCACTTGTCAAACATATTTGAGCTGTTTTCGAAGATCTTTGGGAGAGTCCTGATATGATCTGGGAAGCTAAGCAGTTAGTGCCTGGGTGCTTATCCTGGAGATCAGAGAGATTTGTGGTAGTCTGCTCAACAAAGATGCAGTGTCACTAGGGAGTTGAAAAGCAAGGGAGCCCTCTTTATTTCATGCCAGAGAGCTTTTCCAGGGCTAAAACATACTTGAAAAATAAGTCAGTGTGCTGTCATAGCAGTGTTAAATGTACTAATACTGTGCTGTCAGGAGAGCTTTATTGATACAGAAATGACAGACAGGTAGAGGGGAAGGAAGGGACTGCTAGTCACTGAGCAGCCCACCCCCTGTATAAGAATTACTTTAGGTTGTTATCATGTTCTCCTCCTTTACTGCTGACTTCTACATCACCCAGCATGTCCAGTGTGTTCCCGTGCCCCTCTCTGACACTTTTTGACCTCTCTGTTGGGTTGTCTCTACCTCTGCCCTGTACTTCACCTCCTTTAGAGTGAGAAGGGCTGCCCAGGCCTGGGAGCCATGCAGTCCTGCCTGCCTTGGAAAGAAGGGCGGGTTAATTGGAGGCAGCTATTTGGGCTTTTTATGCCCATCTGTGCCTCATAGGCAGTACATTTTTCATAATAGCCTTAAATAATAAAATTTGTCTGTGGAATAAAACCTTCTTTCTTGCTGTTTGATTTATTATAGCAGCCTAAGGTCTAAATAGGCTTTCAGTTCATAAAGGTTAACCGCTGATATTCCTGTGACTTGCTGAAGGATGCTGAAGGGCATTATTTGGCCACTAAAATACTGCATAAATGCATTTGCGAAAGCACATTTTGTATGAATGATAAAGGAAAAAAAAGGAATTATTTAATTTATTGTAATTTGGCTTTAAAATTGAACCGTATTTGTAGTTGTGTACTTATACTGCCAGGCTGCAAGAAATGGAAGAAAGTTGTTTTATGTAAGACTAGGCAAAAAGCAATGCTCCTGGAAGAGAAAACTCAGTGGGTTTTTTTTAATCAGTAGCAGAACCTGAGAGAGAGCTGTGCTGGTGTATTGTGTCTGCATGCAGAGTAACCTGATGATTACTTTGGCCCAGAGGACTTGGCTGCTGTAAGCATCACTTGGTCATCTGTACCCTGCTGTGGTCCCAACCTTGCCTGTGATCCCTTTCAGGAACTGGCATGGCTGTGGGATTCTTGTCCTTGTAAGATTGGTCTGCTGACATCATTCATTATAACTTAAATATTTTTAAAAGAATGCTGTTTACCTTGGGAGGAGACTCACAGAACAATTACTGTGATATTCCTCATGGCTTTTGTTGACAGCTGCTTGCTTCCTGTGAATAGAAGGAGGGGCTCTAACAACAGAGTGCTCCCTCATTAAAGGGTACAGTCTGAGAAAAGGTCACCAAACCCACTAAGTAAATGCAAGTGTGGGAGATACATCTATATTTTCCGGGCTACCTGAATATGCCATTGTTCACACTCACCATCTCTACCTACAGTTCAGGAAGTCTTGCTTTTCATCTGAGAGATCAAGGCAGCTTTATCTGAGGTGGATGGTGCTCTTATAGTTCTTGTAACCCAAGACAGACACAGACTTGTTTGGTCTTTTTTCCGGGTTGCACTCACTTTCTTTCCCTTTTCCCAATGGGTCTGTGTTGTCTTTGGGGTAAGACAAAGAAAAGTGCAAAGAAAATCCAAGGTGCAGAAATCATTTTCAATAGCTATGCAGTTCATCACCTCAAGATGGTTCTTTGCCTTCCTCTGTGACTCTGTTAAGTGAGCAAGACTAAAAGAAGAACAATAACTATTTTAATTAGTCTCCATTTGTTAGTAATGCAGCCACAGCATCATTTTCGTCAGTTGCTTTAAAAAGCTTTTTTATATATCACTTGCTAGAGAAGTAGCAGCTACATTTCATTATTTGCTTGTTTGTTGTTCTTAAAAACTTTGATTGTGATTTCTCTCTTCCAATATTGGTTCCTATCTTCCAATTAAAAAAAAAAAACCTCTAAAAAGGTTAATTCTATTTGTTTTGTCCAGACTTAATTACTGACATGTGATGACTCACCAACTGTGAACACCTCCTGAAACTCAATTACACTTTTTAAAACAAAAAATGCCTTTCAAAAATCTGATTTGTATGTACTTGAGAACTGAAAAGTTCAATGATGCAGAACTGACTTTATCGGGGGTGGCTGCTGGTGATGTTGCACTGCAATTCTAATATGAAATTCTGGCTGTGATGCCTGAAATTCTTATTTTTTCCCTTTAAGTCTGTAAGATGGTTAGTGTTTTTATTAGAGTGGTTTTAGGAGCCCAAGCAGTGCTGCATGTTCAGAGCTGTCATGACAGCTAACCTAAAATACTTCTTGCACAGAGTGATCCCATGTTGCTCATTTATAAACTTCCTTCTTTTCCTTTGTTTTTCTGTGGTAACTTTGAAGTTTTTGGTCTTTGTGAGAAACTGCTTTTCTTGCATAATTTTTATAATACTGAGTTTGTGATTGAAAGAGCATATTTTGAGGATTAATAAATTCCGTTAAATTGCCAGACCAAATATAAACAGGGAGAGACTATTTGGACAGAGGGATCTTACTGGCCCAAGTACAGGTGTGTATGTCCTGCTCATGTCCCTGCCTGCTATACATCATCTCTGTGTATGTGTTCACAACGTGCTGTACAGACACAGATCTTTTCCTACTCTTCCCTGTCACTTTCTTGGTTTAGTCCTTTCATGTTTTGTGTACATAAAAATATGTGTGCATTCTTCTCCTCAGTACTGCGTGCTCCTGCATACCTAAAGGGAAATTGTACCGCTGTCTGGAACTGCCTTCTCGGGGGATATGCAGGAGATGGGGCTTTTCGGGGGATATGCAGGAGAGGTGCATCATGATGGGGGGAGAGGCAACACAAGATGGAAGACAAGAAATTCAGTTAGATACTAGGAAATTTTTCTTATTCTAACAGTGATTAAACACCAGAACAGTTTTCTCAGACAGGTTGTGGGAGTCTCTGTCCTTAAAGATGTTAAAGACTTAACTGGACGTGGCCCTCAGCAACCTGATTGAATTGAACGAGGGGGTGGACTAGATGTCCTCTGTAGGTCTCTTCTGACATAAATTATGATTTTATTGCTTTCCCCTTACTGCATACAGACCTAGAGGCAGGGTATGAGTGGATGGATGTGTTGGTCAGTACATGCTAAGTGTGTGTGTCCATATGCAGAGTGACTGGAGGAATGCTTGCAGAAAGGTCTGATATCGAGCTGAACATCTCTGACTATAATTGGACATGAAATTATTTATTAAATAGACTGTCTGCTGTAGGAGAAATTGCTTATGTAGCTTCCATGCAGTTATCTTTATTTATGTGATGATACATATAATATGTGATAGCCCCAGTTTTCTGTAGAAAATCTGGGTAAATTGAGAACTGTTGCTAAACAAACATGTGATACCTTGGCTTAAGCAGACCAATGCAATGAAAATCCATCATTAGTCAGAAAGTACTGTTACTGTGGTTGTAGAGGCAAGTATTACATGTATTTAAAAAGGCTTTAGCATCGTGCACCAAATAGAATGGGATGTGTTTGCCCTGGTGCCTAAGCCTTGAGTGCAGTGCGTTAGGGACACTGTGCTCCATGTAAGCCAGGTCGTGGTAACAGTTAGGCCGTGGAAAATTTGTAGTGCTGTTTAACCTGCTGCTTTTTCAGGTGGTTTCTGCAGCCCTTGTTGAGCTTTGAGTCGCTGTAACAACAGAACCACTGGTGCTTAGCTAGCTTTTTCTGTAGCTGAGGGCTTTCGTGACGGCACTCGGATAAAAAGCTTGGGATATATATTAAAAAATACTGTGTGTTTTTTTGTGGTAGTATACAGTACACATTCAGGGCTTCTGACATGGAGTCCTTGATTTATAATTTACTTCCAATTTAATCATATCTAGAAATACTATGGCAGAGAACATGCTGGTCAAATTTATAAATTATATTGAAATATCCAACGCTTTACCCTTTATCTGAAACATCTGAAAAGTGGAATACTATTTACCTGCTTTGCAGGGAGGTATTTTGTACAGTCTTCTGAAAACCTATATTTACATCATTATTTATCAGTAATATGTATATTTCAATATTATTTTCTCTCTTCCTTTTTATATATTGTGCAGGTCCTAATGTAATTGAAACTTCTGTAGCAAGAACGGACTTAAATAACAGCCTAAAGGTAAGAGTTAATAAATATTGTTGGATTATATGAATGGCATTATTTGATGTTAGTAATGTTAAACATTTCCCTCTTTCCCCCCCCCGAGTTATTTTAAATGTCTTAGTGGTGCTTTCCAGTTTGAAGCTGAACATGCAACATTGTACTACCTCTGTGTTACTTCATGAGTAGCCCAGCAGCAATTTCTGGTCTCTTACTGTTGTGACCAGGTCAGGTGGAGAATTCTAGGATATTTCTGCACTAGGCAGTTTCTGACAAAGAAACAGATGAGTTTTTCTCTGGTGAATTAATGTTGGAGATTCTTGTAGGGAGTTCAGAAACAGAAACTGAGAACACGCATTGAAAAACAATACACTCAGTGGCAACTAACGATGTCCCTCTTGTGATTTCCCTTTCTATCATCTGTAAAGAAATATTTCTTTCTCTTGTTATTTGTTCACTATCATGTGACCAAGACATGGGATCTGGCTTCCTAACAGGAACATTCACATGCTTAAATGCTTTCATATTTTGTTTCTCAGTTCTTGCATGTTTGTTTGTCTAGCTCTTCACTGTCAACCTAATACCTAAAGTATTTTTTGTGAAAGCACTAAAAAGGTTTTGTTGTGGATTTTTTAAAATACTCTGGGACATTTCTTTTTTTTAACCTACTAGTCACCTCTGTGTGTCTGGGTTGATACAGTATTGTGGGTGGATTTTATTTTTTTGAAAGTACATCTTTATTTCAAATTAGAGAAGTCTTTCTTGCATGTGGATTTTATCTTTAATGATATCTTTCATTCATTTGAACTGAATGTGGGATTTTTAGAAAACCTAGTGGAAATTAGGGCTTTTTTGTAATTACAGTGGAACAAGTTTAAAACTGTGTAGCAGATGAAGGCCCACAAATCTGACTTTTGATGTAAAGTCCTAGAAGTTATTTCTTATATTCAGGCTAGGCCTAAGGATTTTGTTTTTCATATCTGAACTTTTCTGTTTTATTGCTATTGCCTCTATGGGCTTTAGGTAGTCA
Organism: Oreocharis arfaki; assembly: GCA_013398015.1. Lineage (NCBI taxonomy): Eukaryota > Metazoa > Chordata > Aves > Passeriformes > Paramythiidae > Oreocharis > Oreocharis arfaki. The sequence goes on from VZRR01005444.1 coordinate 456,045, forward strand.
TACCTTTCCTTAGTTCAGTACTGTGGAAAATAAATGTGCTGTTTAAGCTACTTCTCTGGAAGACTTCTATGTGAGCTGCTTATCACACTGTCCATGGAGTACCGCATGTAAATCTCTTCTCAAAAACATTGTTGCAAACATAATTAATATGCCTTTCATTCTTGTAACTACAGATATGTCATGTAACAGGGTAAAGGCTGGTGCTAACCTTGTGGGGGTTTTTTACAGCTGAAGCCATTTAATTTAAGTTCTCCACCACTGTCAACTTACAACCAGCAGCTGTGGCTGACCTGTGTAGTTGAGTTGGATCAGCACGATGGTGAGAATCTTACCTAATTCTCAGGAAACTGCTATAGCAACCTGTCTGTTGTATCTTTAATTTCATCTGTCACATGCATGATCCTGTTGCTTTCTGGCTGTGGTTGGTGGGTTTTTCATCTGGTATGCTTTTTTTCCACTTCACCCCCCTCCCTTGGTAAAGACATGGACAGCACTGATTTAATTGTAAGCAACAGGAGTCAGGGAGAAGTTGTTTGTTATTTCTGTGAAAACAGTAGTATCTAGATAATCTGTGTATTTACTTCTTCATTTTGGGAGAATTAAATGTGTAGATTGTAATGATACTGATTTTTCAATAAAGTTTCCCTGTGGTGTAGTGCATAATACTGTATTAGTAATTGTTAATCTGTCAAGATTCAGTCCAGGGCTTGTGACTTACTGCCTATGTATAAAAATTCTCTACCCCTACTCCAGTAATGTATAACTGAGTAAGCCTGAGTAGTATTTGGATAGCATATGTATTTTAAATGACTTTGGACCTCTATTTGAGATTTCATTTCTGCATGTAGCAATAGATTAATGTTTTCTGTTTTAATTCCAGTATCCCTCAAGAAGAATGTGACTATGACAGTCAAAGTACTGGGAGTGGTGAAGGATGGAAGCACACCATATGTTAACAATCAAGTTCACAATCGGACGAGGTTACTCAGTTGTGCACAAGTATGTACTTGCTTAAACAAAACTGGTGTAGTGCATTTTCTTTAAATCTATGTGCATGTTACTTACATTGCACGTAAGAAGAGTGTGTCTGTTAAACGCGTCTCAGGAAAGACTCTACAGGACAGTTTTATTTTTAATGGCCCTGTGGGCAGTAACGCTGACAAGACACCTACCTGTTCATCACTTTTCTGTTTACTTGGGTGAATTGTGTCTATTGCCCTTTAAAGACCCCTTTTTCTTGTTAGACTTGCTCTTTGTCAGTAAAGCAGTGGGTCCTGTTCAGTCACCTAAACAGGTTTAGCAGTACGGAAGAAAGGAGTTTTGTAGCAGAAGATTGGCTATGGGGTTCCGGAGGAGAGAAAAATTCTTCTCCAGCACCTTGCAGAGTCTGCTTGAAATCAGCTGTCAACTGTGTTCTGAAAAAGCTAAATTCTTTTGCCACTGTGAAGAAATGTTTGGAGATTCTAATGTAATTTGCACTGAAATTTTTAAGCTGAAAGACATCCAAACCAGCTTCTCCAGATGCAAATCCTTGAGGAAGGCCATAGCTGAAGTTTTTTATGATAAGCATATATAGTAAATCAAGTGTTTTCTTTTTATATAGATATATGCACATATCTATGAATTCTTCAGAAATCAGTTACTAGTGCTCTATTAGATTTAGTTACTCAGCCAAGAGAGCAATATACCTGGCTTTTCTCTTTCCTCTTACTAACTTCTAAAAATGAGTTAGTACAATATAGCCCCATCTCTCCAGCTTGACTGACAGAGTTATTCAGATCCATCCTGGTGCTGAAAGCAGTTGCTTTCACCTGCTTAAGTGAAAAGCTGGCCCTATTTATTGTTTAGTCATTGATCTACCTGACTGACTTCATCAGTTTCTTCTGCTCTCTCTGGTATCTTTCAAGAAAGTCTTGATCAGACTGATTGAGATTGGTGAGATATCTAATAAATATCATCAATATTGAACCATTAAAAACAAATTCTCCAACCTCTACTAACAGTGCATGTTCTGGAATAATTTGAAGACTTCTATGTACTGTTCTCTGTGTGTGTTCACAGAAATGCAGTGAAATCATTGTTGCTCATCTGGGCTACCTGAACTACACTCAGTACAACATATTTGTTAGCTTTGAAGATCTAAACAAGTTAACATACACCATCCAGAATATAACTTTCACAGTAAGTATAAAGCTTTATACTAGTAAAAGAAGTCTCTTTAATGCTGTAGAAGTGTGTTTAACTCTAACAAAAAAGTATCAGATTTTTGAAGATAAATGAAAAAATGCATCATAATTATTTTTTCTGTCACTGCTAATGTCAGAGCTGTTATAGCATTTACTGTTGACAAGGGTCTAGACCAATTTTTTAAACTCTGTAATAAAAACTTTTTCTCTCAGCACTACTACTGCTATTTTCTGTAACAGATAAATTTAGTCTGAATGCTGGGAGATATTTTTTGTGATAGGCAAGCTAGATTAGAACATCCAGTTTTCTGCATTTGCTTAGAGAGATGTTGCCTGACTGAAGGATGATATTTTTTTCAGCCTCTCCAGGAGGTATATCAGAATTAGCAAAAATTTCCAGACTTCATAAAAGCGTGGGCTGGAGAGGTTTAACAAACTCAAAGAAAAATGAAGAGATTTTTTTGGGGGGTGCTGTGCTTATGAGGAAGAGAATTTTTTTTTTTTTCCAGCTAACACAAGCAGTTTACTAAAATAATTCACTAAAATGGTCTCCAGTAGAATAACTATCTCAGTTTGTAGTGCTAAAGATTGCATATAAAACACTTATATCGTGTGTATTGATTGACTACAGGAAGAAGTTTAGAAACATTTGCATTGGGAGAAAAAGGAACTGAACCAAGTTTATAATACAGGTTACTATGGTAAGCCTGTATATCGCATTCAGTGTGTCAGAGCAGGTAGCAACCAAAAATCTTACTGTAAAGGAAAAATATTTTTAATATACTAAATTAACTTTCTAAATATTAATATTTTTAATATTCTAGTGCATAAAGCACATAGTTAAAAATAAGCTCTAAGGGGAAAAAAAACCCGTAAGCTCACAAACTCTTTATCTAGTTCCGTATTTCAAACAGAACAAAGTGTTGGGGCATTTACAGTTGTACAATTTATTATCTTGCTTTGCAGGCTGCCTTTAGGGCAGCCCTGTGTGCAACCCCAAAAACACTCCAACCCAAACTTTCCTGCAACAAATAAAATTGTGAAATTTATTTCATTATTACAGTTGTTCATGGTGATCTCAGTTGAAATCAGTGGATTGCCTTTTGCATAATAGGTTTCTCTACGTGTAATTTTCATTCTTCACTTACAGTTTAAAAAGACGAGACAGAGGTTGACAGATTTAATACTTTGAAAGGTAAAGCTTTTTGTTCAGATGAGCAGAGCATATGTTGTGCCAGGGAGTTTACATTTCAAAAATGGCTTCAGAATCAGCTGGCTTCATGCCAGCTATGAGATAAATTGTCAACAGAGCAGAGTTTATGCAAACTGACATGTTATAATTAATATTTATGCCCTTCTAATAATTAGAGTAGAAGAAGGAGTCTTTCCCTCTTAACCTATGTAAAAGATTTCTGTGTTTGTAGTAAGTTGCTTATCCTTCCTTTAACTTCTGAGATGAGTGAGGAAGCTTTAAGAAAACAAACCCCTTACAGGAAGTACTCCTGTACCTTTTTGACCTCTTCATAATCAATATATGCATCTGACCTTGGTAGTACAGAGGAAGACACCGGATTTACTCATTTATTGGCATTCAGACTTAGATTGAAAGTGCAATTGCGATCAAGGAAGACTATCCTTTTTGTCTTGAGAGTGCTTTAACATATGACGGCACTGAGTATGTTATGAAGTGGCAGGATAAAAGAGAAGCAATGCTATTGGGCTGCTTTGCTCATCTTTTTATCAGATAGTCTTGTAAAGTACAAATTCATCTTTATCTTTCCATGGTGACATAGTGGAATTTGGTAATTTTGAAAATTTAAATTTTGAAAAGCCACAGAACTTTCCAGTATCTGCATAAAGTGCTAATTATTGATGTCAAATGTAGTCTGTCAAAATATTATTCATTGGGCTCTTCTGTTTTCTTGTAGTGGAAGACCTATAATCCAACTTTTTCACAAGTGGAAATATGGTTCCGATTTGTCTTTGTAGTTCTTACTTTTATGGTCACGGTAAGATTTTGTTTCAGCTTTTCTGGAGTTCATTATGGAAGCAGCTGATAACACTGCTTTGTAGTGCTGTGTTTAGTAATTTAACCCCAGGCAGCAAAGTTGACATATCACTGAATGGGTGTAAAAACGTTTCTGAAATACTTATGTAGTTGCTGCTTTTATGTTTTTACAAGTGGTATTGAAGGGACATAAGAAAATAGGATAAATGGGAAAACATGTTTTTCTAAACTCTGGTTTTGGATTAAACAGAAAAAAAATTTTGCTTAGATAAAGGAAATTGTGATGAGATGCTGAAGAAAAGTATTTTTTTTCGGTGTAGGTAGGCTCAGACTTTGGAAGAGGATGGCCAGAGTGTGGGCTGTTTGTCCCTGAAAATGAGCAAAACTCAGTTGAATATGACCTTGGTCTAATGTTGAAGTTATCACTGCCTTGCATGTGAAGATGGGCCAGGTGCCCTCCAGAGGTCCCTTACAACCTAAATTATGCTATGATTTAGATGATGTCTCCTTTCTAACCTGTCTTGCGTCCTGGAGAATAAGTGTTTGGAAAAAAAAACAACATAAAATCTAAAATCCTGAATTTTCAGAGTAGGGGCAGCAAAGTCCTGCACACTTGCACAGCGTTTTTCTCACACAGATGGTGTTGCTCAGGTCGTAACTGTGAATATAAAATGCAATCTGCTCTGTAAAAAAGTGAATTCAAGTAGAAGTTGTTGATAGTGTGTGACTAGTAACAAGGCAACATTTTTTTTCCCATAATGTTGATTTTCATGTACTGGCTGGTTTACTTCTCAGTTTGCTTGAGGAATTAAGTAATTTGCATGGGGGTCAGCGAGCAAACCTGAAGTAGAAACAAGGAGACCTGGCTCCAGTTTCACTGTTCTCAGTGGCAAAGACCTCATGAAGTAGCCTTTGCAATGTGCTGTACTCTCTCTTAGCTCTGGTTAAACCATTGAAGGCTCTATTACTTCCTTACAAATTGTTGTTGTTGTTGTTCTGTAGTGTCTGTTTGCACATTCCCTGCGGAAATTCTCCATGAGAGACTGGGGTATTGAACAGAAATGGATGTCCATCCTCCTTCCTCTATTGCTACTTTACAATGGTACTTGTATCCTGGAATTTCTATAAAGCCTCCTTTTTAAAAATGAAGTAGAGAAAAAAAGAAAGAGAAGGCAAAATGGAATTTCTCCTTGAACTTATAAGCAGCTGTTTATATGGCTTCAGAAAACTGAATTAAAAAACCCAACCCTTTCCAAGTGTAGCAAATTCAAGGGCATAAGGAGTAGGTGGATTTCATTCTTCTCAGTCACATGAATGTCAGCTATTTGTTTAAAGCTGTGATTGGAATAGGTGGCTGCCATACTGAATCTTTCAATTTCTGTTTGTCTTCTGTCTTACTTCTTCATTTTCAGATACTCACACTTCAGTTAGAAATGGAGGCTATTTTTAGTCCAGTAAAACACATCAAATTCTAGCACTTTCCATCAGTACCAAAAGAATATTGGTATCTTAGTCATTGAATGATAATTCTTAGGTCATCACCATTAATGGTGGTTTAGTAGAAAGTTGATAAAACCTGAAATCTTCTAGAAATGCTGTCAACCATTTGAGTTTGTACAGCAGAGTGGATTGCTTCTGGAAGTGCCATTTTCTTTGTTAATTCCTTTAAGATAAAGCAAACTTCAGTTTCATTTACTGATGTAATTTGAAAAATCTAGGGTTTTTTTGTTCTGCTGAAGATAGATTCTGCGTAACTTTTCATAATGGAAGTTTTTTTTTCTCTCTGTTTAACTTTTTTTTTCCTAATTTTGTTACAGATCCATTTTTCCCCCTGTCTTTTCTGGTGAACAGCTGGTTTCCTGGAATGCTGGATGATCTGTTCCAGTCACTGTTTCTGTGTGCATTGTTGTTGTTCTGGCTTTGTGTCTACCATGGTATAAGAGTACAGGTAAGGGATGCAACAGTATCTTCTACTTACTGAGGAGACAGGACTTGTTTTGTTCAGTTCTCCCAAGAGGTGACAAAAATCTTACAGAACAGACATTTATTTTATTCCTAAAGTACAATGTGACATATGAAGCTTTGGAGTTAAAATGATTCATGGTGAAGTAGATTATTTTGAGTCTACGAAGCCTAAATGAAATAGATGGGACAGTCATCAGAATTATGATGCCATTATATTTTGTTCTTGCTTGAAGGGTTTTGGTGTTGTATGTGGTAGTTGATTTGTTTTTTAGACTACTTTAAAATACTGCGTAAGAGAAATAGGAATTCTAGAGCCAATTCCTGTATTTGCATTATCAGGGAAATATGTGGGACCTTATAAATAGGATGCTCCAACTCCATCTTACAAACACAAATGATGATACAATATAATGTCTTCTCTAGTCACTTCTGCAGGATAAAAATACAGCAAATGAGTCTCTTAATCCAGTTCATGTTGAGTGAAACAAAATAACAATGGTTATTTTATTCTGTCGAGAATGAATAAAGTCTCAAATGTGGGTTCACACCTTCACCACCCTATTGTTTTCTTAACAGGGGGAAAGGAAGTGCTTAACTTTCTATCTGCCCAAATTCTTTATTGTTGGACTGTTGTGGCTGGCCTCTGTTACACTGGGAATATGGCAAACGTAAGTAATTTAAAATGTGATGTATAAGTATGAGCTGAGAGTGTTTGAGAATGAGATGATTGTGTATACCTAGTGGTATCTGTTTCTTAATGCTCTGATTGTGAGACAGGAATGGAGTTCAAATTCTTACATCTTTCTGTTCTGCAAATTGTGACTGATTGAAAACAGTTCTCCATGGACAACCTAGTAGTAAATAATTTCATAAATCTGAGTGCGATCTAGAAATCACTACTTTGTCAGTATGCTGTGGCTCCCTACAAGAATCACTCTAGTGCTGTGTCTCAATTAGCTTTTAGCAGCTGAAGCAACAGTTTGTCTGTAGTTAACTATGACATAGTTTGACCAGACTTTCTCGACTATTACACCTGCTCAGCTGGTACTGACATGCCTTAGTCAAGCTATGCTGTCTTTACCCAGAGCTCTGTTCTTTTGCTTGGTTTAGCGGTTCTCCCTTTTTTCCAATTTGTTGTGTCACTCTTCCCCAGCCAGAAAATTTCATCCATTTTAGTACATTTGTAATTTCTATCCTGTTTTAGTCTCAATTGTTTGCCTCTTGTTTTATCTCTCAGAAGGAAGATACCTTCTAACCTTCTCGTTGCTGTTGTACATTGTTGAAAGCAGTGCAGTTGCAGGAAATGCTCATGGCTGTTAATAAAATTGCCGTGAGGGAAGGCCTCAAGCCAGTTTTCTAAGGATAAAATGTAAACATTGAATCCTGAAGACTTGTAGGAATCCTGAAGGTTTGTAGGAATTTACAAGATATGCATTTTCTAAAAAACAAGTGGGGACATTAGACATGATCACAATTTAAATCCTCCATATTTCTTCGAATTTAGTTTGCTGTATATGGTAAATTGTCGTGACTCCGTTGGAATTAATGGCATTGTACCAACTTACACAGCCACACCCTTTTGTTATAAACGCTACTGTATATGTTATAAACTCTACTGTATAGTAACCTTAAACCTTTTCTTTTGTGAGTGGGTTTCTTGGTCAATATGTCTTTTTAACGTTGTCTGGAATTGTGCACATACCACTATTTAATTTTGCATCTTTTGTAGCGTAAATGAAGAACATGATCCTACATATCAATACAGGGTTGACACAGGTAATTTCCAGGTAAGACAAAAATGTCTTCTTGCTGTCCAATTGTCAGGTGCAGTTAGGCAATACAAGGAGATGGGGTTTGTTCTTCTATAAAAATCTGTAACACAATTTAGAAAATAGAAAATGCTGGTCAGATGGTCTTACTCTGACAAGAGTACTTTTGTTTTTGCATTAGATATGCATAGACCATATTAAGATCCATCCCACTGAGAAAAGTGAATTGTCTTGCAAATCTGGAGACTAAACACCACACGCTTAGTCACAGACTCTTCACTGTTGGGATTGAAAGAAAAAAATTTAAGTCTGTTATTAAGTCAGTTTTGTACATCTTAACTCCTGCCAAGGTCCCCTGCCATAGTAAATTTCAGACTTTCTTGTTGTAAAGGAAAATTTGATGTACATGGGTCCTTGTATTGTTCTTGGGAGCTGAGTTCTTAGAAAACTATTGAGATTCAGCCAACTCTGAACTCAGTTAACAAAATCTGGCTTCTATTAAGCTGCTTTTTTTTACATTCCCCAAAAACCTACCTGACTGTATCACCATCCTTGTTTCATGAGCCTACTTTCCCTGCATAAATGGACCATTCTATGCTGTGTTTTTGGAACTAATGATTTCTATTGATGGAAGAAGGAATAGATGAAATCTTATTAAATATTAAAACCTAACACTTTTCTTACAGGGAATGAAGATCTTCTTCCTTGTTGTGGCAGCCACATACATTCTCTACCTTATGTTCCTGATAGTGAGGGCATGCTCAGAACTTCGAAACATGCCTTATGTTGGTAAGGAATACTTCTTTTGATTCTTCCCGAACAGGCTTGCTTCTCCTAGATGTAGGTGTAAATTCACTGATAACAACTTTTCTCAATCTTTTTCAGATCTCAGGTTAAAATTCTTGACTGCATTAACCTTTGTAGTGCTTGTCATTAGGTAAGGCTTTTCAAAGTACATTTGTCAGTATTGTAACTTTTCTAACCTTTTTTTCAGGGCTTTGAATACATTTTGTTGCTAATAAATAGTCAATGAAACTGAAGAATGCCTTTTGATATTACTGTGATGACAAGCATTTCCTAATTTTTTAACCCTTTTTGAGCTAACTTTATATTATTTCGGTTACCATGGCAGTGCACAAGATTTAGAAGTTCACTTGGCAGAGCTCTTCTGGAGCTTTGTTGGCTTCACTTAGTCAAACAGAAGTTTACAGTTAGTTTCTTACATTACTGTTAATATCTGTTTTCCCTACACCAAGGTGTTATTTCAAATAGCTGTTGACTATTGGATTGTCTGTAGTGGATGAAATCTGAGGATTTCCTCTTTTCTCAGCTGAGTGCTAACTTTTAATCACAAAAGAATCATTCTTAATTTAGAACTAGCAAAGCAAATATATCTTAAAATAAATGATCAACATGTTAACATAATTATTCTCTCAAATACTCGTCTATCAACCTGCTATTTCAATTTTGCAGCCTAAGGACACAGTGCACCTATATGCTTTATTTTTTCCCCACAGCATTGTTATACTGTACCTACGTTTTGGAGCACAAGTTCTACAGGACAACTTCGTTGCTGAGCTGTCAACACATTATCAGAATTATATCCTTGTGTTGTGATACTGCTCAAGTAGGAATGTTAATTTCTTTTCATGCAGAAGGTACTTTAGAATGATGTACCTAGGACTGAGACCTTTGACTTCTATGTGGACTCTTGAAGTTGAGTCTTTTGTTTGAGATTTCCTGTCAGCATTTTTTAATGGCTCTTTGTAAAGATAGTGACCTAGACAGTCTCAGTCTAGTGTGTCCACATCACATGCATCCCAACTGGTTGTGATACTCTCCAAGAGGAATGAAGACTTAGATATGCATGCCTGGTGCAAATCTAATTAATTTTAATGAGATATTATGGCAAACTTGGCTGTATTTGCTGCCTCGATTGTTTGCTCTATACTTACCAGTTGTCATGGAGCGTATTAAAATATGAGAATTTAATAGTTTCGAAGTCACTAAAAATGCATTTGTGTATTGGTCCAAGTCTACACATGATACAGGTCACAACAGAATTTGAGTGGCTTGGGAGAGACTATGTCTGATGTCTGTTGACAACAGGATTATGACCTGTATTCTTGGCCCTGAACCATGAGATCCTAATTCATTGTACTTTCTGAGAGTGCTTGTATCACTGCAGCTGGTCTGGCTAGTATGAGTTCGGAGGTAGGAGAAAACAATATGTAAAACCTTTAGTATTTACGCAAAACAATGGCAAGAAACCATCTTCAGAGTTCTGTCCACCTATAGTCCTTTCTCCTTCTTTCTTCATCACTGTGCCAAGGAAGAACTTTTTAAAAAATAAACCAAACCAAACCCACCTGAACACCCAACTTACTCTGCTTTCTTTCAGCACTGAAGGCAGAACTATTCAATTGATTATGCACTCCACTGCTCAAGAGCAGAGTCAGCGAATATTACTTGTGTTAAAGCTCTATTTTCAGTGGCAGCTTTACCTTGAAATGGCTTGGGTACATTAGTTGTCATTGAATTTAAAACATGCAGTTTTGTTTAGCCATTCATGCTCTCAAACTTCAGTAAGGTAAACATTCTTTCCATTGGAACAGCCTGTGTATGGGTTGGGTCTTGTTTCCACAGTTAATATGTATGGAACTATATTGAGCAATATCCTTGACACTTAATACCAGCAGAATTCTTATCATTTTACGGTTTATTGAACTTTTATCTCTACACATTAGCCTTCGTGTATTCCCCCTCGAAGAATGCACTGTATGGTAAGTGTGAGCCATTGTCTGGCAAATGTGGATGACAAGAGCTGCCATATTAGCAGATGCAGTGCAGTGTCTTTTTATTTTGGTTGTCCCATTACTGTTCTGGTTTGCTTTGAGTTAACATAAGCAAAAGCTGCACTCACTGCTCCTGAGCAAATTAGTATTGGAAATAGGAAGGAACACATAAAATGTAATCAACTGATTAGCCAGGCTTGCGTTCTTGTGCACTTAGATCAAGCTTACAGTCAGTATGATGTTTGCATGTAATGCACCAACCCTTGAAGTGACTCACAGACAGCCCTTAAGGAACAACCTCCCTTCATTTGTACTTTGTTCTAGCAAAAGTTAATACATTGGCATGCTGGCAAACTGGACTCTGAAGTCAGTAATATGCTGTTGGAAAAGTAGGAGTGAAGCTGATCTCTAATATGGGAGGAATTTTGGAGAACTTGCTATGGGGAGGGCTGCACAGAGCCCATGTAAAAGGAGATAAAGGATTGAGTCAATGGCACTTCTGTTTTTGCATTCTGATGTAGAGGATACAGTCAGACTTATGTGATGATTATAAAGCATTTTCCTCTCTAACAGATAAAGATCTTTAAAATAAATATTTTTACTGAGTACATTCTCTGCTTTAAGGGTTCTGTTCAAGGTACAGAACCATAGAAGAGCCCAGGCTGGAAGAGACCTGGGAAGATTCTGTGGCCCCACCTTTCATGGGAAAGGAGGCTAGATGAGATTTTCTGGCAGCCTGTCCAATCATATCTTGTATGCTGAGAGCATGCAGGGGGAAGGCACTAAACAGTGGATCTGGTCCTTTCTCTAAACTTCTTAGAGTTGAGATGGACAGAACTGTTTCAGAAAAATCCTGTTTTTCTGTCCAGAATGGAAAAAGAACTGGCTGGGTGTAGACAAAGTTGAAAACTGTCTGCTGGGGTGCAGAAATGTTTGTTTGTAGACAGCAGAAGGTAAAAGGCTGCCAGGAAAAAGATGCAATGGCAAATTGCTATATTGAATTTTACTTGCATGTAACTCTGAACTGCAGCTAAGCAGTACAGATTATGCAAGAAATGAAGGCCTTAAAACAAGCTAGAGGGAATTGTCATAAATAACAGTTGGAAAGTATGTGTTTCTTTTCATCTCACCATAAAAGTACAAGTCCTTCCTTCATCTCTTTCAAGGATAGAAAATAACTGGATAGTCACTGACTTGCAGTCAAGGGATTCCAGCTTTGGTCTACTATATTTGTAGCTTAGAAATAACCAAGAAGTTTGTGCTTTTTAAATACATATGAAATTTTGATTAAGAATAATCAATTTATGTGCAGGTTGAAATAAGACCCAGGAAATTGCACAGGGGAGGAAATGAACTTATACAATATGGAGAATATCTGTCTAAAAATGAGATAATTATGTTGTCTCCTTAACTCTTAAGGACACTATAATTATGTGGCTGAAGGGTAAAGAATGTAAAGGAGAGAATTCCTGTTTGGATATAGTTTTGTTGAACTGTGGTGGTGACTGCCTTGGAAGTTGTTGTGTCTGTTGCTACAGTGTTGAGTTAGGACTACAGTCACATTTCTATATTTAACACACTAAATTAACACTTATTTGTGTTTTCCAGAATCACAGTTGAAAGACAATCCTGCTTTTTCTATGCTGAATGATTCAGATGATGATGTGATTTATGGGTAAGATTATAAAATACCTATGGAGAGTTACTTCTGGTTTGTTATTTTTGTAGTATTCTTGTACATATTAATTAAGTGAAAGGTTTGTTCGTGAAAGTTTTCTGCCTGAAGAATAGAAATGTAGCCTTTTCTGAAATAGAAATACAATGAGAATGCATGTTTTTTCTTTTTTTGGTTTCTAAAAGGGATTGCCATGGCACTGATATAAACAGGTAAGAAAATACTAAGATGCTGGTAGGTCATGGAGTGAAGGCAGCAAGAGCAGTGATAGGAAAGGGCTTCCTTTTTACACTGGGAAGGACAGCAGGAGTCAGATGGAATTAACAAAGAGGCAGCTCACATGTAAATGCTTCAGGGAAGGAGAGTGGTGCTTCTTAAGTCTCCAGCACTTAGTGAGTTAAGAATAATCAAGTCTAGCAAAACTTCCTTGACTTGTGTGATTTTATGTAATAAAAGAATTAGAGCAGCACTTGAAACCCATCCCAATCAGGTGTCTCTGTGGTAGACACTGAAACACACCCATGATGTTTTCACCTCTTACCGAAGATGCTGAAGTGGCTGAAACAGTGAGGATGGGACCAACACTGCACTAACCTGAACAAGTTCATGCTGGGATAGCTTGCCTTTGGTTACTTAGATGAGTAGTGGTAGTGCCAGCTTGCTTCTATGCAAATCCATGTGAAAAATGGCTTTCTCTGGAATAACTTTTATTGCACATCATCTGCTGGAGAAAAATCGTATGTGTTGTTCATAGCTCCCAAAAGGAAGAAAAACAGATACCAGCTTCTTACTCAAGTAACAATTTGATGCCTCAATGTAGTTTAGAACTTGCCTGTTTATTTTCAACTTCCTGTCTGAACACCTTGTTCGAAAGTTTCAACATGTGTCTGTTTCATAGGAGTGACTATGAAGAAATGCCCCTTCAGAATGGCCAAGCTATTAGAGCCAAGTATAAAGAAGAGTCAGACAGTGATTGATTGACTAGTTTCAATGTAGACACACTTGTTCATCTGGAATTCAGCCAGTTCTGAAGTTTTCCTAGATGGACAACTTCCTTGGCTTCCTTACAGTCTGCTGTCACCTGAACACCAAATCCCAGGAGGGACATCCTGCTTCTGTTTCTGTTTACAAGGATAAAACTGAGAAAAGAAATGCTGGAAATGGTTGTGGTGAAAACTGAAGAAACCAAAATTTCTACATGTCTTATAAAATGCCTGATAGCGGGATGTCTGTGGACTAAAATCTTCATCTATTTCCATTTACAAGACTCACAGAGTATATACTGAGTTTCAAATTGCTTCCTTACTGCTTGGTTTTGGGTTTTTCTTTTTTTTTTCTCTTTAGGATGATGTACAGCATACTGCCATTCATCTGTTGTATTTGCATTAGCTGTTTTGTATACTGTCCACCGCAGTATGAAGTGCCTCATTTCCCTTTCAATTTTCTACCTTAACCTTTTGAGCTGGAGGCAGGGTATGAAGTGGTCTTTTTTTTTTTTCCTAAATCAGTGCAAGTAGACATAAGCTTTCTATTCTTCCTTCAAATAAGTTATGTAGACTTAAGGCCATTTTTAAAATACATTTCAGTAAATTTAACTGATTTATAAGTGCAAGATGTGGGCAAACAGTCAAGTTGTAGTGAGCCAAAAAAGTCTCAGTGGTGCAAAATTATTTGTATAATGTATGTTTCATGACATGCTTTACTGCCACAGCAGAAGTGTCTGTATTGGTTTTTTAAACATCCCTTTCAAATGGAAATATTTCAGCAACAACAAATCTCAGAAGGAAGCCAGTACTGGGTTCTTACTGGTCTTCTATGCTGGAGGAGATTGTTATTTGCAGAGAATAGAGTATGAAAGTTTTCTAAGGAATTAAAATTTCAAATTTCCAAACATTTCATTTTTAGAGTTTTATTTTTTCTAAATCAATTTTCCCTTAAGTTGTATTAATAGATAGTTACTCTACATGCTAGAAACAATTATGGTTGCTCATGTATTGAACGTGCCTGAGAGTCAGCTTGTGAGCATGTTCTGTGGACAGTTCAGCTTCTTTGTCATACCAGTCACCACCTATATGTTTACTAGCACATTTTGTGATTATCTGTATTCCAGTCTGTGCTGGAACAAAGTTATATGGGAATTAAGTATTGTACAATGCTGCTGCTTCTCTATTTAGAAGTTGGTTTTCTCCTACACCATTGTTCAGTTCTTTATTTAAGACGTTTGTTTGTAACTACTTTTGTTTTCAGATACTTGACTTTTAGAAAAGTATCTCCTTTTTTCATGTATCTGTAACAGAGACTTGCTCCTGTAAAATTTCTCTTCCCTGCTGCTGTAGAAGACTCTCAAAAGCACTGTTAATCTACTACATTATGGTGCTGGGTTGCACTAGGGAATTGTGCTCATCATTAAAATAGTTTAAGCAGAATGGTGCAATGAAGTCCTGCTAGACTTGCTGCATCCTATTGGAGGAAAAGGAGATTTGTTGTGCTTTAATGCAACAACTGCTCTAGACCGTGCCCATTGCAATAACCTCCTGGTGGCTGATCAAGGTCATGAAGGGGAGACTTCACAAGGCAGCAGCTCTTTTAGAGAGGACCAAAGGAACTGCTTCGTGGGGTTGTGCCCTTACTGTTGTAGAATAGTTCAGATTAAATCAGTGCTCTGCTAGAGCACTGATGTGTCGTGAGACATTGTGTGTGTCATGAGACATTGTGTGTATGTGAGAGAGAGAGGGGGAAAACTGTCTAAAATTATGTAGAGCTGTGAAATTTTAGGAGAGTATCTGAAATTAAAACCTTTTTGTGCCAGGGATCATTTCTTTGTTGAAAGCCAAAGCACTGTTGTATGGCGAAAGCAAGGAAATTGCTGGGGAGGAAGAGAAGGTTTTTCCCTTTAACTTTTTAATTGGTATTACTTTAGAAGAACATACAGGGAAACATTAAAGAGGTATTTCAAGTTAGTGGTGGTTTTCTTTCCAGTGAACTCTAGTAAAATGTATCTTCAGCACTTCTTTTTAGAGTATTTTCATAGGGTATGGGAGATTTGCTGTATCCTAAAATTGTGGAGTCTATTCTCATTTTTACTATTCCTGAGATAACTCTCCCTATTTGAATGTGCAGAGTTAGACTTGGGAACCAACTCAGCATTGTTTACATAAGCCAAATCCTTTCAAGTTCCATTGGAGTAATAGTGGGTACAGGAAGTAGGTCTTCAAAAACTGCTATTTATATGATTCTTACATACGCAAATATTTTTCCTCTGATATTGTTTAAATCTCTCCTAAATTGTTATGAAGAGATAAAATTTGACCAATGTGCAAGTACACTAATGTTTCTTATCACAGTCTGAACTGGTTGTTACAGTTAACTCTGAAATAATGCCATGCTTTGGGATTTCATTGACTAAAAAACGTATTTTTAATCTAACTTGGAGATTATTTTTTCTAAGCTGTTTTCAACCCCTGTTTTGTTTGAATAAACTTCACTGTATCACTGCATTCAAAGTGGAAATAGAAAAGCTAAGAATGGGAAATGTGTACTTAAAGTAAGTATCTCACTATGAAAATAGTGAGAAAATAGTTTCTGTGGTCATTTTTAGAGATTATATTTAAGCAGTGTTTGCCATGCAAAACAGCTTTCTATTCTGGAAGCGCTACAGTGTTGTGGTAGCTTGGTTGAATCACTGTTGCATCAAATTCAATATACAGTAAGATGACAAAAGCAGTGAAGCAGGTGAGGAACTAGTTTTGCTAGCAAGACTCCTCTTATTTCCATGATTGGAAAGCAGAGACAGTATTTGAACAATATTCCAGTATGGATTGTAAACAACTTGGGAGTAGGTGGCATAAATTCACCTCTGAGTAAAGTATTGAAATCTAAGGGTCAAACAGAAGAAATCTGTTGAAGAAGCTAGCCTGGCTTTCCTTTTATTACTGCTACAGTAGTTACTTCCATCACTACTGCAAGTGTACAAAACCAGAAAAGTACACAAAAAGGCCCCACAGCATACAGTGATCCTGCTCTAAAGGAGGCGTCATCCATTAAGTAACTCTTAAGACTTCCATGTACACAATGATTACAAGGGACTTTTAAGAAATCAATAACTGAGTGCAAGCCAGTCACAGCAACTACTTTCTGTAGTATTTGCTTTACAAATACAGTTGGTGTTGAAATTGGTGGAAAACTTTCCTAGGACTGGCAAAGGGGAAGCGTAAGGCTTAAGACCAGTGAGAAACAGCTAGTGCATTGGATCTATGGTACCAGTATTTGGGAGAATGGTTCCAGCTAGGAAAGACTCTGATCTGTTGTCTTTCTCTGAGCCAAATGACAACATTTTATCCACAGTCACCTAATTTCCCCACCCATTTCCTTTTGCTTATGCCAGTAATAACTTTTGCATTACTGTAAAACTTTTTTTAGGAGTTTGTAAATATGTAAAATGAAAATATGGAAAAATTGTGTACCAAAATGGTATAAAAATGTGTAAGATAAATGCTCTGTTTAATGAGAAGCTGTAATTAAATGCTGCTTTGAGAAAGTGTGCATGAGGACGTGTTAAATATTCCGTGTATCTGTAGGTTGTGCTAATAACAGCAAATTAGCCATTTTCGTTGTAAAACTTCATGCTAATGTGGAATATGAAGGAAAACTGAATATTTTACTTCAAGGAAGTTTCTTGGAAGACTTTATGTGCATAATCATTGTTAAATATGTTCATAATAAAGTTTTATATCTTTATATTGTATCCTGGGTTTATTTTCCTTCTACTGAATTTTACTTTCCTTCTCATAAACTGTTTTCATGACTTACACATATTTTCAGTTCACATGCATTTTCTTATGCATATTTAAATTTGGTTAATTGCATAAGGATGGGCTGCAAGAGGCTGTGTATGTTTTGTATTGTTTATTGGGGGGGAGTTTATTACCCTGCCTGGACTTGAAGGTGGAAGGACAGGTTGCTAAGTTTTCTAAATACACCAGCCACGTTATAGAAGGGACCTGGCAGTTTCAAATGGCTCAGTGGCTTTGCAAAGCCTGCTGTGGCCATGCTGGCAGCGAGAATTCTGGTGAATGTTAGTACCAGTAATAAAAAAAAGGTTTAGAGATGGTGAAGATGCTGATGTCCTTCATCAACTTCCTACAACCCTTATCTTCCAAAAGTCAGCTCAGAGCTGGTAGACTGCAAAAGTGATCAGCACATCACTTGCTGTTTGGGGTGACACCATTTCTTGTATAAACTCGGGGAGAGAGTGAAGTCTCTCTGTGCTGGATAAACTGGCCACAAACTTCCGTGCACAAATGGATATGCACCTTACTCCTGGCTGTAGTATCAGACAGGGCAGTGCTCATTTAGCAGTAGCACTTAATCCTGGAGCCATTTCCTTAGGTTTTAGTGAACACAGGTCAGACTCCTCTGTGGCCGTGACAGTAAATGGCTTCCCCCTTCCTCCTCCTCCCCTGCACACTGGGGCTGCCCTGCCCCCCATTTCTATAGCTGTAATCATGTGAAGAGCCACGGCAGTAAGCAAGAGACAGGAAGGACTGACTTTACCTTGAATGCTCCAGCCCGCAGTTGGTGTTTATTTTTTTTAAGGCAAATTAATTACCTAGAGCAAGGACTCTGCCAGCTCTTCACCCAAATGCTTTACTTTGGCACTCTGGTGAGCTGGCCCTCAGCCTCTGGAAAAAGTGATTAAAACTAAGGTGTTTGAAGGTAATGAAAATTTAAAACCAGTTCCTGTAGAACACTGAAAGAGTAATATACAATTGCTACGCAATTTTAAAGGAAAGCACTGTTGTAATCATGGGAGTGGGACAAACCTCTAAACCCCTTTGTGTAGTCCTAAAACTTACATTGCAAGTACTGGTTATTGCACACATGGAGTACCATCTATAAAACTCTATCTACCTTTCTGCAGCACAACTCCTGTTTTAATGCAACAGGGGTTTCTCCTCCCATGCAGCCTTTACACTGACAAGCATCTCAAACATTTGGGTTTGGGGTTTTCTTGCAGCTCAGCATATGCATCAACAAACAGCAAAAAAATCAAGGGATTTGCTATTATTAAGATGAACAAAGGACAAGGAATGTCTGAATGGCTTCGCCAAGAAGCAAACTACTCAAAGTGCACAAAACTGTTTCTTTTAAATGTAAATAAATAGCTCAGTAGGTACTACACTGCCAGCATCATTCTGGCATGATGGAAAGGAGATAAAGAATCTAAGCATCGAGCTGAAAAAGTTCCTTAGCAACTCAAGAGAGCAAAGATTTATTCTTTTCATGACAAGTTTCTCTCTGACCCTGATGACTGTTTTAGGCACGTTATTCAATCTAGTTTTAATATTTTCTTTCTACAGATGTTGTATCATTTCTGACTGAACACTGAACTCATACTAAAGCTCTCTGACAGCAATGTAAGGTATGTGCTCCTCAGGCTAAGGCACATAGCCTGTAGAACTCACTAGGACATACGTGAGAAGAATGAAGTTTGTCATGAAGGAGATGTGTTTACAGAGTTGTTTTGAAACTGGAATGTCAGCAGAAATACAGAATCCTTACAGCTCTATTAGAAGTCTCAAATGTACCAAACCCAAAGCTGCCGATGCATACACCTGTTTTGCCCTCCTGGCAACAGATGGTGGATAGAGAAGGGAGGAAGAGGGTACAAGCCTTGCCTAGCACAAGGCTTTCCACAGTCTGGCCACAGTGAGCAGAGTTACCACACAGCACATAACACTATGACAAACAAATCCTCTCCTGTCATTTGAAATTGCAGTATTACATCTTCCCAGATCGTGGAATCATACTGCTGTATTAGCAATCATCTCTCTCTTAAACAGCTCTAGCTGAGAGCCAGGTTCTGAAAACATTAGACAGGGCTTCCTACAAAGAAGCAAATCGCAGATTGCTCACACTGACTCCAGCCCAGGGATGCTCTCCCACATGGGTTTGTAATTCTTCCAGCTTCATTAGCAGTGAGCTACTGCTTTTAGAAGCAGCACAGCCGTTTGCAGAGGTTTTCTGAAATTCATAGCATGCTCCTATTTCTTTAATTAGCTGACAAAACAGTGCCCAAGCTTATGCTGAAAACTTGTTTTACTTGTTACTCTTCTGCAACTTTAGAAGGCAGGAGACTTATTCACGTGTTATTTAGTCACATTGCCTCAAGGCGGTTTTTTTCCCCTTTCAGAAGGATCATTTTTCATCAACTACCAGAACTCATCACCCTCACCATCAGCAAAATTAACAGACTGTAGCAAGTAAGTTCAAGACCTACTTAACACATGTAACTGGCTGCAGAAGTGAATGATTACCCAGGTGTAGCTTGCTGAGCACTTCCAGAATGTGAAAAATTTCTTATTTTTGTTCAATGAAGATAGTTATCGTTCCGTGCCCTAAATACCATACAGAAAGATCAAACAGGTCCCAAAAATGCAGCCAAGTTACTTTTTGATAATCTTATTTTCTTGCAGCTTGGTAGTGACTCTGGCAAAATTATGAAAGTGCTTTGCATTGTGAGATGTACCTCCACTATCTTGAAGAGAACTGAAAAAAGTGAAACTTTGTCCCCCAGTAACAAAAGATTTACGTTTAAATGAATCACACCAATGGTTATGAATTCCAATAATTTAATGCTAACCAAAAGTACAAAGTGTGAAAGTCAGTGTCTCATTTATACTGGTCTTAGAAAAGAAATCTAGAGAAAGTGTTTACACTGCAGCAGATTTCAGTATTAGCACCTTGAAGAGAAGTTTTGAAGTAATAGAAAAGTATAGCAAACACTGGTATGGTACTAGGTACAAACATAAAACATGTAACAGCATATTTTCAAATTTCTACCTTTGAAGAAAAGTTATTTTAAAAATGCATTAAAAACAAGTTGTTCAGGTATTCACAGTTTGAGTGGAGATGGAATCAAGTGCTGGAATAGGAAAAAGAATGAACGATTTCAAGGCAATTATAATGCAAGTCCAAAGGCACTGACAATACAGTACATGGTCTTATTCTCCCATCTCACAGTGCAGGTTCCTGCAAATACAAAAAAGGGTTTCAGAAAGAGAAGAAAGTTACAGTGATTACATGCATGCCCCTATATGCATTTTTATACTTGCTTCCTTTAAGAATCTTAAGAATGAAGCTTTCACAACAGCCAAGCATTTCATATATAGCCCAGTTAGCATCACAGCCAAATGGAAAAAATACCAAACAGTACGTAGTAAACTATAGTAAATATAGTAGTAAACTATTACTCCAAAACTACAGCACTTGGGGGGAAAAAAAGTATGCTGCCTAGTCTTAAACAGACTGGCATAAAGCTGCAAGTTGGAAAATCCAGGAGTTGTGTTCCTTACCATCACTGGAGTTGTCCCAGAAGCAAGAGCTTGCTGTATGTAGCCCAGCACCATTCTTTTGCATAATCACACAGGTCACTGTTAGTCAGTAGAGAAGCTTTGGTTAATTTCTCGCTAACATTAATTAACATTTAGCTCCATTTTTGCTCAGCTTAGCACACACACATAAGCAAATATGCATGCTTGTGAGCAGTTTACAGACAAGGTTCTTCCTAAGATCTTCCCCCACCCCCCACCTATCAGTGCATTTGACTGTCCCAGCTTTCAGAGAAAGGGCAAGCTGAGCTCACCGATGTACTTGAAGGGCTTCCCCAGCTTTGTGAGCTGGCTCAGGGTTTGTTCCACCACGCTTGTTGTCCACTGGTTCACTTTGCTGTGCTGGTAGGCATTGCCACCGATAGCACCCTCTATGGCCTGGGGGGACAAACAGGTAAAGGAGCTGCACTGCTGTCAACTGCAAGGCACCCATTAACCCTCTCCAACATCGACCCCACACCACAGAAAATCCTAAATACTGCTGGTCCACACTGGCTGTGGGAAGTGTTTTCAATTACTAAAAACATGCAGGTCAGAGTCGGAGCAGGGCATAGGGGAAATCATCACAGATCCTACCTTCTGTTCATTTTGTGATATTTAGATTATTTGTAATGTCCTACAGCCAGTTATGAAAAGGGTCCTGCATTTAAACAGTCCTGAAGAGAATTTAAAAAGGCACAATAGTACAATAGGTCATTCACACATATTCTTCTACGGAAATGAAATTCAGATTTTTGAGCAGAATCATTTTTGGGAAACAAACTCCCAGATTAAAACAAAAGACCCATGTAGTTGCTGGTTACTAACAGAGCAGAAGCCTCCAGCCAAATAAATCATTTTACTTACGAGGATAGTTTCCCCTTTGAGATATAAATAAAAGTATATTAAAGCTACATGTTTTGCCTTGGCACATTTTTTCATCACAGAAATTGGTTAAAAAAAACCCCACTAAATTATTTTGAATTCAAAAGAAACAGGAGCATGTATTAAAGCATCTGTAGTCAATTTACAGAGTCTGACCAAAACAGTTATTTTGCAACAAGAAAAAGATTGCACTAGTCTACCAGAGGAATTCTACATCCCGCTGGAAATTTTCTAGACAGAAAATTCAAGTTTCTTAGCAACAAGAATAGTTCAATCATTCCAAACAAACAAGAACTCACTTTGGAGAAAGGCATCTTGAAAGAACACAGTAACGTGCATATGCAGACAGTCTATAAAAAACTCCTGTATTTTACTAAAATACAAAATCTATTTCTATGGGGTTTAACATGAAATATCCCCCTAGAAATTCTAATAGGGATGCACTGCAACCAGAGAGGAGTGTATGCAATTACTTTAAATATCTCTTGGATTTGCAATATATATTGCAAATATATATCTATAGCTAAAGCTTGGTATCGTTTCCGCTTAAGTCCATACACAGCTTAAATCAACAGTTAGCTGTACTTTGAGACCACCCTATCTAGAAATCTATTACTAATTAATCTGGTAATCTATATCAGTTATCACATTTTACTGAATGCCTTTCAGTACACAGCACAAAACATATGAAATTACACCAACAAAGTGAAAATGTTTAAATTACCTCTTTAATGATGCCACTGACTTCATCAACAACAAAGGTTGTCTACAAAAGAAAAAGTAGAATTTTAAATAATCAGTGGACACATTCTTCTGTTTACGATGTTCGAGCTCTGTTAAGAACATGCACTAGAAATTTAATTTATGCTTGTCAGATTTTTGGCAAGTCAGAAGATACCAAGTCTGCCTTTATTTGCATATATATGTACTCTAGCTCCTTCTGCCCAGTCAAGTTAACCTTCTTAGAAAAGTAATGAAAAGTAAGAGATGAACTAATATTGGCTCAAGTCCTGGCTTTGAGTCAAGAAAGCTTTCAAATTTTAACTTGGAAGCATTTTAAAATAACATGTATTGCACTTGTGTACATATCTATTCCCCTTTCCCAATAAGCACTAATGTCCCGCACATCACAGTGGGCTCACAGAGATAACCTCAGCTTGCACTTAAATGGAACTGACATCTCCAGGGCACCCATGTGGACACAATATCCATTCAGAGCTGAAGGAAAAACTGTCATGACAATCTTAGCTGGGGATAAGAAGAAAGTTGCCCCTTGGAAACCAAAGGGGAAATGTAGCTAGCTGACCTTCAGCCTTCGGGGAACAGAGATAGATTAAGCACGTGGAATCAAGAGAGAGAAGGCCCCAACATTTACTAATCTTAAAACTACCACCCATTTACAGGTATGGTTATTAGTTTATGTTTTCTTGTTTTATTCGCTCTGCTCCTGCTGCCTCCCATGTCAGGGGGTTAGAACAAGCTGCCCCCACTGCTGGGGCGGCCACTCACAGGGCCAAGGAGCAGTGACGGGGGCCCTGTGCGATGCAGCATCGAGTCACATACCACCCAGTCACTGCTGGTATCTCACAGCCTCACCTCACAAACTAGGACAGGAGAGGAGCACATAAAGGCAAACTGATTCACTTCAAAAGACCAAAGAATGTAAAAATGAACCTAAGCAGGTGTATGTTGACTGGGTTTTCACTGGGAGGTCAGTCAGCTTCCCCAGCTGACAAAAATGAACAACAGCATAACTCACGTGTGCACGCACCTGCTCAGTTTACAGTTACACCTGCTCAGGAGAATTTCAACATCACATTCATAAACCTTTGGTCAGAAGGTGAACAGTCTAGCCAGCTTCAATGACATGTGACATTCAGAAAGATGAGAGCACTCGATCATTCTCCTTGACAGAAGAAGTAGCATATCCTGGGAGACATGCTAGGCAATTCCTCTTCTATACCTATCTGGAGGCACCAACTTGCTTGCACAATTCAACATTTTTAAAAGCTTTTACATGCTCTGGCAAATTGCCTTTTATTTTCAGCTTCTTGAGTTTGATTTAATTTTAACATGCCTCGCTTATTTTCATGGTACCACATTTTACAGGTGCTTACATTTTAAGGTGTAACCACATAAGAGCTACAATTACCAAAAAACACTCTCTCCCACAGAGGTTAAGAACATGCATGCCAGACATGCTGTGCTGGCAGACATGAAGACTGCTGTCAAGCAAGAAGATAAACCACAAGAAGTTTTTTTCTTCACAGAGTCTGCTCAGAAATGCCTTTGAATGACTACAAACATGGTTCACACCAAAGTAAAACGACTTAAATTCGACCCAGGTTCTCAAAGGTATTTCGATATCTACTTTGTACCAAAACAATAGAGAGATTCGAGAAATTGCTTCTAGGGCTGCCGTTACTTTTCAAACTTCTTCCTTTTTTAGAATGACAAAAATGAACACAAATTCCTGATATCCAGATTTGGGATATATGCGCTGTACTATGAAATATGTAATAATACTATGAAATAATACAACGCTACCCGTTTTATCATTATGTCATCTTTTAATAAGATGGCATAAAAACTTTTTTGTATTAAAAAATAAAGGGGAAAAAATCGATTACTTTACAGCTTCCCTGAGGTACTTCTCCGGCACAAAGCAAGCAGACAACGTTTCCAACACCTTGTTTAAAAGGGTGCTGCCAGGCAACATATGCAACCTGCAGAACAGTACTATAGTCTTTAGTAATTCTGAAGACGTTTTTGAAAACAGCTGTAAAAATTATGTTCGAGCATGTTAGTCACGTATTTAAAAAAAAAAAAAGTCTGTGACCATAACACAGGCCAGGCCTGGCCACCAGGACGAGGCTCTTAGAACAGGACAAGCCTGACACACCTTCGCCCCTCTCACTGCTTCGCTATTGTCTCACCGAGTCGCATCGCGGCCGTGTAACATTGTCACAGCGCAGTGACACTGCCCCTCTGCAAAAGCAGCACTGGCTGCTTTCTCCTTAGCGGGGGGACATCAGGTGCTCATTCGGCACGATAATTGATTGAGATCCTTGATTTATCCCACTCCGTATCTTGTGAATGGGGTGTGACGCCCCATCAGTGTGCCTGCACACTCGGACGGAGGCTCGGACTCCTCTTTCCGCACAGAAACAGCTTGCTCGCGTCTTCCCCTGACCTCAACAGCACCGGCCACCCTCCCACCACGGCACTCGGCTCCTCCGGCGGGGGCAGCCCGAAGCCACGACACCCCTCACGCCTCTTCCCCGAAGGACCTGCAGCGGCAGGGGTAAAAGCCAGGGTCGAGGAGCCCAGCGAACACCGGGACAAGGGGCCAGCCCCGAGGAGCGGCAGAACAAAGGCTAGGTCCGTCTCCCGCCAGTGCTCGGGACACGCGGCTCCACCCTCGGGGAGGGCGACAGGGATGGCGGCGGGGGACGCCGAGGGGTGGGGTCCGGGCCGGACGGGACCGCCTGACACCCTCCGCCGGCCCCGAAAGGAGACACCAGGCGGGAAGCTGTGCTCCCCCTGTCCCCCATCCCGTTACCTCCTCTCCCGTCTGGAACTCGTCCATGTTGCCGGCGGAGCCACCCGCACCGCCACCGACCCCCGGCACCGCCCCCGCGCCGCTGAGCTCCTCGCCGGCCGCCGCCCGCACTGCGCCTGCGCGTCAGCGCCAGCGCCCGCCTGGGCTGCGCTCGGCCGGGCGCCCTCCAAGATGGCGGGGTTTCCATAGCGACAGCGGCCTGAGCCGGGCGGAGATAGCGTTCGGCGGGGTCGCTGTGGTGTTGTCAAACATCCCAAAGCCTGTGGCTGGGAGAGCCAGGGGGCTGCTTGTCACGGCTGTGCTTTTCATACGGATAGCTTGGCATTCGTGTTCAGCCACCCAAGAGGTCCTTCCCTGGGAAGTCCTTTTCTGCTTCCAAAGGAGGGAAGGAGAGTCTGCATCTTGTGTCTGGAAACAGCTTGAAAAGAAGGCCTGCCGGTGTCACAAACTGAGAAACATGGAAAAACTCTCCCTGTCGTTTCATTATATTTACCCCCCGCCCAGCCGGAGGGGAATGGCAAGGCGGCTTTGGTCCGCACCTGGCATCCAGATAGGGTCATCCCACCACAGAAGAGTATCTGAATTCGTACAGTTCTAAGCAGATCACATGATTTTTTGAGCAGACATAGTAAAAACCAGGAGAATGAAATTAAAGGGCACACTTGTCACAGTTCCTGGATGTTGTGTGTGTGCGGTGTTTACACGTTGTCGAAACCACTGATGCTACCAGCCCCTGAGAGCTGCTCTAGGCAGTGGAAGACGCTGTTCAGACTCAGAGGGGCCTGGATGAACTGCAGAAAGAGTCTGGATGGAGGAAGAAATAACTTACTGAGGACAAGCAAAGCTATATGGAGGCAGGAATAACCAGCTCTACAAGTGCAGGACCAGCTCACTTGGTAGCTGTTCCATAGACACATAGAGTAGGGAGGTGTCTAGGTACAATTTATCTCAATTTCTCGTATGGTGCTGTTAAAAAAAAAAGGGGGGGGGGGGGAGACATAGGGCCTGGAAGTATTCCTATTGCCCTCTCTGCAGTAAGGCTGCACAAGGAATACCGTGTCCCACTTTGGGCGTTGTATTTCAGGAAGCTTGAGGGAGTTACAGCTCCGGAGCCTGAGATCACTGACTGATAAGGTTTGATCTTGTCTCCAGTCCTCTGTCAGGCTCTGCCTCCTGTTTGTCCTGGAAAAGGAGACCCTGACCAACCACCTCACTCTGGGGGCTCTGCAGGCACCCTGCGGGCAGCACCAGCTCCACTCGCCCCAGAGGGATACGGTCGGAATGTGGCTGGATGCTGAGCACATCCTCAGTCCCAGTCCAAGTCTTGTGTTTGCTGCTTCCAGAAAGCAGAGACAAATAGCTGAGGACTATGGGAAGACTGAACAAGTGGAACTTGTTTGAAGAAAAGCATAAATAGCTTTTATAACCATATATTTGGTTATATTCTTATAATTTATAAAATATCACAGCAGTTTTCCACGTCCAGGGATGAGAGGTGAAAATACGAGTTACATATGTGGCAATTAAGGTTTTGATTAAATATTGGGGGGAAGCTGATAGTAGGGCTAATGTTCCTCAGCCTGGATTTGGGATAAAACTAATCTGTCACTGTGGGTAATTAGAATCCTCAGGTTATTTCTGGCATCTTAGTAAAAGTTTTGCCTGAAATTAATGCCCAAATTATCCAAATATGGTGCATAGCTGCATAGTCCTGTGCCCCACTAACAGTTGCTTTCTCTTCCATGATGCAGCTGAAGAAGGTGATTAAACTTGACATACACAGGTGGAAATGTTTGAACCTTTAATGAGGTTATAAAATGCAGGCTTTTAAACTTTGCCATGTGAGTAGAATTGCTGTGTTTTGTTTAATTTTACTAGAAATCATGACTCTTAAAACACCTGAAGCAATAAAGAAGGGCTTCTGTGTTATACACACAGTTTGGTAGAGCTGGGAGTAAGAAAGCTGATTGACCTTTAAGAATAGCTTCTTTTTTTTCCCCTCAGACTTTGAAATAATTGGGATGTAATTTTGAGCTTCATTACCCACACTTTATTCTGTCATAGACTGACTTAGGATATCCAATCTGAATAGTGTTTTAACTTTTAATTCTTACGTGAGATCAGACTTCCAGTTGTGAAAATAACTCCCTTCTTGCAGGTGCATAAAAACTGAATTCTCTTGAATTTTTGTCTGTCCTAATTGCTTTATCATGAAGACCTAAGTAAAAAACTGGTTTTTTCTCCGGGAAAGAACTGTTTATGATACAAACCAAGCTTTCTGTGCAAGTCCTGGGGACGTTGAGGTTAGAGGCGTTTTCACATTTATGGTGTCAGAAAAAGAAACTACATAGGAGTCAAAGCCACTTCTCTTCCTGTGTGTGGCTTGAAGACTGAGCATGTTTTGGTATATCAGTCAGCTTTTTTAGTCTCTTGTGCTGAGTCTCCTTTTAATGTTAGAAGAACAAATATCTTTGCTTGTTGCTGGTAACAAAACCAGAGGCCTGGCAAAAGCTGTTGTAACACTAGAGCTCTTTGTTGAGCACATTTGCTTTCAGCTGTTTTGGGGCGCTCCTCTGAACATAACGTCAGTGGTATCAGTGCCCAAAGGAAGGAAAGGGGGTGGAGAACCGTCACCAGTTTTCTTTAAGGAGAGCTAATTAAATGATAAGAGTGCTACTCATCTTTTATTAGCAGTTTACTTCCTGGCGTCTCTCTTTGACGGCTGCTGAAGAGGTAAGGACATCATTTTATTCAAATCTGGATGATATAGCACAGGGGGATGCATTTTTATTTACTGGCATGGTGTTGTTCAAACTGGAAAAGATTAATGGGAAAACGACACCTGCAACTTAATTGTTTGTGTTGGGTTTAGTTGTTTGGTTTTATTTTTACTCTGAATTCTGGGGTGGGATGTTATTAATATCACAGACTAATTTTGGTAAAGCGTTATCAAAGAACTTAAATAATTTTCACATGCGTGTGCAGGGATATGAAAGTTAAGCTGTTGCAGCCAGGTAGTACAAAATAGCATTTGTAATTTTCTTAACTAAGAATGAATTTATGTGATTCGTCTCAGCAGAATAAAAAATAGCCACAAATTGCTTTTGGGACTGATTTCACTCTGAACTTCCTTAATCTGTTCCTCTCTACTGATGTATTACATCCATCTTCTGGGTTAATGGATGAAGTAATCCAATTATCTCAAGTAAATGAAGACCGTGACTTTAGAAGATCTGTTAATTTATAATTATTGAATTGTCATTATTTTGCTAATGCTTAAGGATCTGAAAGGATTTCAATAATACATTTCATGTAAAATTGCTTTGAGGAAAACCTTGATAAGCGAGGCATTTTTAAGTTTAAAAACTTAGAAAAGAAGCTGGTTTTGCAAACTTAATCTCGTGTTTAGGTAGGCCTTTTGCTTGATCTTCTGTAACATAACTACATACTATTTTATCCTGATAGAAAAAAAACATGTTTTTTTGAGGTTGCACACTGTGCATGCATGAATCTCTCTCCTAAGGCATAGCCACACTGGTCATCCCTTCTCCTTTACAATGGCTTTGGGATTTCTTACGATATTTTCAAGAAGTTACTGATCTACCTGCAAGGTGCCTGACACTGCATTAGTTTAAATACAAAAAAGTAATAATAAATAATGATGGATATGTAATTTAAAATAATGCTTGAGCAGAATATTTTTTGTGAACTTTGTGCTGAAAAGGAAGAAGTGTTGTGGTATTTACTAAAGAGGTTGCTGCTACTTTTGGTTTTAAGTAGAAGATGCTCAGCTTTGAGGTTAGCTGACTGTATAAAACAGCTAGCTAGCTGGATTCAATGGGTGAACGTGAAAGGAGGGCATCTCTGAAGGTTTATGAGGTTGTTTTCCTGTCTAAGAGGGTCGTTACTGAAAACGCTTCTTTATTACTGCCAAAAAACTACTCTGGTGCAGACAGCTTTGGTGTAAGAGAAAAGTTCTTATTTCACAATGGTAGAGAGCTTTTCAGTCCAGTTTGAACACCTCTGTGAAATGATTACCAGTTCAAGTTTGTTATGGGGCCAAGGATTATCTCCCGTTTAGGGGGCTGTAATACTTTTATAATACATTATTTATTCTGACAGCTACCTCATCATTAAGCTAGATTTTGAGTTTTCTTTAGATGTGCAAGAAATATTGAGAGAACACAATGATTGTTAGAGTTGAAATCTTCATGAGCATTAAAGAAGTAACTGTAAGAGTGTTCAGGTGCAATATTGCTATAGCTGCTGGCTGTGTGGTGTATTTTAAGCTTTACTGTCTGCAGTGTATGATGGTCTTGCCATGGGTGGCTTTTCCCCTCTCTGCATAGTGCAGATACTGTAGGATAGAGGGCCCCCAGCACTTTACTCTGCAGTAAGTTTGTTCTGTTGTTTGGTACCAGGAGATGATCCATCCTTTCCATCCTTGTCCCTATTGGCACTCTACTGTTGGCATTAGATTCAGTGCTTATGATTTATCACTCAGAATAGGGCATGAAGTGTAGCTAGTTTGAAGTGTGTAATCTGAAATCCATTTGCCCAAACAGGCTTGATGTATGGAAATATTTGTTCTTGAGAGGTAGTCCTTTCTTTAAGAATTTGAAGGAGACATCAAATAGCAACTCTTTCTGTGCTTGCTTAACTGCAGGTGTTGCTCTTTGGAACTGTTTTACTGTGGCACGTTCTTAATAGCTCTGTAAGAAATTCATGTGTTTTCTGTAAGATCACCAGAGCAGTTTTATTGGATCCACTTAGTATTGACTGTCATGCACTTGATAGCTTTTACTGATGCTTTATGGGATTTCCTGATGGTGTTCTAGATATGCTGACATCTTAAGAGTTTATGGCAAGTGTGGCTTGCACTGTAATGGATGTTTTGGTATCCTGTGTGGGGCAGAGCCGCCAGGGTTTGTTCTGACTCCTATTTAGATTCTGTTGACTTAAATGGAGTTGATGGCTTTAAACATTCTCGTCAATCCCAGCAGGTATTCATAAGGTAAAAGATGAAAGCAAGTGAAGGATGCAGGAGCCTTTGAAAATGACATATATTGTGTTAAAAAAAAAATTGCCCAGGCTTTTTATGTTTCAAATGAGTAATTTCCTGTAAAATTGCCGTTGGTAAGGAAATAAAATATGATTATGCCTATCTCTGTCTTTTTTGTTTCCACAGGAAACCATATTTTTTTTTTTTCTCAAACACAAGCTTTGTGAAATGCTTTGTCCTTTTGGTGTCTGTTGAAGGGTTTCACAAAAAAAAACCCCATACACAAAGTGAATGCAGCATGTTTATTTTTACATATTATCACTCTCTGCTTTTTCTGGTGGAAAATTAAGTAGCTTAACTGGGGCAAGCTGCATGTAAAGTAATTCCCTGCACTGACAAAAATACATTGTCACTATATATCTGAAGTTTTAGTGGATTCTTTTGGTGATCTAGGTTTTTGTTTGTTTGTTTTAAGTTTAAGATTCAGTGTTTGGAAATAATGATCCAGCAATGCAGATGGTTGATGAGATTCTCAGCTGAGATCCAGTAACTGCTTTGGGAAAGCTTTACCCTTCTGTCATAGTGTCTACACCTGCCTAGAGCCTGACCGTGTGTATCTACTTCAGATTAAGTTTGGAACACTTAACCACTTTCCATATACACACCTTTAATATTGATGTACCGTAAGTGGAATTGTATTACATTTCTAGTAATAGGCACTGAACATGAGACAGTAATATTGAAAATAATGTGGTGTGTAAGCTGGTTTAGGTTGGATAATCTTCTTTCTCAACTTTTCTGCAAAATATGTTATAATTATTTTATATTTTAGTGGGTGTTTTGCAAAAGTGTCGCAGAATATATCCAAACTACAGTTGTGATTCTGTTTTAATTTTATATATATGGTTCTTTTCCTCATATATTTGTATGTTAACTTTATCAGTTTGGGACCAAAATTGTTAGTGCACTCAGCTGGAAATAATATATGTCTTAACTTTTTAATGTTTCTGTGTATTAGCAAAGATAATAGCATTATTTGGTGTCAAACTGTTTATCTGGACTTAACAGACATGGGTAATTGATGGAAGTGACTTAGAGGTCTTTATTTTCCTCTTAGTCTTGTGACATCTTGTCTTTTCAATAAAATGAGGTTAGAAAGGGACATTTTTTTCTCAAAAATTTTGTCTCAAGCGGTGTGACAGTCATGGGATCTGTAGGCCTGTGTTCAAAACTAACTTAAGCTGTTTTATCGATTGATTTATGTTGACTGTACAAAAAATGTGAGGGTATGTGCCTGAGTGCTAATGGACAATATGGTGAGCCTCTCTGAAGAACAGGGCTGTCTTAAAAGCTCTCCTGTGTCTGAGTTACTGCATGAAAGGTTTGAGTGTAACAAAATGTGTCCATTATTTGAAATGTCTTGGAAGAGAAGAGATAATGTATTTTTTTTCTCCTTAGGCCCAGAAATCCCAAATCTACAAGACCAAATAAAGAAACCCAAACCATTTCTACCACTCCTTGCTCCATCTCTCGACAAATTGTCCCTCCATCCCGTGCCAGTTCAAGCCCTATCTGGGACATCGCTGCAAGCTCTCATCTCCTTTGGAACCACTTTCAGTGGCAAGAAGAGACGAAAAGGAAGTTAAAGGCCATGTGAAAAGGTCAAGATTGCTGTGACCTTGATAACTGTTCATATTCCCTGGGTAGCAGAGACACTTAAATGATGATCTGTGTGAAGACAGGCAAAGTTATTTTCCTTTTCAAGGGTATGACACAGTGAAACACATCAGCAATCAAGTAAGAGTACAGGCATTTAGGAAACACACAGACCATCATTCTGGATGTAGTGGAACCCATAGGACAGGAGTCTACAAAACAAGTGAAATAGTGGAATTTGGCAAAAATGGCCTGTGAATTTAATCTGAACTTCCTTAAGGCATTGGAACGAGAGGCTGTTCTGGAAGTTCTATACCGTGACCAGATGGTGAGAAAAACAGAGGAAGAAAGAATAAGGTATCTGCTGTTCCCCTATTCCTGTTTTCTGTTTTTATTGTTGTTGTTGTTGGGGGTTTTTTTGGGTTTTTTTTTTAAATCTCAATTACTCTCCTTCCACTTTGTTGGCCTTCTAAATGTACTCCTCTTTTAACTTCTTGTTAGCTAATGCCTTTGTATTCTCTGGGAAAACGAATGTTTCCAGAGCCTCTTGATTTTGCCATTCTATTGACCCTTTTTTTTATCTATTAAAGATCAGCAAATCCTGTTCACTGAACAATGTACTTGGTGAATTTTACTTCCAGCCTTCATAGAAAGTTCAGTTGCTGGCTGTATTTTTTCTATGAAGGCTTTATGGCATTCTCATCATGTATGCATATGTATAGTCTTGGTAACACGGAACATGTTCAGATCTTTGGCTGGCTTCTTTAGCTTACATTGTTCCAAGACTGGAGTTAAGAATCATTGAATATCTGTCCATTGTGCTAAATCCATCACTGTCCCTTCTCACACACAACAGGTGGCAAGCACACCATGCTGCCTTGGAGGTTGCTGCTTGTGTCGATAGGTGTCATTGGTTAGGAAAGGATTTTATTTACTAGTTTCACACTGTGCAAGTATCTCAGCTGGGGAGGATAAAGGATAATTCTCCAGCACTTTATTTGCTTTATATCTTGGCTAGGTCAAGGATTTCCTAGTACCTTGTATACTGCTTTGTGATATTGCATCCCCCTGAAAAACTAGGTATTGGTGTGGATAAGATATAAGTTTTTAAATCCCTTAAATGTGGAAACTGAAACTTTGTCTACATCAAACATTTGTATAAGTATTACAGAACATATTAAATGAAAATAATAATAATTATGTGTAGGGTTATATAGAAAGTCTAAATTGGTTAGAAAATCGCTTTCAACTGCTGCTGATGTTACTAACAATTAAAAACATAGATCTTGATTATTGGAAGCAAATGTAATGGCAATGAGAGGTTTTGATATTTTGGGCTGGTGTGCTGGTTTGGTTTTTTAGCTTTCACATGATGCGTTTGTTATGATTTTTTTTTTACTTGGTAGAATATTTAGTTCTTGGATAAATATGATTAAAAAAAATCAAATGGAGGGTAGCACTGTTAAGTCTCAGTTTTATAAGTGAAAGCATAATCACTTATGTAAAATGATTTCAGCACCCTGCCCTGAGTGGGCCTGAAATGAACAAAACCCCATTTATACTTAACTGTTTTTCTGTTAGTTTGCACAATTCTGGTCACACACAGACAGTCACACTGCAAAAATGCTGTGTGTGGACGTTTTCAAGCAGTGCTCAACAGAGGTCACACTTGAGGGCATAGCTCCCACTAGAAATGGTATTGCACAACCAGGGTATTATTAACTTGTGCTTTACACGAGGATTTTGTCCTCTGTAATTTTTTTTTTCTTTTCCTTTTTACCCGTGGGATTAGGAAAATGAAACTGCAGCTGCAGCAACTTCGGTGGAAAGGGGCAAAAAATGCAAGGCATGAATACCAGGAGAGATCTTGTGCTCGCTGTCAGAAGTCGCTGGGGTTGTTGATGAACAGAGGCGCAGTGTGCAATGGATGCAGTCATCGGGTGTGCTCGGAATGCCGTGTCTGCCTGAACCCCTGCCTTTGGAAATGCACCATTTGTTATGCTCATGGGTAAGGAATTTTGCTGCTCTACACCGGTCATCCAATGGATGCCCACTAGTTTTGTGTGTCTGTTGCTTAAACAGTTAATGAAACAAAGCCACTGGTGTATTGAAAATGTTGGCTGAAGTCCTGGTAGTGATGAAATGGATGGGAACTTCGTGTTATACTTCACGTAGCTGGTATTTCCCTTGCTGTGTTTAGCAAAATGGATCCTCAGGGTAGGCCAGAGGTACTGTGAGAGTGACAAAGATGAGAGCAGTGAAGCATAGAAACAGTCGTGAGTTTCTGAGCCACAGAGAGAACCCCTTCCCCTGACTCAGCATTGAACCAGTGCATCCTCACAACCTGCTGAAGGCGCTGTGCTTTGATGTAGTATAGCCAATGTCTTGATAATTTCCTGATCACTATTTTCTACCTCTTACCACAGGAATGAGAAACCTAGATCAGCAAATAATTTGAAGTCATGCTTTATAAAATTTTAAAGAGCAAAACCAATTAATAACATTACATGGCCAGAAATCGAAATTTGTTTACTTTGAATTAATTGTTTTTTTCTTTCACTGTATCACATTTTTGTGTTTCGGGATACAGGGAACAATCATTCTTTTACTGTATTAGTAATTTTTTTAATGTCAAAATATTCCTTCATAATCCATTCTATTCATTACAATCTTTCTAGGCAAAATGGTTTAGATGTATTTCCACATTTGGTAAAAATAAGATAAAGAATGATAGTTCTGGAAATTATTCAAAAACTCTGCTGGATTATAAATATCCCTGTAGAACGGGTGAGGATTTGGATGGAAATTTTTTTTTATGCCAACACAAGGTGAATCTACCACTCCACTCCCTCTGCAGGTGCCAAAATGAGATTAAAATAGAGGGAAATATAAGGCAAAGTATTGGTCTCAAGTTAAAGAAATTTGTACTAGTTTGAAGTAATTTTTTATCGTTTGGAAGAGAATTATAAACTATCTCCAACAAGTTATTCTCTGAATCTTCAGTTTATTTAGCAGCTAATATGCAAAATAGGTAGATCAGCTCTATTTATACTTGATACAGAATAGTTACTAGACTTTGGTGCATGTGTTTTGCTGTGTTTCAAACCATATGCATTTAACTGAAAATTCAGAAGTTAGCTTTCAATATCCTTCTCTAGATAACCCTCTCCACTTCCTCTTGGTTTAAATTAGTTTCCAGTTATTTGGTGGCCACAGTGGAAATCCCCTATAGAGAGTGGTTGGTTGTTAAGCTGCTTTGTGCAGTGCTGCACACCCTTAATTATTTCCTAAGCTTGTCCAGATATTTAATGGTAAAACCAGGAAAACATTATTTAGATTAATTAAAAGACCTTTTTACTTTTTCTTCAGGAAATTATGTTTTTTTAAATCTTGCTAGTACAGATGGATGTCAGCTGTCATTGAATTTCTCTTTATAGTGAAGAGAGAGCACATTTGATCTTTAGTAATGATGTAAAATCAATTAAATTCAGTCAAACTTCTTCCATTGCCCTCAGTGAGCTTCGCATCAAAGCTGCGAATCTCAAGAAGTGTAGGGAGTGCAGCAGTGTGGTAAATGCTACTCAGCACCTTTTGTTTATCCTGGTGAGGGGAAAATAGGATGGCTAAGAAAGGTAAGAGCTTATTTTCAAGTCCCAGGTAACTCTAATTTTGAGTCTTGTTTATCACTAGAGTAATTTTTTCCTGAACCAAACAGCAGCAGCACTATGTAGGTTCTCCCCTAGAAACTGGGATCATGTTTGTAAGGAACGTGCTTATACACCTCAGTGAAAGAGCATGCAGGGGTAAACAAATTTTGTATTTCTTACAAAATTAGAAATTTTGAAAGCCTTGTGAACTGACAAAGTTTGTATCTTTCACCTGGAAGAGGCACCTCTTATATGAATGGAGTTGGTAAAGTGTGTTGGGGTTTTTATAGAGTCCTATTTTGTAAGAGTCTAGAAAGGCATTTTCTTTGGAGGAGTTTAGTCTATTTTACCTGACAAAGGTTCTTTGTTAGCTTTGTTTTCATACTTTTGGTCATATCTTAACTCAATACACTCTTTATCGAAAAAAAAAGAAGTATTTTCAGATTTATTTCCATTCTGTGCGTGGTTGAATTATCATAGAAGGGTTTGGGTTGGAAGGGACCCTAAAGATCATCTGGGTTCCACCCACCCTGCCATGGGCAGAGACACTTTACACTAGACCAGGTTGCTTAGAGCCCCATCCAGCCTGGCCTTGAACACCTCCAAGGAAGGAGTGTCCAGAATTTCTCTAGGTAGGTTCAATTATCACATGGATCGGTGCAGAACTGGAGATCAAACTCTGGAAGATAACCAGGGGATAGTGAGAGTAACATAAAGGGAAGGCTGGGGTTGAAAATCAAGGTACTACCAATGCAAAGCCGTTGAAGACAGAGATTTCAGACATTTATTAGTTAATAGATCTCCATCCAAGATAAGTAAGTATCCTGTCTCAGTTGTTTAAACCTAATTTTCAGACTCGCCTGTGTTCAGTTATGCACAACGATCTATGGTTGAGTATGAAAATAAGTTGTTCAGTTTACATGGGTAGTGATTTTTTAAAAATATTCTGCATTGCTACTTACGTAGTTACAATTTAAATACCTAAAGGCTTTAAAATCAAGCCACAGAAAGAACAAAAAGCATCCTACCTATAGTATGTCTGTTTTGACACAGAATAAGGTGAGGTGTGAAATGGTGGACTCAGGGGTTTTGTTGCCTGGCCATTGGTGGATAGCACATTAGCTCTTATGTTTAGAGATTTTGCTTTGTAAAGAAGGTAAGCCCTACCTGAATTTACTGTTTGTATGCTGTTGCCAGTTTCAAGCAATTTTGGCAGAGGGAATGATACTAAAGAGATGAATTTTACAGAAGGAAAATCAGCTACTGGGTAGGGAAGAAAGTTTAGTAGTACCTGCACCGAGGAAATTTTTGCAGTGAGGCTTCATCTTATAATAAGCATCACAAAATTCACAAGGAAGGGACAATATATGTCATATAAAAATTAGTAAGACATTTAGCTGAGAATCTGGAACCTTAAGCATCCAGAGAATCCTATCCTCAGTTAAATTTTTTGGGTTTGTCTCTAATAATGGGCGAGTTCAAATTGCAGCCTTCAGCAAGAGTAAGATTTGCTGTAAATCTGATCTTGACAGAGCTATTTAATCTGATATAATTTTGTACTTGTTAATCATTACTTTTCTGATCCTGTGATCCTGGTGCCTTTGTAAGACATTGATGTAACTGATGGTAGTCTCCACAAAACGGAGAGATGGGCCATGAAGCCCTTGTGCTGTCAGGCCTGTGGAGCTCCGTGCTCCCTGGTAGCCATCCCAAATTCTGCTTGGAGCTCTACCAAGTGTCCTCTACCATGGCCATTCCCCACTTCTCAGAGAAGCTGCAGCTGCAAGCAGCCAGCACCCCAGTGAGCACAAGTGGTTGTGCTGCTTTGCAAGGTGGTTGTACAGACTGGGATGCCCCCAGGACTCCTGCCTTCAGAGCAGTGCCTAGAGCAGTGTATATCACATTCCATGGGCAGTCCTACATTGCAAAAAGGAAAACAAACTATCAAACAAAAACCCCGTCAAAACCAAACTAAAAGTGCCCAAAGGATTCCTCCCCTCCGTGTTTTTCTCAGACCCACAGCAAAACCAGTCAATGGATTGAGTAGTCATGAAATGTTAGTTTTATGGTAGGATTAAGAAAGGATGCTGGATTGTTCTGTAGTTACTGAACACTTGAAGAAATGCACTTGCAAACATTTTGATTCAAATATCTTCTGACTGTTTTTTAGAGATGTGAAAATAAAGGCTGGTGAATGGTTCTTTGAGGAACGAGCAAAGAAATATCCAGGTGAAGGTAATCACTGGAACAATCATAAACTGCTATGAAATGTGTACTTGTCATCTAAGTGAAACACAGAATGTAGTCTGACACTGTATCTAATGTTTCTTTCGTTTTACCATGCAGTCCACCTGTCTGTGCAGTAAATAAAACATGAACACGAATTAGCTGAATGCATTTAAGAGTATACTTATTTTGTCTGACTAATAAAAGTAAGAAAATTGCTGGCTCTGTAAATTTGAATTAATGAGCATGTAAGACTTCTAAGAAATACAGTGGCATGAAATTAATATTGAAATGTTGTATGTACAGGAAGAAAATGATCTTGCATTCATCATTTGTCATGTTAAAACTTCAGTTGTTTTCACTGAGGAAGTTTTAAAGTGTAAAGAAACCATAGTATGGAATAACACCACCCACCCNAGAGAGCTAAATGCTTACTGTTTCATCACCTTCAGCCAGCTGGCTGTGCCATTGCCTTGTGCTGAGTCTTTTCAGTGCCGTTAAAAGTACAAAGCCCTGAAAGAAATTATAGAGGATGTGGATGGATTGCTCTGTGGGGAATGTGTTTTGCCAGCCTAGGAGCTATTACTTTTTGTTTTCGCCTACAATAACTAGTGAGGTGGAGAGGATTTCTTTCCTCTATCCCTTAAAGTGCCACTTCAGATAGGCATCTATTTAATTTTGTACCTGACTGTAGTTAAATGATGCAGTTTCACTTCCATAATCTGCATCTATGTTTAGGAGTAGTTGGTGAAAAGGAAGTAACTGGGCCTTGAATCTCTCCTGGGAAACTTAAATAGGAAGAATTTTATAAATGGAAGAGCATAACCAGGCAAAGTTTGGGTCGTAGGCATTTGTGAAAGGCAGCAGGCAGCATATTAAGAAACTACACTAAAGTTCCTGTTAAAACAATTCATTTAAAATTTGGAAGATTTCACTGTAGTCCATTCTAATACAATTTCTCATTTTGAAGTGTTAGTTGCCTGATTTTTTTAATGCCCAGTTTCATCCAATAACCATTGATAATAATTTCCCCTCATTCTTTTCAATGAGTCTAAAGCTGGTAATTTAATCAATCTCTCTATTATTGGAAAATGTTATTCTTGGATACTGAATCTGATATTGCAGGGTACTGACTGTCCGTTTTCCCAGCAAAATAAATAAATTCTCACTTTGAATTATCAAAGCTTTATGGGTGCTTGAAGCATTTTGCTTAGTTAGTCTGAAGGTAATTCTGTTGAAGTCACAAAGATCTAAGGATATACGGAAGATAAACCTGCAGTGAGAAATCTGGTTTTTATAGTTCCTTTGATTAGACCAACTGATATATTTAAAGGGGTTAAAAAAGTGACAAATTTTGAAACACAGCAGGCTTTATGCATCCTTCAATCCTGGAGGGACAGTGCCCTCTTTTGGTTGAAAATATGCCATAACTGAAGTAATCACTGGAAAGTAAGTTTAACTGAAAAAATATATTTTATGGTGAAGTTTCTCGTGTTGTAGAATAAAAAGAAAATACATTGTAATGCTTTCTATAGTTTTTTTTGTAGCTTCTACCTAAAGAAAAATATTAATATTTTCATAAAAGTGGTAGATTGCCTTTAGTGACCAATCAATTTAAAATCTTGCTAAAAATAGCAAATGTTACATATCAATAAAAGAGAATTCTGGAGTTCTGATTGGAAATTGTAACATCCGTGAGCGGATATTGTTTCTACCACTACTAAAGTCTATTACTTTTATGTAAATAATGTTGCAATTAATGACATCATCAGCAAAACATGTATCACATGCTGCTTTCTGTATCAGTGATTAAAGTCCCTCCAGATAATTTCTGTTGGCCATTTGTTACACGCTTTTAGCCCTTTATTATATTTGTGATCCCCCAGGAACAAACTACAGTTTTATGAGTCTTCATTGTTTGTGCCTGATGGAGCTCTTCCTCCTTGGTGTCTTCACATCATGTGGCTGCTCACCTGAGCAATGTGCCATGGTTGCCATTTCCCTGCAAGGAATGCTCTTAGCAAAGGGTCTTGTTCGTGTTTGTGAACTAGTCAAGCATTTTCATCATTGCTCAGGTCTCCAGTAGGAGAAGTGAAAAGAATTTTTCATGAGATGCAGGAGTCGATCATGTTCCTGCCCTTGTACACGTTTTCAAACCTCCCTTAGTGTTTGAGTTTTGTGGCTAAAGTGTGCTTTAGTGCAGTGGGCCCGTGCACCACCTGCCTCCAGGACCCTGGGAGCCTGAGAGCACTTAGCATCCTCTAGGAATGGGCCTGTTGGCATCTATGTGTGATTGTCCTTAGCATTTGTGAAGAGCTCATCTGAATGTGTCACCTGCAACCGGGGAGGGTGAAATCATGGTACGGTTTGAGATGTTTGAGGTGCAGGAGAAACTTGTGTGTTGCTTGGCGTGCGTGCCGATACGTTAGTTGGGGATTTACTTCGCTCCTGACTTGCATGTGCATGAGCTTCTGTAAATACAGGCCAGTTCCTGAAAGGCACTGATTTTCAAAAGTATTATACAGGCATAAGTAACTGCTGTTCCTGCTAAATGATCTTTGGATTTTTTTCTCCTCCTTCATAGGCAGACATGAAACAGTTGGTGCAAAGCTCTTGGAGTCTTACCAGAATCTGAGGTAAGACTCATAAAAGGACAAACAGTCATAGGACACTGAGAATTTGTATGGGTGATCTATTTTATGTTATAAACCAGCCAGTAGTTTGTATTCCTTCATTATGGAAAAGAAAAATCAATACTTTCGGAGTTCAAATGATAAAAACATAGAAAAATTTTCACTTTTATCTCTCAGCAATCCACAAAACAGGTCTCACGTACAACAGAGAGTAAATTGCTGTATGTTTAGAGTGATAGTACCTTACTTGAAATGAAGGGGCATGCATTATTTTTGTTTTATCTGCTTATATTTTTTGCATAATTATTTATACAATTATCTGTTAAATTTGCAAAATACTTTCAAATGATTGTAAATGAAAGTTATTTACTAGATGTCATAACAGCATCATTATTTGTTCAATGGAAGATATTGCTGATATGACAATTTTACAATAAATAGTAGACAAGAAGTTAGACATTTTTACTTACCACACTTAAAAAAAATATCTAGTTTACAGTGAATACTTTGACTAGAGGTCGAAGCTTAAGTTATTACTAGTGATAATGGTGTAACAATCTGCTTAAACTGTGCTATTAAAATAACCCTCTGCCTTAAAATAAACTGAACCAAAAAACCACAACACCAAACAGCAACAACAAAAGCTACTACCAAAACGCAAACCAACTAAAAAACCCTCCAAAAGCCCCATGTAAACTAAGATACAAAGAAATGGTCTCAATTTAATTTGGTTGTCTGGCAAGGCACAGGTGCGTAAGAAAGAAACTTATATTCAGCTGGATAAGATCCTAACCAAGACTCACTTTTACTTGGATGCAGTAAAGCTAAAAGAGAATCAAAAAGGAAGTTCACCAGCTACCTTAGGATCTGTGATTGTGCTGTGATAACAGAATCAGTCAGATTATTTTTTTCACAGACCAGGACTATTTACCACAGATGGAATGACAGGAATGTTTAAAGGATCTTTGACAGGTCTGAACCCAGGCAAGGAAGGATCCTTTTAGTATTGTAAATAAAGATGACTGTTTTCTGAAAACATCTCTGAACAAGACATGGGGTGTGTTTTACAGGGATTGTGTTTTAGAACGCAGGACACAGACGGTAATACTACCAGCCATATAGAAGTCTAGGGACCCTATCCTAGATTAGGTCTTCCTGAAAGCTCTAATTTAATAATTTTACCTGGAGCACCCCAAAGTTGAGAAGACAGAAGGGTAGTCTTAATTCCTAAGAACAGGCAATAAACCTGTGCTGCAACTCTTACAGACACAGGATGTCAACCCAGATCTTTATAGAGTGCAGGAAGCATAGGTAATAAAGATACTGTGCATGGACATGGTTTATTTATTCATCTGTTGGCATAATATATTAATTGTTGCACTGTTTGTCTCTTTAATTTCTAGTAAAATTTCTGTCGTGCCTCCAACTCCACCTCCTTTCACAGAATCAGCAGCAGGAACCAATGTGATGGTAAATGTATGTATCTGCGAAATATACATATAAGTGCACCACTTAAGGTGTCATTCATATGAAAAGGCCAGCCACAGAAATGTGGGAAATAACTGCTGTAACATCACTCTGCAATATATATGCAGCCTTTTGTTGATTAATCATTATTTTTGTGCAGCATTGGTACTAGGAGAGACGGTTTAGAGGCTACGAAGGCTTTTTTCAATTAGTTTTCAGATTTTGAGGGAAGTGGCTAACTACTCTACTTGCCACTAGAATGTTGCATCTGGTTTTTGGTGCCTCATCACAGGAGGACTGGACTGAGATCTGAGCTCCACTAGAACCTGAAGGATCCCATGTTCCTGTGACATTCAGTAATCATGTGTAATTTTCATTACTGAATGAAAAACGATTAATTTGATGGCTGCCTTTGCATTCTGGTGTCTAGTGACAGAATGGTAGAACGTGGCTTGAAAGTCATAGAAATTGCAGTAAGTTACTGTTTCACTTAATTTTGAATCCTCAGTCCCTGGTTTTGAAGCCCACTGCAGTTCTGTAAACATTCTTATGTGTTTAGCTGGAGTATGTGAAAAACTCTTTGATTCAGAGACTCAGGAGCATCTGTAATAGATAAAAGTATTAAATACCTTGCAACAAATCAGTGATGTAATTAGTTGTATTTATGAACTTGCTATGTGATCTTTCTGCAAGGAGTTCTCCTCATATGTGAAAGACCATGGAACTGAAAATATTGCTTTCGATCTTCATCCATTAGTGTGACAGTTTCTAACCATGTCAATGTATGTCCTCAGATGTATTTGTCTACAGAAGTGGGCAAAGGGCTGCAGCCTTACCATCTGATTGTTATGTGGTCTCTGTAGGTATGTAATCATGGGAACTTTAAAATTACAAATATTTTTTGTTTTCTTACTCTTTGCATCTCCCATTTGCAGGAACTTGGAGAGTCTAAAAGGTTTAATAAATCAATGGAAAACTTATTTTTGTCTCTCACAACACATATAAAAAGTAAGTAGCTTTCACTGTC
The DNA here is from genome assembly GCA_013398015.1 of Oreocharis arfaki. Lineage (NCBI taxonomy): Eukaryota > Metazoa > Chordata > Aves > Passeriformes > Paramythiidae > Oreocharis > Oreocharis arfaki. The sequence goes on from VZRR01005444.1 coordinate 498,917, forward strand.
TTGCCATTCCAGAATAACTTAGTCAAATGTTTCAACTTTTTGGCCAAAGTGTTGGCCAAGTTGTTATAAAAAAAGGCTATTGAGTAATGGCTGAAATGATTAATGCCAAGGCTGTGCCAACCTGAAAAATTTTACAGTAAGTCTAATACTCCTTCAATATTCTGCTAGTTGTTAAATAAACTGATTATATCAACCCAAAACACCTTTCTTGTAAAGATATGAAAAGACTGTATAATGTTTTTTTGAAATTTACCAGGTGTTCAGATGCATTATATTTAATTCATGTTAGAGTAATAACCAATTTCTGATCTTCATGTTAGCTGGCTGAACCCCAGCTGACCCTGTCAAAGAGTCTATAATTTAACAGGAGTTTAATATTTTCATTCACTGGCAGTATTCATGAGGACTTCCTTCCTCTTTCTCAGTCTGGTTGTGTGGAATTTTTCAGTGCACACTTCTAAGTGCTCTCCAGTCCTAACAACTCTTGTGCCATTCTGATGCTTTTGGTTCCTTCTATTTTCTTACACTGCCTTCTGTTCCTAGGGGTGCAGACTGTTTGTGCTCCTCTAATGCTAGCTACACTGAGGACAATCAGCCTTTGTGAAAAACAAATAAAAAGCATCAGTGACCAGAGGAAAACAACTTCTGAGCCTTAGGAAGATTAGAGGCTTGCACATTTGCATGGATTTGAACAAACCTTAGTATTTTCTTACTAGCTTCAACTTACACAACCCCACATGTGAGATTAGACCTGAACAATTCTGGCTTTAGTGCCTTTCTGCCTTTCCCCGTAACTCTGGTCTTAGCTTTTGTTTGATCTTTTCTTTAGCTTCTTTCACCCATCCTAAAGACCTATTCCCCTTTAACTATGTAAATTTAGTGTTGTGTCTGTGTGACCACATATTAAAGCTATCCAGAGACATGGTGACTTGCTCCTAAAGAGAAGTGTTATGGTGGTGTAGGACATTACTACCGGAAACGGTAATAGTGGCAGCGCAGTGGCAGTGAAGAACAGGATGCAAAGTAATTTCTTCAGCTTTCTGTTAGTTTGAAGCCTGACCATATCCCAGAGTTACTGGTAAAGACTGTCAGGACTGCAGCAAATGAATTTATTAATTCACTGCTACCAAAAGGAAGGTCCTACTCTACTCACATCTTTCTTTTCTCTTTTTCTAGCCTTATGCTGCCATAATTAGCATCTGGGACCCTCTGGAAACTGGTTTAGCTAATTTAAAGGGCAGAACATTAGCATAGACCAAACACATAGGTACTTTTCTGCTGTTTTAGTGAGGGTTCAAGGTAAGATATGTGTTGGAACATGTACAACAGTGTGTTGGTCCATGTGATCAGGAGCCGGGCATGGAGAAGAGCAGAGCAGTGGTTGCAGAGGGAGATGGAAGCAAGTTGTTAGTTCAGTTCAGCTGTGGATGAAACCCCACTCAGGTGCTCTCATCCTCAGTTACTACGGAGCAGTTTAATTTGAGAGAAAATAATGGGCTGTTGCAATCATTGAAATCAGTAATTAAAAAGTATAGGAAGTCTTACAGAGAGAAACGCTTAGGTTTTTTGGGTTAAGAAACCAGAGTTTTCAGACAATATGGCCTCTCAGTGGAACCTGGTACTGTGCTGATAAATGGTTTTTGTCACGAGTTTCTAAAGTTAGTTCTCTGTATCTTATCTTGACAAAAATGTCCTGGTTTGCAGAGGTATTTAATACACCCAGCTCTTGTGTACTGCAGTAAATAAACCTGGAGAACCTTGTTCTGCCTCTGACTCTTTCACTGGAGCCAGTGTGTGTGTGTGTGTGTCTGAGAGCAGCGGGAACGAGGGATCAGCGTGTGCAGCACAAAGCTGCTGTTGTACCGTCTGCTCCTTTATGCTGTTACCTCCTGTTCCAGTGTGGCTTGGCAGCAAGAGGAGATTATAATCCAATGGTTGCCATTTGATGAATGTAAAATGAATTACTGGTTGTAGTTTCATTTGCAGTGAAAAATTGCCATTGGCACTAGAGAGAGTATCAGTCTTACTGACATTTGGGTAGAGAAGCCAAAAGAGGAGTAGATATGAAAAGTGAATATTTGTGTATTCTCACGGTGACGTGTTCTGTAACCTGTTCATTTTAGGAGAGTGTGAGGCAAGCTGGTGTTACTGCCTCTTGTGCTGGTCAAGCTACTCAGATTGTATCTATTCCATTAGAACTCTGTATTCCAGTCTCTTTTATGATCTCTGATTTCACTGTGTATGTTAAAAACTTGGTTTCATTTACAGAGATGGCTTAATTGAGCTTGCCTTTGAATAGGTCACATGGTGCCTTAATGGTGTACACAGAGTACAGTAAACATCTGAGGGCTGATTGCTGCTAAGAACAAAACCAACCCAGAGTGTCTTTAAAAATCACACTTGAGTGCCATTGTTTTTGAATACCATATTGTCGTATTGTCTGCTGCCTGAGGTTCGTCCACAGAGGTTCGTGTTGTGAGAGAAGTGTTTATTTCTTCTGTATGAATTAAACATATGATAGCTATTTCATGTACTACTCATAAATTTTTAATTCTTCATGAGAGTCTATCTGGGTTTGACAACAAAGTATCTGCAGCTAAGCCTGCTCATATTTAACTTCAGAAGTCATGGATGAGTGCTGCCCTTCCCTTTTAGTGAAATTCTGAGTGTACACGGAGGAATAAGAAGCGAAAAGTGGGGCATTAAATGTCCAATCGTCCTGTAGATTTATTTGCCAATAAACTACATATTACTGAAGTGCTAATTCAACAAGGTGCTTAAGTATGGACATAAGCTTATCCATATGAGTAAGGTTATTGAAGTCAATGAGGGCCATTCACGTTCTTAAAATTATATGTGGTTTGGGACCAGAGTATGTAATATCTCTCCTTTCACCCATATTCTGGATGCATTTATAAATATTTTCAGATATGATCTTCATTCTACTTTTCATTGTTGTGTTGCTTTATGTTGTTATAATGATCTTGCTTTTATCCTGAACCAAACCAAACTGCTTTACAAATCAAACTGTACATAGGGACTGTAGTAGCTGCTTCTGCAAGGAAACTGTGTTTGATGGCTTACAATTCCTTGCAGCAGCTATAATGATAGGCAGCAACGACTATAATTTCCAGTTGAAACAGCATGAAAGATTTAGGCAGGCAAAATATAATTATATACAATATGACAAGCACTTGTCTTCCCATCTGTTTCTTACTCTTAGGAGATCAATGCTAAAGGTGCAGGATGACAATTTGAAAGCTATAGAATTAGCATATAAATCTATAGGATTGCTTGCAAAGTTTGTTATAGTGACTTTTCTCTTTATTTTCACTTCAGAAATATCAAAGTCCCAGAATGATATGGCTGACAGGTGTGTCCTAACCACAGATTATGGGACGAATGTGGAAAGAAGAAAGCAAAGAAGGAGCCAGTCTGACACTGCAATCAACATTACAAGCAGGGTATCCATATTATTATACACAGTCTCTAACTGTAAGAGCTGTTCCAGGAGTTAAATATATTTGTGAGAGCAGTCATGTGCACAGTGGAATTTTGCTTTTATTTTATGAACAGGACATAGCTGATGTTCACTGGCTGTGGTCAGAACTCTGATTCTTTGCAAGGTTTTTGACAGATTCTGCACAATTGATTTCAGCCCAGAGTTGAAATATTAGACTGAGATTTTTGCAAATGGAGGGAAGGATTGAGGGGATGTGACATTTTGCTCTCAGGTGCTCACAGACTCTCTTGAGGTTGAATTGATATCTGCTCTATGTGATTGTTGGGCTGCTGGGAGGTGCTCTATCTTGTCTTCTTCCTGCCCCTTTGGCTGCTGAACAGGACAAGCTAGGACCATCCCAAACCCATCCTGATGTTTTCAGAGCATTTTTTATCTTGGCAGGGAGAATGTATTGCTGTTAGTTGCTATGCAACTTCCCTTTTCCTTTTGCTTTGGTTACAGTCTCTAGCTTTCAGTGCTTCATTGAGAAGTTTGAGAAAAATCTAGTCATCTGTTTTCCTACAAATTGTGCAGAGCTGAAGATGATGTCACATTTCTGCTTTAGAATTACACTGAGGATTTTGTTTTGTACACTTTCAGCTCCCAAGTGACTGAACTTTGTCCGTACTCAGTTTTCCACACAGTGGGTACTTACTGAATTGCCTTGTTCGTCTGAATGAGGTCAATGTGGTTTGCTAAGTGCCTGGATTAGATGCTGAGAAAAGCCCTTGCTTTGGGCCAGACCTTGTGGCACACATTACTCACAGCTCCCTTGGGCACTTTCTTTGCTTTCCTCAGGAGTATTAGGTGCTGATAAATGGAAGAGACAGGATGTCAGACTGCATGGACTGGGCAGTTTGGATTGTCCCAGCAAGGTCAGAGAACTCAGTGAACTTAGTTCTGGTATTTTTGTATGCAATTAAATTATCAACAGAATTGGCAACAATTAATAGTTACCTGAGTGCTGCTTTCATTGTGGCAAGTCACTTTTTGGTGTTAATTCTATTCCAGAGGCAGAGCACTGCTCTTCTAATCTGTTGAAAAACATCGCAGTTGGAGACAATGTGAATTTAGACTAGGCTTCATTGCATGCTGATCACAAACAATCTGCCACATTTAAAAGATGGCTATGGATTTTTTGTCTTCAGAAATGAATTAGTAGAAAAATCCGAATTATTTGTGTGGGTTTTTAATTGCCCATTTAAAGATATAGTACTTAGGTCCATACTTTTCATTGCAGGTTTTGAAAGATAGATTTCAATATTTGTGTGCCATAGCACTATTTCTCTGGATCATATGAATGAATTGGGCTTTATTTGAGCTAGAATTTTAGTTTTGCTAGAATTACTGTTGACTTTTTTCTTGTGAATGTCATTCATCTTTGTTTTCCTTTAGGAAAGACAGCTGTTTACATCCTTACTAGAACTATGCCTTAAGTTATGGGACAGAACCTGTTTTAAATTACACTTGCAAAACAGCTAATTATATTTATAAGAAAATATCACCTTGAAATCTTACTTGTTGTAATTTCCACCCCAGAAAGAACTTTCATTTTCAGAGAATGAATCAGAACAGAGGATTTTCCCCCTAGAAATGGTGTATTTTTCTCTTAGGAATGACTGTGAAGTACTAACTGTAACCACAAGTTTGAATGTGTACTGTGTAAGGCTGGGGCACTACTTAAGCCTCAAGAACACTATCTGTTTTTTAAGTAAGTTTTCTAAATTTTTGATGTGTGCAGAGCTTGATTCCTTCAGATTAAAGTTGAAAGAGATTATATTTACCTCAGTATTAGTTAAAAAAACATAATACAATATCAAGAAGTACCAGCAAGTGCAAAATCTGGATTTGGGAAGTAAATAGTCTTTTCAAGAGCCTGTCATCATCAGAATCGCTAAGTTTATTAAGGGGAGTGCAGTTATATTTGCCTCACTGAGGGAACAAGCAGGCATGTGCCACGTCTGGGAGCTGTTTGTGGAGCATTGGTAGCTGTGGGATACCTCTCCTGTGGCAACAGAAGCAGACATTAGAGCTGGGCTGAGCTTGTGACCTACTGCTGAGTTTAACACTGGTAGCTGTGTTGCCCTGTCGGTCTCTTATGTTCTGTATTGCCCAAGAGGAAAGGCTTTCTGATCAAAGTAGAAGCTAAAATTGAGTGTGTAGTAGGTTGTTTTGGTTAGCAAGTGAAATTGGTTGTGTTTCAGCTTTTGTAAAGCAGAAGACAATTTCTCTGCTCAGAAATACTGTTTTGGGTTTGCTTGGGGTTTTTTTGAGCCTCTGTTCTGAATGCATTTTCTATCTGTTTCCCTCTCACAAGGAAACTTTATTCTTGCATCTATTCTTGAGGTACGACACTTAATAGACATAACAATTTCTGGGTGTTATATTAGCACCAGACTGATGAGGATTTTGCACATCCTGTTTTTTTCAGAAGTAATCTCAATCTATTATCTCATCTCTTGTCCTTGTTCTCTAGTGCTTTCTGCTGACTGTGCAGGAGGGATTCTCTCACATTTCTTGTTTCTTTTATGCAAATAAGTCCTAATCCTTTCTATTGATTTAGTCACACTATATTCTGTTTAGTCTTTCAGATAATGTTACACAACTTTTAAAAAGAAATTATTTTCTTAGATCCTAACCATCTAAAATTTCTTACCTTGCTTTTTTCCTATCCACTGAGGTGTTAACATAATTTCGTAGATTGTATTATCCCCAGGAAGTGGTGTGCCAGAAGCACCAATATTTTGAGCATATTTCCAGTCCTATGTATTTGTATTTCGGCACTTCATTCCATTAACTGTTGCTCTTGGTAACAGAGGTGGCCGAAGATAAATCTCAAGGAGTTTTGATTGATATATATGTATAATTCTCTCAGAAATTAGCAGGGTTTTCATGGGAAAATTGGAAAGGTGAGTGGACTTAGTCAAAGCAAAGTCAGGAACACCTTGTAAATTTAAACTTTTTCTATAAACAAAGCTAAATAAGAACTTGTAAGTCTGTTTCTATTTTCAAATCTCTTTTAGTTTATGTTCATTCTTGCATAGGTAAACGTGGGCATGTGCCATGCATATTGCAAAATACAGTTTTTAATTTCCTGGAGGCAAGATTATTTTTTTCTTCCAAAATTATGGTTTTGTTAAGGCCTAATAAGGAGTTTTATTAGTATATTGCTACTTTTGATGTATTATTAGTAGCTGGCTGTTAGTAATTGCTGTGGTTGTCATCCTTAGATTAGCTGATGGTATGTTGATTTTAGAGAATTATTAATATCATGAGTGTACCAGTAACTGGGTCAAGAGAATTATAAATCAACATTTAAATTAAGTTACTACATTATCTTTGAAGGTGTGCCATCTGCATGACCTTAATCAGTGTCCATTGTAGCTATTTACTGAATTTTCTTCTGATAGCATTCCTGAAGAAATCAGGACATTTTTCTTAAATTAAAAAAATAAAAAATAAAAAAAAATTACTTTCTGAATTTCTTACAGATGAAAAGTACACCCAGTCTGCAACAGCTCATCACCGGGGCCCAAAATGACACTGAAGCTCAGAGCAAAAGTAGTTGGAAGGAGGAAGAAGACATGACAACTAGTCCCACGTGTGATACAGTTTTCTGTGATGGCAGAAAACATGTAAGTTAAGGGTGAAACACAACAGAAGAGGTGTTGAAAGGGAACAGATATAATAGCTTGTGCAGAATGTTGGTGTATTTTGGATTATATTACAAAATGAAAGAGGAATTATACTTGAATTTGTATCTGATGAAAGACTGATGCCTTTGGCACAGTCCTCATAGTAACACTGTGAACTTTTTGAAGCATAAGACAAATTAAATTAATAATGTATAATTGATGGATATATCCACTGATAATGAATAATTGATAGAACAGCTTCTTCTGAATTTTGCAAATGCAACTAACATTCTTCCCATTTGATTATCAGGATTGGGGTTATGAATGTGGTACTTTCTCACCTAGTGTCTGGCTTTTTCTCTTCAAGCTTCATTTACTAGAAGGGTTTTGTCAGTCTGCAAGAACTGTGGTATTGGAAATGTCAGTGGAAATTCAACTATCCCAATGTGAGTGAATGAACAGGAAACTGACAGTGATGGAAGCCAGGGGAGCAGTTCATAGGCTTAGGGGATGACATTGAATCATCCTCTGTTGGATGGTATTTTGAATACTGCAAATGAGAGAGAAGGAAGCCAGTTATAAATGAATTCAGCACATGCTTTAAAGCCTCTATGATTAGCTGTGGAAGCTAATTTCTTCTCTGTTAGTGATGAGGTTAAGCAAGGTGAAATATCCAAAGAATTCGTGACTGATCTTGTGAAGAAGGGAACTAAAATGACTTAGGGAATCAAAATTAAACCAGGCTGCTCACTTGACAGAGAAGTGGAAACACACACAGTGACCTTGGTGCTCTCTTATAGTTTACTGCACTGTGGAGTCTGAGGTGTTAAGCTGACAAATGGAAAACAGTTTTGTATTATATTTGTGATTCTAATGACAACCACTTGAGCTGGGCTATGGAAAGCTCAGGCTTAAAACTGAAATATTTTCTACTATCTTATAAAGGTGGAGGTCAAATTCCATTACACTTCCCTTTATGAGTAATTGTTGGATATTGAAGGCCACTACATAAAAAATATATCTTCCAAAACATCAGATGGCATTGCTTCCAGTCATGCCAGCAGAAGTACAATATGTTAAGTCCTTGCTCACCTAACCGAAAGTGGTGACTTCTACACAGAATGTATGGGATGCCTGATCAGATGTGAGGCATATGTAATGATATTCAGGCCAAACATCATTAATCATAACACCTATCCAGCCTTCCTAAATAAATAGGGTATTCTGTGGAATAAATATGAGAGACTTTAGCAGAACTTTTTTTTAGGACATACGAGCTTAGGAAAAAGCTCTGTTTGCATTCCATTGCCATAAGGGATTTCAGTGGAAAATAAGCATTTTCTGGTCTGCTGAATAAAAATATGTCAGTGAATGAAAGAGCAGAGCTGAACAGAGCTGCAAGGGAGATTGATTGCACTGATACACTTCTTGTGGAGGGGGAAATATTATATGCAACAAGCATCAGGCCAAAACAGTCCTTACACTTCTTTTGACTTCCTCAGTAAGCACTCTAACCCTTCTTTTGACACGTGTGTGTGTGTTGCTTAGAGCTTAAAAGAGCAGACAGCCTCTTTAATAAATCTTTTGGTGTGAATTGAACATTTGGCATGCTGTACAAAGGATGAAAAGCATCTCCATAGAAGAGAGATATGATCTTGCAAACACTACTTTGCACTTGTAGCTGCTGGGTTGTGCAATGTGGAACTCCTTGGTCAACCAGTCCGGTGTGGGTTGGTATTTATTTTCAGGGGGTGGAGTGATCTAACACAGATCTCTTAGCAATCTAGGGCAGTGTTGCTGAGAAACTGATCACAACAACAGTGGTGCCTTCGTGACAAATGCCATGTAAAAAGTTTCTAGGGCTCACCTTAAAGAATATCATTATAAATGAATGGAGACCAAAGTGCTCTGAGTTGGTAATCTGTTACAGTGAGGGCAGGATAGCACTCTAAAGTTATGTGTCTGGGCTGGGCCACACAAAGGATTAGTCTCTTCCTTCTTTGCAGTGTCCTGGCTTCTGTAAATGCTAGACAGAAGTGCTCTTTATACGTGTGGATGGACCAGAGATAAAGCATCCAAACCTTTGCCCCAAAGGTGAAAGTAGGTGAAGGGAGAGCAAAGTGGCTGAGGTGATCTAGGGAACATCATCTTTATGCACCCACGTACAATAGCAGGAAGTACTCATTTTTTAATCTCTCCTGAATGGTCTGCAATATAGAGTACATCATTTTTATATAGAATTGGGACATCTTGTAAAGTACTTACTGGATGTGCAGGACACTTTGGTATTTCCTCTAATACATGGTAGAACTGAGTGTCTTGGTAGTGTACCCTGTTATAAGCTGTGTATTAAAAGCAGTCTAATTCAATGGGGTTTTAATGTTTGTAGTTTCAAAGGGTTTTTTCATTCCCTTTCAGATGCTTATCCCATTTTTCTCATGGGAAAGCGACATAGCAGTTTTATATAAAGACAGTTTCTAGATCTAGAAGTTACTTAAAACATTTTTTTAGCCTAGAGAGTTTACTAAGAGAAGGGGGCAAAGCAGTAGAATTGCAAATAGAGTCATAATTTTCGGGGATGTTATGAAAGCAATGGAATGTTTTATACAGATTACCTTAAATTTCATGATTTGCAGTGGCTTTACAGTCATGTCTGTAAAGGTACTGGCTATTGAGGGAAATAAATGTTTTGTCCTGTTTGATCTGAAGCTGCTTTTACCAGATATTTGTCTTTTCTTAGGGGAGTTTGTATAGTCTTAACAGCACTTGCACTGAGTCTGGCAATTTTGGCAAGGCTAACGTCACGGGAGAAATAGATTTTGCCTTAAAGTACAACTTCAGAGCTGGCATCTTGGAAGTTTGCATCAAGGGGTGCAAGAATCTGGCTTATGGAGAAGAGAAGAAGAAGTGTAACCCGTAAGTATTTCTGTAGACAAGGAGCAGAAACATAAGGAAAATACTCTGCTTTTTACAATACTTATGTATGGTCTGAGTGAAACAGATTCATATGATTGTATGCTGAACTGGCACCTTTGGAACGTCCAACAGACACACCACACTTCGCACACATACGCACTGCGAGACAAACAGGTTTCATACCAGTGCTTACTCCATTCTGGCCATATTCTGTTAGGAATTCTCTTTCCTTGCCTGTGAGCCAGCAGTTGGGTATGTGTGTTGCTGGTCAGTACCTTTGGGATTCAGGAAAGCTGTTCAGTTTTTCGTTCTTAAGTTGTGGCTGGAACATGAGATGTCGTGTTTCTAACTCATCTGCTGACCCACTGTGGGTCACTGGGTGATTGCTATACTACTTGGGTGCTTCCATCTTCTGTGATAAAAGTAGAAATTTCAGGTGCTGCAATGTATTTTAAGATCTAGAACTGTTTAATAGTTACGTACCATGGTAAGAGGAACAAATATCTACTTCTGTGCATAAAATATGCCATAGAAAACTTTGGTTGGATAATTAAGCCTTAGTGATTTCTCTGTTTATCACTAAAGTGTTCTCTGACCGTGCAGTAACCACTGATAGAAAATCACCAGGTAGAATCCCTAACTACCTATTCTTGCCTCTGCTGTCTCACTGTGTTTGAGCATTCGAGTGCCTACATTGAAATTGCAGTCACCTTCACCCAGAAGGATGATGGATTTTGTGCATCTTGCAGAGAATATTCATAAAGACAAGCTTGGTGATGAGCAGTGCCTTGCTGGAAGAGCAGCCTGTGGAGAAGGGCTGTTTGGGAGCACTTCGGATGTGGGTCAAGGTTTTCTAAGTCCCCTGGTAATTAAGCCAGGCAAACAGTTGCAGGAAGCCTGAAAGGCAATGTGGGAAGTGCTGTGTAGCAAACATTATGTTCTCTGTGGGTATATATTTATATATTTCTGTTGGTTTCCAAGCCAACTGAAAGAGTACAGCACTCTTATTTGACATACTTGCTGAAAAGCAGGCTTTTAACTGATTTTTAAAACCTGATGAATTATTTAGCTTATTTGTTGTTTTGAAGTCTGACTGGCTATGTTTTAATTAAAATGATCTGGGCTCGTAGAAGTAGCTAAATCTTCTAGTACTCATATATTTTAGAAAGTAGCTTTACCTATGGATCAGATTGGAAAAAGTAGGGAATATGTGTAAGATCTGCACTGATGATATGAGATACAGCTGATTTTATTTACCCACTAAGTTAATGAAGGGGCTGTTTTAAAATTCATTTAAATCATAATATCTGAAATACATATAAGTACAGTTTAAAAATGCTTTGTATTATGTAAACAAGCACTCCTTTCCCTGACAAGCTGGGAGCACTCTCTGTTGCTGAAACTCTTTAGTTTTGAAGCCATAACACAAGTACGGCCCACTGAACTGATATTAGGGGGAATATTTAAGTATTAGTGTTCACTTGACCTCCACTTGAGAAACTTTGGGTATGAATCATTGGTGCTTGAGAATGGTCCAGCTCAGCTTCCAGAAATTTTTTGGCTGGTTTTCTTTAAATCAATGTTTGGGCAATTTTGAGCCCTTTGACAATCTCCCATTTTCATTCTAGCGACTGTTAGAACAATTAGCATTTGTAAGACCTGTGAGTTACTCTGTATTATTTATATGATAATGCCTTTTTTCTCTACATGGTACCTGATGTTGTGAAGATGAGATTTTCTTCATGAACAAGCAGCAGTGACCCTAAAGTTTATTGAGTTTTGTTGAGTTTTATTTGAGCACAAAATATGCTGTTTGTTTTCATTATAAAGCTGGCACTACGGCTGCCAAGGTGACTTCTTTAGGGGGCTGTTTTACCAGAGGCCAAGAGTATGACAACAGGATTTCTATTCAGTTCCTAATCCTTTCCCAAGTACGATGGAATTGAAACACATTAACTTGGTACATGAGGATCCTTATAGTCTAACTGCTTTTATTGAGAAAATATACAGAACACATTTTGCGGTTTTATTGCTTGGGAACTTACAAAGTCAACGTTGTTTAAGAATTAAGAAAAATCTCCTCTCATCTAATTATTTTTTTCATTTGATCCTCCCTACTCCTTCTGATCACTTTCCATGTATCTTTCTCTTTTATCTCCAAGGTATGTGAAGGTTTATTTACTTCCTGATAAATCTCCTCGGGGTAAGCGGAAGACAGCTGTCAAAAAGAGCACAGTGGATCCAGAGTTCGATGAGACATTGAAGGTAAGGTTTGCAATTCCGTGCTGCTAAGCGTGCTTCTCCGTGGCACGATCCTGCAAGTTCCAAACTGACCTGCTGGGGCAAATTTAGGAGTCACGGACAGTAATAATTTTAAAAATAATGTTTTTCAGTCTAAATAAGAGAGAGTTGCTTTTGGAGCTGTAGTAGTAAATCGCAAACCATTAAAAAAGTCTGCCTTTGTCCAAGAGAGTACTTTTAGTGAATACTAGTATTGTTCTGATTTACCTTGTGGCAAAAGCAAAGTGTCTTCCATAGATGCTTTTTCTTGTACAGTTAGAAACTGGGTGTATTGCAGAACAGCTGGAGTTTTACACAAGTATCCCTTTCAAGTGATACCCCTTTGGTAAGTGCCACTGGAAGTGTCTCTCTGCAGTTAACTGTATGCCTAAAATCTCTAAAACATTGTCTGCTTCCTTTTCCCTGTGCAACTGATGCCAGGCCATTTCTTCGTACTGTCTAATCGCAAACATTAATAATTCCACCAGAGAAGAGTAGTTATGATTTCAGCTCCTTAATGCCTTTCAATATTGCTTCTTGCATCCTTGTTAGAATTGTGTATAGGAAACGGGAGCCATTATTCTTACTTCACAGACACTTCATGAAATATGAAGCTGAGTACTGTCAGCTGGGAGAGCCTGCGTTGGTTGGTTGTTACCAGCTTTCCCAGCTTCACTTTTGTACTCGGATCACTGTAAACAGTTTTTTTTCTGGTGTGTGCTGTGGTGAGCTGTAGTAGAACATAAGATGATGAGTTTTTTAATAATATATTGTCTTGGAAGAGATATGAAATAAAGTTAGTGGCAGGGCAAACTTGTAGTGTTGCTTCTTGAACTAAACAAAAGTTTCAGTGTTACCCCTAGCTCTTGGTGTGTATGAACATCAAGAATCAGGAGTGAGTGAACAAGCAAAATGTTTGTAAAGACCATAGTTAAAGTTTCATAATAACAAAAAAAGGAGTTTTGTAATGTATGTGGTTCTTATACAGCCCAAAGCCTGTCTGTAGGGTTTAAGTTGGGAGAAAAAAGAGCCAGAAGTTGAAATCATTGGTCCTAATTTTATAGTCTTTTTTCAATGCCAGAATCATGCAGGAGTGATAAAAGGCGAGTGATAACCATGCCTGAGCTGGCTGCATAAACTCTAAAGGTGTTTACTTAGAAATATTTAAAAATAGTTTAATTATTAGTTTATCCAGGGTAGCAAACATGGTCGAAAGTGCAGAGCACTACTGCAGGTAAACTCCATCATGACACTGAGGTCCAGCTGGGTGGGATTCAGCTGCAGGTTGAGGCACCTGCATTTGGAGGTGGCTGCAAGTGTGAGAGCTGTGCAAGTGCTCTTGGCAGTCACTGGAGCTCAGGGTGACTCAGGGTGATCAGCCCCAGAGCCCACACTCGGTTTGTGATTCAGCAGCCTAAATATGGGTACTGATTTCCTTGCCTGTGCCACTGCCTCCAGCTTTCCATGCAGGTCACCTATGGACTGGGTTTGCCACTCTCAATGGGTACATTAGATACCCAGCGAGGTCTCAAAGGGCTCTAACTATGTTTGGAGAGTGGATCAAGGCTTTAATTAGTGAGCAGCTGAATTGCTTCCTTGCCCCTGCTGACTGCATTGAGTAATGCCCACTGACCAGAATGGGAGTTTAAGCACCATCATTAGATGTCTTCATCTTGAACTGGCTTTCAGAGCAGCCATGTTCTATTGGGAGTATAAATAGGAGTATATACATATATATATAAAAAACCAAAACCCACACATAACAGCCCCCCCCAAAAAACCAAATTAAAAAAACCTCCCTAAAACCCAAACACCTCCCCACCCCCAAAAAAAAAAAAAAAACCAGCAAAAGTGGTCAAGAGTTATTTAAAGTTCTGACTAATAATCAAGAACTTTAGCAAGGCAGGTCAAGGTATTCCTCAAATGTTGTTTCCTATTTGAATGAACATTAATCAGCATTTAAGTCGTTGGGGTTTTTTCGGGCTGCGAAGCACATTCGGACAGCATGGTTCTGTCTGCATCCAGAGGCCTTCAGTCATGCTGTGCCTGGGCTTCCTGGGAGTAGGTCATGAGCATGGGCCTGCATTCATCCTGTGCATTGCTCTGTAAATGCTGCTTATCTTTCTAGTACAAGATTGAATACTCCCAGCTAAGAAGTCGGCAACTTCAGATCTCTGTGTGGCATGCAGGAGCCCTCAAATACAGGGTGTTTTTGGGGGAAGTGGTGATTCCCTTGGCAGCATGGAATTTTGAAGAGGACTCGATGCAGTTGTTTGACTGGTACCCGCTCAAACCCAAGGTGACTCTTAAGTTTTTGTGCTTAGTTGTACCTTAAGAGCATGGTGTAGTGAAAGCCATGAGAAAAATCACCCCTATCATCATTGAGGGGAAAATGCTGTCAATCCAGCCCATTGGCAGGATATGTTGGAAACACAAATAAGCTGTGAGAAGGATGTGGGAAAGAAGAGAATGATTGCAATAATGCAGACTCCTGTATGTCCCTTTCTTCAGCTTGAAAAGCCTGAAGATGAGCTTATCCAGTACAGTGGTGAACTCCTTGTGTCTGCAAGGCTGTCGGTGCCAGCCCAGTATCAAAATCTCCAGTTTGAAGGTATGAAATGTTTCGGCATACATGAGTGCTTAACAGTTTCTCTCAATGATCTTAGAGGTCTTTTCTAACATAAATGATTCTATGGCTCTGTGAATTCCTTGGCTAGAAAGGAATTGAGAACAATGAAGGACTGGCAAAGTGTCCATGTAATATTCCTGTATGGATTTTTTTTAACAGCTGCAGAAAATGGTGGTTTGTGGTGTTTTATATCTTAGATTATTTAAAATTAAAACATTTTCAAGCTTTGTGTATTTGTTCTTTTTAATGCCAACAAAAGTTGTACATTGTAATGGGAGCAGAATGATGCATCCAGCTATTTTCCAAACTCATGCCTGTCATGATGTTACCAGCAGAGATCATTCTGGAGGTGAAACAGCAGTTCTGCTGTCCAAGGCAGAGATTGCCAGTTTAGGGAAAAAGTGGAAGTATCTGCAGGGGTACCAGACCAGCACCCTTGGCTTCCTCCAGTGGTCTTATCTTACAGAGATTGTTTCACTTGAAAGGTGTTAGGTTCAAAATGTATAGTCAGGATTCAATTTCTAGTAATGAAAACTTGCAAGGTACTGTAAGTATTGCTGTAGTATGTCAGAGCAAGCACCTGCTGGTGGAGTGAAATAAACACTTTGGGAGGGAGGGATGGGAAAACCTCCTTTTCCATATCTCCCTAGACCTTAGTGGGGTGTACAGATGTTCAGAGCTCTAATAGTGCTCTCTGTGTCAAGGCCACAGCAGCAGGTAGAGACCAATAGGAAGCTCCAATTAGCTGTTTTGTTATTTTTGCTCCCTTTTCTTTTCCACACAACCCCGAAGTTATCAACTTGGTATCTTCCATTTTTCCTCCATGTGCCTGCCTGTTTTGGGTCTCTGCTCTGTGCCTCGAGCTGTGAGCGGAGCAGTCTCACACCATGGGTTTGGCTCTCTCCCCTGCTTCTGACAGTTCCAGAGAAATGCTTCTGTGTGTACTGCCCTGTGTTTACTTTTCACAAACACAACAGAAAGCTTTGTCTTTGGAACAGGGATCACAAAGCAGCCAGCTACTCGCTGCTTGGTTTTCTTTGTGTGTGAATCATTCACTGTACAAACGTTCAAATCTTTCAAATGTTCCTAGTCCAGCCTTGTGACTCCTTATCTCAGTAGTGCCACTTAGGCATTCCCCTACTTACTTTTAGCAGCACCTTAAGCTATGGGCTGCACTAACTGGGCATTTCATGTGATAAGTGCTCCTTTTTCAGGAAACAAAGACCAAGGACTTCTCAACTGCCAGCTTCAGGTTATGATATTTGGGGCCAAGAACTTGCCCATGCTGAGATCTGCTGGAATTCTGAACTCTTTTGTTAAAGGGTACGTCTGAGACCTAACACTTCAAATAGAGAATGTCACGTGTCCTGTGCAAATGTACATATTAATGTGTTTTCAGCAGGAGACTGGCTTGGGAAAGTGGCATTGCCCACCTTCTTAGTCAGACTTCCTAGTAGTGGTGACACTTGGGTGTCTGCAGAACAGTAGCAGTTTGCAGGGTGGTGACAGGTCCCACCGGCCCTTTTGGTCTTGAACTTTAGATTTAGTTATGGCATTAGATTTAGAGTTGACTAGTTTAAGTATATGCTCTTAGATATTAGGAGAGGGGGGAAAAAAGGTGCGAATAAAGAGGGTGTTGTCACAGTTTCAGCTGTGCCTTTGCAGAATTAAGTATAGCTCTGGATACATTGAAACTTTTATCCTCTTCAATCTCGGCATTTTGAAAGAGAAGGAACTGAATTTTTCTTCAGTATGCTGAGCAGCTTGTATGGGGGATCATTTTACTTCCTTGCTGTCAGGATCAGATGCCACTGGAAGTATGATACTGGGGTAAACTTAAATCTCATAAAGCCATTTCACCTGTTTTGACACCCACCTTTGGTGAAATGGGTGAGCATTTCATCTCCTGAAAGGCAGGTTTCAGGCACTACTGGCTAGCAGCATGTGGAGCAAAGACGCCTTCAGCAGTCAGTGACAGCAGAGTCAAAGCAGACTGCACAAGCCTACTTGCACCTGCACTAAAGGCTGGCAGGAGAAGGTGCAAGTCCCAAAATAAACACAAGAGCACCATGTTCTACTTTGCACTAAGGCTGAACTTTTTTGCTATTTAAGGCAAACCAAAGGGCCCTAGTTGGTTATTGAAAATGTTCTGTTTTCTGGCTGAGAAATCAGTAACCTTGCTGAACTCTTTATTTTTTGGGGGAAGTTGTCTTATCCTTCCAGACCAAGCAGAGGTAAAGAAAAAGTCTCCTGTCCTGAAGAAAGAAGCCTGTCCACAGTGGAAACACTTGTTTGTCTTTGATGGTGTGACCCCAGCTCAGCTGCAGCAGTCATGTCTACACCTGACTGTCTGGCACAAGTCAACTTTCAGCTCAAGTGATCAATTCCTAGGAGGAGCTAAGCTTGGTGCAAGTAAGTTCTTTATCACTGAAAGTTGAAAGTAATTTGGGAAAAATTTCATTTAGTTTACATCCTAAGCAATAATAATTACACTGTACTATTTATAACCTGCTATCATGTGCCTAGACATACAGTCCCAGCTTCTGTCCTAAGCAACTTGCAGTCTTGGGCTCTAATTCTGCAAGGATTGATGCAGGTGCCTCAGTTCAGGTCTGTGCAGAAGATCAAGGGTGTCAGTGGAAATTTTCAGGAAAGCCATTTGTGTTAGCATGGTGATTTTTAGGGTCAGAGCCAAGCTAAGACAAGCACAGAAATGGTGTAGCTCTAACTCACACAGAGCTCTACCTATTTTTAAAGACTTATTCCTTTGTTTTATATGAATTGGCTTCTTTTAAATAACTTCTCATCAAAAGGAAGCAGAAGCACTAATTATCTCATAGACTCTAACCTCCTTATGTTTGTGCTAATTATTTTACATCCACAAATCAATCCAATCAAATAAATACAGGAGGTGAAACTTGCTCCAAAGGGGGTGGTGGTTGTTTGAAGTTTTGGCCTCTGCTCCAACAGAAGGGTGAGCTTTCTTTCTCGAGGCTGAGCAACATCTGAGAAACCCTCTGCTCACTGAATAGGCCCTGTTTCACTGGTGATTGAGCAGGGAAGCATTGTCCCTTGAAGGCTGCCCTACAGCCTCCCACCCTTGTCCTCCTAGCAACTTAAGTGCTGTGGGTTTCAGTATTTGAGAGGAAAAGGTCAAATCTTGTTTTGGTATCAGCATGTACTTCACAGGAGTATTATCACTGGTGGTACCTCAGTGTCATGCAGGCTTCCTAGCCAGCATTTGCCTTTCTGCTAGAGCAGGGACTACCTACTTGTAAATGATCCAAGCCCTAAGCCTGGAAACGCATTGAAGTCAGTGGAGATGAACTGAAGTACCATTCTGCTATTATGAGCACGCACACTTGTTCTTCTGCTTTTAGTCATACAACCAAAAACTATTTCTTTGCTGCAGGTTGCACTCTTCAGAGAGTGATTCCAGTTAAACAAGATGTAAATAACAGTTGAAAGTATAAATACAGTTTACTGCAATCAGAGCCTTAGGAGCTGCAGAACAGCTGAAATTACTGTAGAAGTGGGTGAAAGGGCTGGCCAAAAGTTGGGTAAGGCCAAGTGAAAAGTAACTATGTGATCTTTCCTTTTGCTTTCTTGCAGAGGAATTGTTTGCCTCTATGGACCTTGAGACTCAGGCAGTGCTCCAATGGCAGGAAGTGCTCTGCAACCCAAACAGGTGGATGGACTTCACACTTGTACTGCATTCAAATAAGGAAAACTTTAAAGCATGAGAGATTATCACACAACAATTTTCCTTCTCCATGTCTGATGTTTTAAACTGAAGTGGTACATACACTTCAGGTCTGGGAAAACATAGACTGCAACATCATCTATTCCAGTTTTTGGGGAATAGAATTATGTGTTTGAACATGTATGACAGTCTGAATGTTTTATTTCTTCAAAAGTTAAGGCTTTAACCTGTGTCTCTAGCTGGGGTGTAAGGATAATACTGCTTCTTCAGGAGTGGCAGCCTCAGGTTGACATGCATTATGCTGACAAAGTAACAGTAGCCAGACAATAAGCAGCTTTCTATTTCCAGGCCTAGCGGAACTGTGACTCTTTAATTTAAAGCACAACTAGAACTACTTCAGAGAAAGTAACTGTTACAGCAAGAAAGTTACATTATTTCACTCTACTGTTGATGTTTTAGCCACAAAATTCAAGACCAGCTTATCTTTGCTTGCTGCAAATGTGTGATGCTAATGCCTCTATGCTTCAGCATTATCTACACTGCCACTGTTTCACGTGACCCTAAAAAGCTTTGGCCTGTGGCCACATCTCTCAACTGTGTGCTATAGCATCTGCTTAAAAAGTTAAATGCATACATTCTGTCAGTAGCAGTGTGGGACTACAGCCAATGGAATAAGGGTGGGTGTAACGAGTTCTTTCTTATCAGCTGCCACTGTAAGACAGAATTAACAGCTCTGATCCATAAGGTTGTACAGCATGTGGCAAGAGTTTAGCTAGGTTTGTAATTTCTTCGTGTGGACAAGCTTAGGGCCGAACTCCTGTGTCAGTCTGCCTTGCCTTGGATGTAGCTTTACAGTCAGCAGAAACTTCTTGTGTACAACTGTAACAAGCGCTGCTGTGTTATACTTTTAGTCCTTACTGCAAGTATTCCCTCTTCTTCCTTTCTGGGTCAGCATGGCTTTTAAGTATTTGAGATTTAAAGACACAGGGACTCATAACCTAAGCTCAGGAACTAAAAGAGCAGTAGCTCAACTTACACAAAATATACCCTACACAAGAAACACTTCACACCATTGCCTTTGTTACTTTGCAGATCTTTTATTAAGATGGTTGCTGCTGCAAATAAAAAAAAAACCCCCACACAAGATTCAACTCAAGTATAATGCAGCATCGATACTGTAAATGGAAGAGAAGAGGTGACAACATACTGTATCTTACTTTCTAACAGATTTTCAAGGAAAAAGGGGAGAGTGGGGGAAGGATGGTCACAGAAATGCTCTCTACTAGAGAGAATACAACTGTGATATAAACAAGCAGTCCCTTCATCTTTGGAGTCTGAAACTTTAAATCAAACATTTAAAAAAATTAGAAAATTTGTTAGAAAAATAGGTGCAGTAAAATTGTATATATTGGATCATGTGTACATATAACAGTTTCCATTAAGTAAAAAAATGATCTTTACAAATAATGCTTTATAGTAAATAATCAGCTGCACTGTATCAGACTACAGTCTTGTTTAGGCATTTTTACAGATGCAAGTCTTATTAAATCTGAAAAGTAACAAAATATACAGAGCAAAACTATTTCCCTTTAACTAGTACTGCAATTCACATATTGCATGTTTTATATATATATATAAATACTACACTATAACTGATCAGTAATGAAGCTGGAATGCAAACACAGTGGTGTCTTAGATTCCAGGAATATTTGCTACTTGTTACACAAAGAGGGTATCAGTGTCCCTATGCCACTTCTGAGCCACCGCTGCACAATTTCTCCAGTTGAGAACAGCAATCAGAAAATATCTAATTTCTACACAAAGTAGTTCTGAGGTGTTGTCAGTTCTTTTGTGTGGGGGGAGCAGGGGAGGGGGAACATCAAGGGGAGGTATGGGCATCAAGACCAAGGAAAAAGCAGGGTGTACAAGCACCTGTGTGTGGAAGAACAACACCCATACAGGTGCTTGCAAATCCTGAGTTCCACAGCCTGTCTTCTCAGCTGTCACACTTCACACTGTAGCTAATAATACAAAGACATATGGCACAAAATTCACCCACAGATGCTTATCTGTTAGACCAGGCTGAATCCAGCACCTGCACAGGACACACATCTTTAAATAGAAGCACGGCCTGTTAAAATTTGTCTTGCTTAAAGAGAGATGTGACATAAGGCCTTTTGGCACTAAGCAAAGGCATGAGCAAGTTACCAGGATCTGTGGTACAATAAGTTTTAAACTATACCAAATTTCACAGAAGGTTCAGAATAAAAGGGAGATTCAAACACCTCTAGGTTTAAAGAACATTTTTTAAGTATCATACAGTGACCCCTCCTCAGGGAAAAAAATACCAAACCAAAAACCAATACAACAAAAACCCCAAAACAAGAACGCAGCATTAAGATCTGCCTTTCCCACAGTCCTGTCTTCTTATAAGCATCTTTACATCGCCTCAAACTCATCGATTCTCTGCTTGGTGTTGCCTTGCCGGATCTGGCGCAGCGTCTTGTACTTGTCCCGTCCCTGGCGCATGTTCTCTGAGTGGATGATATCGTTTTGGGTCCTCTTGTTCTCATCTCGAGCCTGGGCCAGCTCATCTGTCAGTGCCTGCAAGATGAAGAACATTAAATACAGGTTAGATGGGAGAAGCTCTCAGCTCCTGACAGTCGTGTTCTTGGGGGAGAGCTGACAGTTGCTAATGCCTGGACAGAGCAGTGATGTGGATACAAAACAGGCTTTCTAGAAACACTGTGGATGATTTAAGCAATGTCAAAGCTTGAGCAATGAGAGTAATCTTTATATACCTTACCTTTATTTCAAACTTCCTATAGAAACTGTAAGCAAGGAGAAACTGTCATGCTTTTTGCATTTAACCAAGTGGTTAAAGGACCTGTTGTCCAGGAATGACTGTTTCAATTGCTCTGCCTCCTCCAAGCAGTGCCTTACCCTCAGCTGGCTCTGTACACGTGCGTTCTTTTCTGCCTCAGTGATGCGCTTCTCCTCATTGCGGTCATTCCTGATGCCCTCGCTGGAGAACTCGGCACTGTAGGCAGAGTACTCAGAGCCCTCATCTTGCAAGTTGTCATGGACATGGTAATTCACTGGCTCATACACAGGGGGTGGTGGTGGAGGTGGAGCAGTCATTACCAGGTGTAACTCCTCCTTGGTCTTTACAAGATCCTCCTGTGCTTCCCTGGCCTTTGGAAAAAGAGTGAAAAATATTTTAAATGCATTTCTTGCTTTAAATCAGCTTAATGAACACTTAAATGCTTATCTTCCCCAATTTTTCAATCTACTATGAAAAGCAAGAGAGAATTAAATGTCTGCAGTTGATGGTACTCTACTATTAGAAAACTTTTTTTTTGCTAGCAATGCTATCATCATCAGCAGCCACTGTGTAATGTTCAGGGGTCTGAACAAAGACTATTCTTCCAATAAAACAGCCCAGGAAAAGGTTCTGTGAAAAGCGACAATTATCTTCATTCTGTTCTCCATCTGAAGAGCTGTAGGCTGAAGATACATGTGTTCCACAGAGTAAGAACTTGGGAACCTAAGTTGGCATTTTTAATGCAATTACACACCAGGCAGTCACCTTCCCTGCTACTGCAGTGGTTCTGCCCTCCCATGTGTCCCACAGCACCAGCACTCTGAGCCTTGTGTAGTTTGTCTTTGGTTTTAGTGCAACACTTTATTAAACTCTCCTGATCCAGCTACCAGGCAGCCACCGACAACAGCACTCACTCCTCAAAACAGATACCTGCAATGTGGCTGCAGTTGCAGCATCTCCTCCTGACTGATGTAATGTTTTCAGACACTGTATCATGGATTACATGCATTATTTATTCATGTGCCCCTTCCTCTCCAAGGCTCCAAGACAATGATCATACTTTTAGATTTTATACAGGCTTTCATTCTGGCTTTTGACTGAAGGGTTGTTAGAAGAAAGGTGTTTTTGCAGGCATATTGCACATTCATCACAAGTTTGCCCTTCTTCACTGCTGTACAGATGTTTGCCTCCACATGTTTGAGAAGTCACACCAGGCTAAGCACCACAGTATGCTCTGCCTAAGCACAGAACTTTAGAGCAACTTGTAAAGCAGATACTCACTCTGATTTGCCACTCTTCAACCTCACTCTCTTTACGCTTCCTTGCCTCTTCAAGAAGTGCTATCTTGGCTGTATACTCTGCAAGCTCTGTAGCCTGTTGAATAATAAAATGGGAATTATAAGGACTCTTAACCCCTAACCCAACCAAAAAACCAAACACAACAAAAAATGCTGTTAACTGTAATAGAGACTGAATAGGAAACTAAGAACTAAAAATTAGATTGCTTACGATAGAAACCAGTGCGACAAGGATGCCGTGATATGATCCAGTACTTCACTGCAGTAAGTTTTTCCCTGGACATGACGGTTTTGCCTTACTGAAGGGCACAGTAACATGCGTGTTTATCTTGTTCTCAAAATAACTGGGTCTTACCAGCTGTTCCTGGCTCTTTATCTGGTCCTTAGTTTGTCTCTCCAGCTCTTCCTTGGCCTGCAGAGCTGCCAAACGGTCAGCTTCCAGGCGTTCTGCCTCCTCCTGGGCTCGTTTCCTCTCCTCTTCCAGCTGAATGGCTCTTTGGATCTGATCTGACAGCTCTGCAAAGAGACAGATCAATGTGGTTAGTCCACAAGTCTGGTTAAAGCTAAGGAACTTCAGTCTCTTCTGTAACTGCAGAAGTCATGGCAGGACTTCACTCCAGTTTGCAATACTCCCTTCACTGTGTACCTCAAAGTAATTATTTGCGTAACACACCAAGTAACTGGATTCAGAAGTAGTCAGATGCACACTGTAATTAAATCTTCTGCAAGATGTTTGTACTGAAGTCTGTAACATTGACAAGAAGACCCTGCTGCCCTTAATTGACAGTTTGCTGCATGGACCAGGTGTTGCTGCCTCCAATGTGCTCTTCTGTGCATTGAAACAGAAGCTTCCATTTCACTGGAAAGACTTGTTCCCACTGTACTTTTTCTGTTAGGAGTTAGTAAAAAGTACTTGAGGGCTGAACTCTTGCTCACTGCTGGAAGAGGCTGTGCATTTAAATCCTCCTGGCAACAGGGGAAAAGAGAGTTCCTACCCTTTGGTTCCCAATTAAATCTGCAGATTTTATGCTACTTTCATATTTTGGATGCACATCTGTATATTTAGCTGTATAGGCAGACATTAGTAAGGCCTTGCCAAGCAATCCCAGTGTCACCAGATTTAGGCAAGACATAGGCAGCAACCCGTACAACCCCCTATGGAGCACAATAGATGTGGTCTGGTCAGCCAGGACAAGTACTTTACCTTTCTCTGCTTTCTGAGTCTTCACTTCATATTCTTGTAGCCTCACCAGCAGCTCCTCTTTCTCCCTCAGCATTTGCTCTTTCTCCCTCTCAATTGTCTCTCTCCTCTTCTTTTCATCTTCTAGTTGTTTCCTGTTAGAAACACATTTCATGCTGGAAGCTCACTTTCAGACCCAAGCTACTGCCAGACAAGAAAGCTGGCTGGGAATCTCTCCAGGCAGCTGAATGGGAAAGTGGCTGCCATGAAACAGGAGCCAGCAGACAGAAATAGGCCATTCCTTCATCTCCTCAGAATTTCTGTGCAGTTTTAGATACCCCGTTTCATAAAAGCATTGGTATTTTTGTTGGTTGCCACAGAAATTTAGAACACCAAAATAACTGCTAGACACAGAGAGGAAAAACAGGACTTTGTTACTTCTGCTGTATGGAAAGTCAAGGAGGTGTGAAAACAAGGGCACTGAGGGAATGGAGACAAACAATCCACAAGTACAGGAGGAAAGCAGCATGATTACTTGAATCATAAGCAACCTGCAGCCAGTGGTAGAATTGCTATTCCTTTTTCCTTGCCTCTCCCAGTTCCTTCTGTCTTTATAATGTACACAACGTGCTCCCTTTTAAGGGAAGTTTTCCCCTTGCTCCCAACCATCCCGTGGCCCAGCACATAAATCAGATACCGACACTTCAGAGTCAGGAAAACCCTTCTCTAGGTGCACAACCACCACACCAGAGCCTGCTGTGCCTTTACTTGCACATTGCCTTGCAGCTCTCAAGGCTGCAGCCAGGACAGCTCACTGTGTGGACACAGGGCCAAGCAGGAAGAGTGACACAATCCCACTGCAGGATACCCCGATCCCCCCTGTACTCCAGAGCTCCAGGACCACACGTGCTCCTCGTGAGCCTGGGATGGCTCAGAGCCTCTTCCAAGTGAAATCCCTGTTACTGACCCCTGCCCAGAGGGTACAGCTGCTTGCTGAACCCTGGCTCTTTGGGGACATCTACTTCTGCCACCCCATGTCAGCTGCCTGTATCCAAGCCCACCTTTCCAATTCTTTCTGCTGCTTCTCCTCCCGGGCCTGGGCTTTCATCTGCTGCACCTCGATGGTGTCTGGCTTCCTGCGCCGCATGTACAGTTCATGGTTGCCCATGCAGAGCTGCAGGATCCTCTTGTTAATTCTCAGCCGAGGGGCATAAAACACAAAGTCCTAGGAGAGAGACGCCACAGTCGTTTTTTTCCAAACACACTTTCTCTTCTCCCAGCTAACTGCAGACAGAACATCTTGCCACTAATTTCATTCCAATCCAGACATATATGCAAGACCATTTAAACAGCAGCAGGGACGGCAAATATCATCCGAAGCCAAAACTACCGTGATTTATATTCCCCATTTAAAGTTTACATAGAATTGACAAGTTACTCTTGTAGAAAAAGCATCTTTTAGAGAAAATCCCAAGTTGATGAAGTCTCATTTAAATGGAGATTGTTAGATGTTGCAGAAGATTCTGGGTTGCAGGTAAACATCTGGGCAACACACAGACCTCTAGTATTGAGTAGTTTTTCAGTTTGCAGTTTTGTGACTGAAAGATACAGCACAAACTACAAATGTAACTTTGTAGAATTTCTTGATCTATCCGTAACAACCTTTAAGGCCCCACATGCATTTTTTCAGAGAAAAATGCCTTTCAATATATAATTCTTTTTCGTTCCATGACATTCCCTAGTTAAGTTGACCTAGGCTGTTACAAGAGTGTCAAATGAAAACTAATTTTTATCCACCAGCCACATGGGTTATTTGGAACATCAGGCTGCAGGCAGTAACAAAACACAAGATATTCTAAAATTTCTGGTTCAGTAAAAAAGACATTCACAAATTTATTATCTGTCTTATAATCAGACTTTTGCAGGAACTATAAACCAGATTAGATCTTCGAGAAGAAAACCAGCTAAGGAAGAGATACAATAGGCCCAGGTTCATTACCTTCCTGATGATTTTTCTGAGTCCACAACCACACACATTTACAACACAATCTGCACTTACACAGTAGACAAACATCCTTGTGCTTTTCCTGTGTACTACAGGGACAGTGGGCAAGCTGCCACGTTACCACCATAAACCAGTGCTCATTCCTTGGAAGCATTCTCCTATGGATTGGCTCACTGTTAGCCATAGATGGAACCAGGAATGGAAGCACTGATCACGTTTTTAATTGCCTGAGCTCAGAAGCACAACTGTGGCTGTCTCTGGGAAGACTAGAAATCACACTAGAACAATTAAAAGCTCCCTAAGTGGTATGAAGATGAATGTGCTGACAAAGACTGATTTTCTCCAATGCATTTCCCTAATGCACACACTGGCTGCAGAAGAGGCAGTCAGGGCAGTGTGCTGGGCTCTCCCCCTAAATCCTGCCGGAGCCATTCCGAGCCGCACAGGGCTCATCCTGGTAACTGCAACTGTAAGCTGCTCATCCAACCTCCTCCTCCTGACAAGCAATTGTAAAAACGGTTTGTGCACATTGTGATGATCAGGTCCTATGCTGGGGCAAAGCTCACTTACACGGAAGTAAATACTGAGAGCATGGATGGTGCTTGCATTTGCCATTTAAGGCCATAATCAAGGGACAAAACATTCAAATAAGGTTATAAAAGAATTCCTTTCTTTCCTCACACATCTCACATAACTGGGAGCATTGCACCTCAATATTTAAAAGATAATGTGCTGAAGGCCTTGGAGTATACAGGCAGACAGGCCTAAAAGTTAAAAAGCTTATTCTGGGCAAGGTGCCACAGGACTCTGCCCTCTACATTACTGTCAATTTAAACACAGGCATGTAGAATCCTCCAAATTAAAAGAGAGCTTCCAACCCACATCTTGGTTGGACTGAGTATTTTGCTGTAGTTATAATGCCTGCCTTTTTAAAAGGAGACACAAGCACATGAAAAGACCCAGACAACTTCCTGAATACTCAGAATTAGTGCCCAGATAAATTTTTCTTTTAGGCACAGCTTTAAATGTACCACCAGCCAGAGAGAAAAGAACAATTGACAGAGAAGCAGGAAACATAACTGAGGTTTTCAATGTTAACACCTTTCTGTACCAGCCTTTTGCAAGCCTTCCATTTCAAACTCAGTCAGATTTACTCTTTGGGGAGTGGGTGGCAAGCCCTGATGCGTGTTTTGTAATTATGTACAACACACACAAGAGGCTCTTCTGTTGAGAAAAGCATGCCTGACAGACCAGCTTTCTGTCTCTGGGGAGTTTTGTTGGTTTTCACTAACAGCATCACAGAAAAAAGCTCCTCTCCCCCAGGTTCTTGTCTGGGGGAAGGAAGAAATCCCTGCAGCACACTGTGCATTAGTATCCTTTAAATTACTGGGAGGATCTTTTTTCTGTTAGAGATATTTATAAGCCATCATCCTTTGCCAAAGCGAGGCTGCTGATTATTTCTCAGGGCTATACTTACCCACCAAGGCCAAGTACTGGGGTGGGGGAAGAGCAGAGGAGGTCTTTCTCAACTACTCCAACAATTTCACAAGACTGACAGAATGACATCCACTCATACCAGTTATTCCACCTGATGCCCTCAACAGGTCAAAGTAAGTTTCTAATTCCTCACTAGAATAACTCTGAAAACATACTTTTAAGAATTGAAAAGCAACATCCACAGGTACCTACATTTCAGTTCTCCACCAAAGTCATATCCCTGAGATTTACCTTGGCGTTCAAGAAAGCCAATGAACACCACATTTTACTCTGTCAGTAGTGTGGAAGAGAGCAGGGATGGAAGCAAGCAGGGATGGATGGGAAGCTGTATGTGTCCATGTGGTTTTGCAGTAGCATTTGAACTACTTTTGTAATTTTTTTAATGAACATTTTTAAAGTTTGGGGGTTTTTACACGAAAAAAAAAAACTAAAGTTTACCTATCAGCTTCCATGCACCGAAAAAAAAGCAGAAAGGACTCTCAGAACTAGCAAAGAATTTCAAATTTGAGCATGAAGTTACCTAGTTTGCTACAAAAAAAGGACTCCGCAGGTGTAAAATCCTTCTCTTTTTCCACATTAGCTATCACTGTAAGCCCTTCATTTATGCTGCACAGAAAAACAGACACCTCCAAATACACTCTAAATATAAAAGCTTATTTTGCATCTAGAATACCTGCAGCTTTCTCCTCTCCCAAGACTACTCTATTTTGAGATGAAACAGTATCACTTGTTCATATGCAATATCCAAGAATCCCTTCTAGATGTACTTACTGGTGCCTTTTTGTCAATAGGCTTTATAACAAACTTCTTGTCATTGAAAGAGATGTTTCTGATTTCGCTCCAGGGAAACCCAATCTTTGGGGTTAGTCTGGAAAAAAGAAAAACTTGTTTTAAGAGATGATGCAAGAAACATTTTTCCCCCATATTGCTTCTAACACACAGACTTAGTGGAATGCAACGCTTCACAAAGCTCTCCCAACAGAGAGAAGACAGTAATTGAACCAGAATACCACAGGGAATAGGAAAAGAAGCCCAGTAACTTCCCTTACTGAGTCTCTTCTAATTTTCATCAGCCACCCTACTGACCTTTGACTATGTAATAGGGATGGTCTCTACTGAAGCCACATGCTCACCTGCTTTTAAGCTTGTATCTTTGAAATCCGGGCCAAAATCCACAGCATGCAGACTTTACGTGCAGTGCTTCCCAGGACCACAGCACACACCACGGGAGGCATAAGCCAAAGTACCTGAGCTGCTCCCCACACCTTACAGCAGCCACAGGCAAACCTACCCTGCTGTGTTACAGCTAGCCCAGTCACCTCCATGCTGCCTTCACTCTGAAGGGCTGGACAGGCACAATTGGTAGGAAAAGATTTATTTTCTTTTGTTCCACAGAATGGGTCAGGTTAGAAGGGACCACAGTGGGTCACCTGGGCCACCCTCCCTGCTCAAGCAGGGTCATCCTAGAGCACATGGCACAGGACTGTGTCCTGAATATCTTCAGTGAGGGAGACTCCACAACCTCTCTGGGCAACCTGTTCCAGTGCACGGTCACACCCACACTAAAGAAGTTCTTGCCCACATTCAGGTGGAACTTCCTGTGCATCAGTGTCTGCTCCTTGCCCCTTGTCCTATTGCTCAGTGCCACCGAGAGCAGCCTGGCTTCCTCCTCTTGACACTCTCCCTTCAGATATCTCTTCCCCTAGATTACAGGCAAGATTAGTAACAAAGGGCTCTGCTCTTTCCTTCCATACAAACTGCTCTTTCAGCCCATCCCGTGAGTCACCAAGCGGAACTTTACTCGCTGGTCATGCACCGAGCTGTGCCACGTGGCTCCCTGCTATTGAAAAGCTCCCCTATGAAGCAAAGGGCAAGATTCAGCTCCTCCTCGCTGCTCAGGAGTCCAGGTCTGTTCATTCGTTTGAAATTGTTTCTATAAGACTCACTGAACATTTTAGATTTTCCTCTGCCTTAATTTCTCCAGACTCTTGCATATAAAAAGCATCCAGTTTGTCATGAGATCAAATGTTTCTGAGCCATTCCAGTACCTCACCTTCACACACGCGATCAGCTCTGCAGCCAGTTCTAACATTACAAGGACTCGTGTATTTGACTTTATTATAAAGTCCTTTAATTTCCCCAATGAAATATTTTATTTTTATCTTCAATATCACATTATTACTCTTTTATTCTTCTCTTATCAAGGGAGGGTATATTCTCTAGAGATAGCTGTTAATGATTAAGAATTGTGCCTTACATAAAAGATAATGTCAATGAGCAATCTTCTTGTTATTATGCAACCCCTCCAACGTGTCTCTGTCACAATTATTCTTGCAAATTATTTTAAGACACAAGAACCAAATGTTTAGCACTTAAAGAAATGTCTATCATCACAGTGGACCACTCGAATTCTGTAAGAATTCTACGGAGCACATTGATTAAAGAAAAAAAGAGCAATTTTGGGAGGAATTTCACTCATTGTCAAAGAGATGGAAAGCTACTACATCACAAGATTTTGCTGGGTCCAAGCACAAAAAACCCCCTTGCTTTGTTTAAATTCAGACATCAAGAATAAAATTCATCCTCTTCAGAACTTTCTACTCCCTAACCTCTAACTCAACTGCAAGATTATGCAACTCTGTATGTGTGTGTAACAATAAGAACTACAAAGAAAATTATTTGATTAGACTAAGATTAACTAATTATTCCAGCCTCCATCACATTAGTACAAGTGCTTAAATCCTAGATAATACAGTATGACAGACAACTAATATAATTCACTCATTAGTAAGTTCTACTGCAGATTCTCCTCTTTAATGCAGGAGAAAAAAAAGCTTGAATATACCTGGAAATGGGACACTGACATGCACTGCAGTATAGAGGCTCCCACACCTATAGTACCGCCTCATTTTCTTCACACTGAACTTCAACAATGAAATCTCTGCTTTTTCACCTTTGCTCTCAGTCCCCAAAGTTTGCACCTACAAACTAGAGGTGCCATATGCATCACTATTTTTCTAGTCCCCATATCTGCTGGAAAGACTTAATTATATAGTGGCAAGAGTTACAGCAGAAATAAGCAGTTTATTCCAGCATGGTATTTGTTTTGCAAACGCTCTCAATAGCTCTTTACAGTCAATGGCTACACTCTGCTTCTGCAGCTCGAAAAACCTGTTTGTGTGACCATGGTTACATAGCAAGACCAGTCATTCAAGACTGAAGTATTACACGAGTGAAACTACTTTTCTTTCAAGTGACACTCCTTGTTTTCTGGGTGACAGCACATATTAGCATTGCAGAAAAGACTGCCTTTCTCTTGCCTTATCAACAGAAGCTCCAGAGAGTTCCAATTAATATTTGGGTTGCATTCAAAGCTTTTTGGAGGCAAAGATGTAGAACAGGTGAAATCCCTTCTGTATTTCAATGAGAGCCTGTTACAGATTAGTGACACGAAACAAAGATTTGAAACATCAGGGGGAGGAAAAGAAAGCAGTCTAGACAGCAATGCTCCATCTAAAAAATATCTATTTTAACTCCCTTCAATCCTTCAGTTGCAGAGTATTAGAACAGACTAGCAGGCTTAGACACAGCTGTTCTCACCTTCTTATTATGTTTATTTATAGATGTAGTCTATCATTTCCCACCTACTATCCAATTAATAATGGCTCTACCTTTACCAGAAGGGCTGATTAAAACTATGCATACCTCAGCAAGCCCTCATTTCATTCCTTGTTCACAGTAACAATATAGGTTAGCTCCTCCCTGGGTTCTGGGTGTCACCTAGCTTTGCTTTTGTGTCCACCCCATAATCTGCCTTTTTCAGAACCAGGCAGCTGCACACACATCCATCATTAACTTCAGGACAGGAGTGTCCTTAGGTGTCTGAACACTGCAAATACCTTAGCCTAGCCAGGTTCTTGTTTTGTGGCCACTGATGGCAAACCCAGTGACCTGACTCAAGGAAAAGCCTGGTAAACTCCTCAGTTCAGGGTTCTGCTCCACCACTGTGCACGATTATGAAGATGGCATGGTACAACTGACATCTCTCTTTATACAGCACGTAGTGTTAGCTGGTCAGGAAAGACATGAAAACACAGGTGATGTGAAATCCATTTCCTAGCTTCACCTACTGATCCAAAACTCAAACACAAGCATTCCTGCAAATGAGAAATGTCCCATACCAGCCCTTTTTGGAAGATCAGAGGTGAAAACAAAAGCCTTACTTATCATCCTTTTCATAGATGTTGAGCCCCAAGGCATCGACTCCCAGCCAAAGGTCAGTTCCTTTCTTATTCTTGATTTCAAAGTAGTTGATTCCATACATCTCCAGGTCTTGGGCAATCTTCAGGTATTCCAGCATGGCATTCTCTCTGATTGAGACAAGAGAAAGTCAGAGCAGATGTTGGTTTCTCATTTATCTATCTCAGAAAGCACAAACACCTCAGAAGAAAAAAAAAATTTTCCTAAACCTCACTTCAAACACAGAAGGTAAAATTGAACATTCGCCATTTGGGATTTACTTCAGAAGTTATGATATCATATCTATGAGCACATGCAGAGTATTCCCATTTACCAATCCCTAGTATTTCCAGACAGAAAACTAGCAACATTCATCTCTCTCAGCATTCATCCTTGTCTCACGGTACAGCGAGTAGGAAAGGTATAGTATCTGAGCTTTCCCAATCTGTCAATGGAAATGCATCAATGACTCTCAAGGTTTGACATACACCTTTACTCTTTTTCCCACTCAAAGCTATCACTGATACAATGTACACAGGTCCAAGATCTCCAGGAAGCCACACTGTTCTCAGCACCAGTACAAAATACACGGCTGTGTTTCACCATGTGATTCAATACTGAACTAAAAAATACACACCAGGAGTAGGCTCACACAGGCAGCTCAGAGTCTAAACCACAGAGTAACAAAACCATGTTGCAGAAATGCAAACTTAAGGTAATCAAACAAGCAGCAAGGTGACCAGTCCAAGGACCAACACAAAACACTCACTTGAGCATGCCGCTGTGTTCAGCGTGCCACACCTGGATCCGTTCTTCCCACTGCTCTCTGGAGAGCTTATGCTGGTCCATCACCCTATACAAGGAAACAGATATGAGCAAGATTAGATGTTCTGCAGTATCCATTGATGGTGATCTTTGCTACAGTCTTATCCTCACCCCAGTGGAAGCCTTACTGTAGCCAAAAGGAAAACCCTACTCAGTCCAAGGATGCTCTCTGTGGAGCAGAGCAACTCAGAACGAACAATAACCCTCTGCAGAGCCATTCTGGTCCAGACCAGACACATGAGAGGTATAAGCAAAACACTGCAAACGAATCACACACATACTGTATACACCAGGGGATTTAAGCAAAGCAAATTTGGTGCAATCCCTGGAATCAGGCATTGCTGCAGTGTCACTAGGAAGTGTAAACAGAAGCCATTGGTGTGATAACATCCGCTGATCCTGTGTGGGGATGGACCATGTACCCTCAAGACAAGCTTTCCACATAAAAGATTTTTAGGACTGTACATTAGGAATAAGGACACACAACCCAACCTTCTTCAGGAATGACATATTCTTGACTTAATGCTGCTCTTTTCTTCTTAAAGAGGAGACATTCCTACCGCCACAGTTACCAGCACGGCAGCAGTGTTTAAGAAATAAAAGCTGAATACAAAACTATGTTTCCACTCTCTAACCAACCCAAGGAGAAGCAAAAACATACTCAAATATGACAGGTAGAAATACAATAAGGGAAAACCTCAACTGTATACAATTCAATTAAAAAATAAAACCCAAACATGCTTTCAAATGAAACTCTTTGTATTTAACTAGAATTCAAATTAAAAAAAAAAAAAAAAAGACTGCATCAGCCAATTCCTTCACCTTTGGGGGATCAGACGCTCTGAATTGAGGTATCCAGGCTTGTGCACCTCTTTGTTGTAATCTCCAAATTTGGCCTGCACAGCATAGGAGCCAAGAAGTACTGCTGTTTCAGGAGGACAGTAGATCTCATCACTGAGGATCCCTTCCTTCACCTGCAGGAAGAACAGCTTCTGTGTGATGTCCTGAATCAGCTCTTCAGACACATCCTCTGGGAAGAACTTGGCACGGAATCTGAACTGGAGGGGATTCTCCTTTCTGATTTCTTGAGCAGAAACCTGAGGAGAGAGGTGACACCACAACTGAGCAGATGCTTTTTTGCAAACAATAGAATAGATTGCTTTCACACAGAAAAAAGGATTTGGGGCATTTGCCATAAGAGGCAAGTGACTGGCAACTCCTTAGTGGAATTCCTTAATTCTGGCTGCTTACTGGTGTGAGAACATGGGGGAGATGCATTATGTTTTCCAACTAAGCCAGTTAAATCCTGTTTGTACAGCAAACACTGGTCACTGGAGAATGATTTACTGTGCTGTATCAGATGGCAAACCCACCCAGTACTGTGTGTTTGACAGAGAACAGCCCCCTGACATTAAACAGGTGTGTCAGTGACTGCCCCACGAAGGAAAGCAGTTCATGCCCTCATAAGAGCTGGGAATATACAAACAGCAGCACATCAGAGGTGTCAGCACTCGGCTGCCCAGTCTGGAAGTGCCCCTTTTCCAGTTAGTGCACAACTGACCCTGCACTGGCAGGGCCTAAGCCCATCATCAGCCAAGGTGCTCCTCCAGCCACAGAAAGCACAGCTGCTTCTACCCAACGAAGTACAGTACTGAGCTGCTGCTGCTGCACATCTGGTAATTGCTTCCTGCAACTCAGAGAGCGAAGGGGGAAACTTCTACCATGCCACACCTCACCCATGGAGATCACAAAGTTAACTCTATAAACAATCCTGGAATTATGAAAATTAGGGAACAACCAACAACAGGCACAAGGTGCATAAAGTTGCAGCCAATAACACATCAGGAATCATACAAGTTTTAACCTTTGGCCAGCAATTAACCCCAAGTCTGTTACCTTTTTATCAAGCTTCAGCCAGGTCTGGAATCCTTTGTTGTCCACATACTGCAGACCAAAGTACCACACTTCTCGCAAACCTATGGTTTTAACCACCTGCAACAGAAAGGCAAAAGAAGAAAAAGTTATTGCAGATAAAACTTCACTTGAGGCCCAGGCATCCTTTTGAGTCCCACATCACCTGTGATGGGTGCAGGCAACAGCCTAAACCTACTCATTTGGCATCTCTTAATTTCACCTTATAGACAAAGATACACAGCTGCCATAGTAGATGACAGCATAGGCTAAGGTACCTGTCCCACCCACTTTCTAGAAGATGATGATCTTGGGGAAACCAGGTGAGACAAACAGCAAGTGACAGGCCACCAACTGATACACTGGCAGCAGGTGGGGCTTCTGCTTGCTTTTATCTACTGTCCCATCTTAAAACTGTACTTAGTGAAGCAGATGAGTTATGTCACTGAAGTTGTTGGTGGGATGGTCTCTAATGGTATTAGTACTAACTACAACTAGTTAGCAGTACTAATAGTTCAAGTGATCTTGTCTGCCAGTCACCAGAGATTACTCCTTCTGGAGGAAGCACCTGAGAGATGCTTCATACTGCTGCTGTGTGGCTCTGAGAATTAAAACAAGATGCAAGTATTCTCAGTCAAGGTTACTATTTTTTTAAACTCCCAAAAAGGGAGTTTATGAAGGACAAAAATACATGATGGCCCCACATTAGGACAACTTTCATTTCAGATATTGTGAATACTAACCAGCTGAAAGATGCAGAAACACCACCCATTAACTGGATGGCACACCTACTGTAAAAACAGTCCTGTTTGGACATGTCACTTTTCCTCAGTGGAGGACAGAGCCTAACAGGTCCCTGACCTTCACCTGCTCTTGACATCTTGTTCTTATAGCCAAGTGCTTGGCTGCCAGCTCATCTACCTGTAAAGCTGTGCTCTAGACACAGCCAAAATCTGCAAAGATCTACTACATACACAGCTGGACCACTTCCCTGATGTTATTTGCAGAGTAGCCCCTCAAAAAGTGATGTAGGCATCGCTATAGGGAACTCAACTGAGTGGAAGGCAAGAAGTTTTTAAAACCACTTTGCAGGTTAGGGAAGTGTGACAGACTTGAGAACGTGTAGTTACACGTGCTTCAACAAGTCTAACCAAGATCTCAACCAAGGATCTGTTTCAACCCCATGTTTACTGTATTGCTGGAGACACTCTGGCTGGGGAGCAGACTTGAGAGAAACAATGTTATGTTAGCTAAGGCTAACTAGAGTTTACCAAAAAGACAATAAAAGCCACCAATCCAAACAAACAAAAAAACCCAAGCCCCATGTCCTTCTAAAAAGAGCTGGGGCCTGAAAACAATTCAGCTTTTACTTAACTAAAATTCCTTTTCCTTCCTCCCTCAAAGTGGCTTATTTCATCATGGAGGAGACAAGTTTTCTGACAGCTGAATGTATTTTTACAAAGTCTAGCAGAAAACCAGGGGTATGTTGAGTGTTGTACTTCCTGTTGCACAAAGTGTTGCAACTTTGTTAAAATAAAAAGTTGCATAAATCAAGCAGTTATCAGGTCATTATCTCTGAATGTCTCTTACAAGAGAAAAAGTACACTTTTCCTATAAATAGAGTTAGAAAGCTTGCAGAAATTATGACCCCTCAAGTTCTTCCCAAAACCTAAAAGCAAGGAAGAAGAAAGTATTAAGCTAAACTTCACAACTGGACTGTTTGAGCTCCAATACAAAGAACAAAGAATGTTTTAGCCTGTACTGGGAAATGCTCTGTAAACTTCCTCCATGGCAAAACAAGGAAGAAATAAGAAACGAGACATTATATACAAGATGGGAGACACCTCCTCTGCTTCCTCAAATGCATGAAGCAGCAAATCCCAAGTCTGCCCATTCCACCCAGTAACGGATTCTCTTCCAGAAAATGCCAGTTACACTCTCTTCCATTTGAATTTCTTTAACTCATGGTCAGGAGGGCACATGACTACCTGGGAGATACTCCAGCCAGCTGCAAAGCCCACTGAGTTGGTACTTGGGACACCTCAGACCTCACTGCAGCATAAACCCTGCACAGGACCGGCTTGAGTGGAGCTGAAACTAATATTCACAGGTTTCCACTACTTTCCCTCTCCTATAAAAGGAGCTATAATACACCTTACATGCAGGATACAGTCATGCTAGCAAAGCCTAGCACAAAAAACCACAAGGCTTTGTGTTTTGGCTCTGCTAGCTGACAACCAGGCCAAGAAATCACTTTGTAATTTTTAAAAATAGCTTGCTTCTTCAAAACCCCCCCAGTGGTTCTGCAGTTCCAGTTGGGCCACTCCCCATACCTGTGAAAACCTGTTGCCTCCACAGGCTTTATCTGAGTGTAAACTCCACCCAAGATAAGGGCCTAGTGAAAGGCTTGCTCAACAGAACTGGAGAGAATATATGGTCATCACCTTTTCTGGTTTTGTGCTGCACACTTCTCAGCCTTCCCTTGATATGCAGAAGTATCCCCCGACAAGGTATGAAACACGGACAAGAATTTCCAACCACAGGTTTTAAACCCCAGCCATTGGATGTAAGGAGCAAATCTTCAGGAGGAGTAGGTCTATCCCAATAGTGCACTAAGCGCTGCAACAAGCATTCTTCAGAAATCTCAAAGTACCCAGACAGCAGCTAAAATAGAAGTATCTTGAATCTGAAACATCTTGCCTTTTCCATGTTCTCAGGATTTTGAACTTCTCAGCTGAAAGCAGAGAAAGTTATTTCTCCTCTACCAGAGAGACGACCCCGACTCTTAACAGATGCAAACATTAGTTAATATATATGGGAGAGGGAAGTACTTGTTGAATGCTTGCCATAAGGGCATACTTACAGTATAACCTAAAGCACTGCTTTTAAAAGCCTGGCTTTCAGTACTTTGGATTTTTGTCCTGTCAGAGATAAAACCTGATTTTGCTCTTTTGGATTAACATGAAAGGGCCAGGGGAAGAAGTTACTCTGACGCAATGGTGATCAGCAGTGAATGCAGTCACAGAATCACAGAATGGCCTGGGTTGGAAGGGACCTTAAAGATCACCTAGTTACATCCCCCCTGCCATGTACAGGGACACCTTCCACTACACCAGGTTGCTCAGAGCTCCATCCAAGCAGGCCTTGAACACTTCCAGAATTGGAGCATCCACAGCTTCTCTGGGCAACCTGCTCCAGGGCCTCACCACCCTCACAGTAAAGAATTTCTTCCTAATATCTAATCTAAACCTGCTTCTTTCAGTTTGAAGCTATTCCCCCTTGCCCTGCCACTACATGCTCTCATAAATAGCCTCTCTGTCTTTCCTGTAGGCTCCCTTCAGGTACTGAAAGGCTGCAGTTAGGTCACCCCAAAGCCTTCTCTTCTCCAAGCTGAATAATCACAATTCTCTGCCTCTCCTCATAAGAGAAATGATCCATCTCCCCAATCAGCTTGGCGACCCTCCTCTGGAAGAACAAACACCAAATGCTGGTTCCATAAAAAAGCAAGTTTCAAATGCACTTCAGCAAATTTCCAGTCACAGAATCACAGAATATTCTCAGCTAGGAGAGACCCACAAGGATCATCGAGGTCAACTCTAAAGTGAATGAACCATATGGGGATTGAACCCTTGACGTCTGTGTTCAATGAATACTTGATGTTTACCCCACATCAGTAGTAACCAAAAGGGATTCAAGTTAGATTTAATGGTAAACACAAGCTGGAGTACTCAGTTTCGTACTATGAAGTTCTGCAGTGATTAGAATTTGATTTCCTTCTTTCATTCCTTTCAAGAACCCACTAAAAGCTCTTTTCCCCTGCTTGTTTGTTGGGGGTTTGGAATTCTGTTTATTTTCTTAAGTGATTTGTGTGTTTTTGGGAGGTTTTTTTGGTTTTCTTTTTAAGTACTTCTCAATGCACAATTGCCATAAGGCCTAGCAAATTCTAGCTAACTCAGCGGAACGACAAATTCTATCAACAATACTTTGGAAGGAATGGCCGTTGTTTAGCCAGTACTGCCTACATGAGTTAAAGCTCAACCACCCTTTGCTATCAAGGCTAGCAAATACGAGGGGAGAAGTGCAAATAACAGTTTGTGAACACCTTAAAATGTGTGACTGAAGTCTGCATAGACCAATTCTTATTTTTCAGGTCTACAGCAGAAATGGCTAGAAGCAAGTATTTTCATTTTTTTGAGTTTCAGAGCAGTAAGTAAATTTTTTTCTGCTGAAATCTAGGACTTGCTCCAGTTTTATAACAGCAAGCTACTTAAGACAATAATAACAAAGTTTTACAAATAGCATATAGTTTGTTTTAGTTGTCTTTATCTGACCTTTGTAGGTCCATCTTCAAACAGACCTGTATATTGTTAATGCAGTAACAGGAAGAATAACAGTAAGGGAGGAGAGTCTTGGCCGCTCATGCCCTCCACTTCCCTGAGAATCCCTGAATGCAGGCTGCACAAATCTCTGCTCCGTCCCGCTGCACAGGGGCTTCTTACAAGGCATGTTGCCTGTAAATGCTGCACAGAGGTCACAAACTCTTCTGGTTTTCCAGTACTTTGACAAACTCAAACACCTGTGGCAAGTGGTTACCTCCAACCCAGCATGTAAATGAATGTAGCCATGCCAACACCCTCATCAGCCACATGAAGACCTGATTCTGAAGAGTTTTATGCACATGAGCAACATTTAAACCTTAGAAGTTAAAAACTGTATAAGAGCTAAGCCATATTTCAAAGCAAGAGGTGCATTTTTACATGCTACCTATGCTGTCTAAACATTTTAGATCCCTTGTGACACTTCATCATCCAACATGCTAGGAAGACAGGTTTCACTGGAGTATAACACACCTGCAAGGGTTTTGGCTTTTTTCGTTCACTGTGATGGAATTTAGAGATCTTAGTTCAGACTGGGGCCCTTTGATTAGGAGGTAGACAAGAAAGATAGGTTTGGAATCCAGTCTTAAGAAAACACTATAGTCGAAAACATATTTCAAAATTAAATGACAAGAGCCCACACCAACCCTTCACTGACCTGGTCAAACAGCTGTTTGCCTGTAGTGTTCGGCTGGATGGCAAACTCCAGCTCTGCATCCATAGTAACAACTCGAACATTGATCTAAGGAGAAAAACAAAAAGCATTGTTTAAGATGCATTGGAAGTTTTCTCTAGGTGTTAACACAGTACTTTGTGTACAAGAGTCTCCACGCTTTGATGCACTCCTGTAACCTCTATAACAAACACACTTAAGCCTCAATTAGAATCATGTTATCACACCAGCAAACTTAATTGGGGCACTCATTCTGTTTTAACCAAATTGCTCCACAGGTTTTCCTACTCAACACAGGATTGGACAGATCTTTTGGTTCAACAGGAGGGTATTTTAGACTTGACCCTTTCCAGGCCTAAACCCTCTTGGACTAAGAGCTACTGTGAGTGCACAGTATAGCTACCTGCAGGCCATCCCTTGGATTACGAAAAGCCCTAATGACTAAATTAAATTTAAGACTTATAATTTAACTTCCATTTATATTAGAGCTGGAATTAATCTGAGGTTTTAAAGGCAAAAGGCTGCAGATTATTCTTATAAAGCAATCAGCATTAACCTGATAAACATTCATTCTTTCCCTCATAAAAATCTACTCAGCACATAAAAACAGCAGTAACAGGTACTGAATGATACTACAGGGCAAGAGTTCAATAAGCTCTTGCTGTCAGTGAAGAAACAACATAACCAGATTTACTGCAATGGCACTAGACCACAAGACAGAGGTTACTATTGAATGCAGAAGGCAAAGAGTGTTTAATGACTAGAAAAACTCTATTAGCAGTTAATCAGGAGGCAAAAGCAGCAACTAATCTTGCAGGGAGCAGCATAAGGACCAGTAAAATGGAAAATTGGGAAAGGATTATCTCCAACTGTTCTGACTATAGCTTGCAATATCATAGTACTTCTCAAAAAACCCAACCAAGTGCCAAAAGAAATCTAAAAACCCCAAACATGGAAGATTGTGTAGTATGGTTATGCTAACAACTAGCTTTTTAGCTCAGTATTTTAAAGAAAAGAGTCAAAAAAGTGGATATGTTAACACAAGGCCAGACAATAGGTAAGGTATAGGCAGATGAGGTTTCATGACAATTTCCCAACAATTTGTAAATGTCACATTACAAAAAGCCAGGGCTAAGAGACCAGGAGAGTCTGGCACACCTCTGAAGAAATGAGAGGTAAAAGAGGCAGGAGAGGAATAGAATCACTCACTACAAAGCTTTGACCTTCAACTTAATTATATATGTTTAAACTCTAGGATAGATGTCAGATGTAAGAATGTTACAATTAACACAGAACTGTGAATAAAACAAGCTGCTTCAGCCAGTTTTAGTAAAATACATTAGAAAGCTTTGCACTCCTTGTTCAGTGAGACACTGAATGTTCAACCATCCTTCTTAAGTTTAATGGTGGACCTGGCAACGTTAGGTTAGTGGCTGAACTTGGAGATCTCTTCCAAACTAAATGATTCTATGAAGGCATCAAGTATCTTTATAGAGTCGTTTCTTTCTTCTGTGCTCTCCCACATGACAGAGGACCCTCCTAAAGAAAGATGACCGAAGGCAGTTTCCAAGTCACGGGGCTCCAGAACTGAACCAGAGAAGGTGACTTAGTGACGCCACTTTCAAGCTGTATTTTTAAAGCACTGTCCTTTAAATTAGGACTTTAAAAAATTTCTCTTAATGCAAGATGAAATAATAAGCAAGAAGGTAAAAGGAGATCTTGGAAAACCTAACTGTAGCATTTGGGATCATAATGGAGCATGGAATTATGCTTAAGGTTTTCTTCCTGTGCCTTAAGAACCAAAGGTTTCCCAAGAAGTGTTTCCAGTGTAGGAAGGGAGGGGAAATTCAGATATCAAATTCTCTGGAACAGCAAGACTGCAATTCAAAGATGTGACCTTAAAAAACACCTGTTGCTTAATCCCTCTCAACAATAAATCCCTAATCATATTCTAATCCTTTTCTACCTACTTCAAGAAAACATATGCTCGTCGTCTTTGGTTTTGTGCTGTGCAAGTTATTTGTACTTCTGGCTGAAACACCACAGTGGTGTAAAATAAGTATCACTTTACAAGCTAAATAACTTAAAATGAAGTGCTTCCTACTGCTTACCAGAAAACCTGCAGAATGCTGGCTGAGTACAAAATTCCAGCTAGTACCAGTATGTATGCATTTTCCTCTATCTCTCCTTAGTGGTTATCTGATAGTAAAAAAAAGTTAAACTCCCTAGTCCTGTTTTACTACAACCCTAAAAGACTGTAGGATCAGCTACATGGTGAGCTATTTGGTGCTAAAGCCATTTAGCTGGTACATATTTTAAGAATTATTTTAATATTAAGACCAAAAATTGTAGTAATCTGCTCTTCCACTTCAATCATCATTTAAAGCCAGAAGCATGCAAGAACATGACTACTTAGTTGGTTATCCAAAAAGCTTTCAAGGACACTTGGGCCCTGCAGTAAAGGTTATTTTCTGTGTTCTTTAAGGGCTGCATAACCATCAGGACAAAGAGGAGTTCCCTGGTGTGCCCTCAGTCAAACTGCCAGCCACATGACAGGCAGAGCAAGAAAAGACAGGGCCTTCTGTCCCTTCAATGAGTTGATGACTGCCTGGGAATATCTTTTGAGTCTCCTTCCTGCCCTATTAAACCCTCCCGCTTCTCATCTCCAAACCTTAACCTTGACTTCAAGAACATAATAGTTTTAGTAGTGTTTCTAAATGGATGTCCTACAACCACTCCATACAAGCTTTTAGCCACAAGCTTCTAGAGAAGCTTGTAGTAAAGCAGCAAACAGCTTAACCCACATGAAACCCTGGTTTAGACAGTCTGAAGAAACCTTGATGCCTGTTACACTGAGAGTAAATCAGTTTGGCACTCAGCTCAGACCAAATGAAACTCCCCATGGCGCCAAGATAATTAAATCAACACCCAAGGTGCTAACCAATTCAGGTATTGTTGGGGAGCAAAACAGGGAACAACTCAAACTAATTTCCATGAGCAACAAAAAGAGGAAGACACAGTTAACACAACTTTCACAAGTGAAGTCCTGCTCACCCTGTCTAGGCAAGGCACATCCTTTGTAAGATCCTACCAAATCCTGGCCGTAATCCAGGACAATATTGAAGCCATAACCAAAATGAAAACAGTTTTTCATTTTTAAGAGCACACGGGTGTGGAGGGAAGAGAACAGCACATGGCTGTTATATATGAAATAAGGGTTATATTAAAAAATATGTGCATTTAAGCACAAAGCATGCTAAAAGTCCTGGACAGTAAGACGTGACTTCCTTCTTGACAGGCCAATGTCGTAACACTTTATTATTCTGGGGGTTGGAAATAGATTATATTTAAGGTCCCTTCCAACCTTAACCATTCAATAATTCTTCTTTTATGTCTGAGGCTAACACACTTCAAATGACAAATAGGGCCTTAGAAGTTTGCTTGCGCATACGAAAACATTACAGAACACAAGTTTTTCCTCCTCCCCTGTCCTAGGATGCATAAAATTGCGAACAAATTGGATCCAGAAGGAAAAAAGCATGCTGTTGAAAAAGGAATGCCATTTGCATTAAAAAGAGAAACTCTCCATGAAGCCGAAGAATGTAGTACACTGAAAGACTGAACACCAGTTCCATGACTTCATACTGGACTGTAGCATGTTAGCTACCTTACCAGCTCGAACAAGAGAACAGAAGATGAAGCCAGAGCTAGAGAGAACTTCAGAGTAGAGTTTAAACGGTTGTAACACTATGGAAAGCTGTGGTAGTTAGAATGGAATCTTCTGTGTTTTAGCAATGCCCTTAAGTCATGCATTTGTTCTTACTTTTGCTGTCGTTAAAACAACATCTTTTCTAATGCTAAGTCAGTAGATCAATCTGTGGGGCAGGTTCAGCCTTTCAGAGTCCATGAACATCAGTAGAATATCTAACTTGAAAAACTAAAGTGCCATTTGAAAAACCTTCTAAGGAAGCAACACACTGCCAACCAGCTGAGTGGCACCATCTCTGTGGAAGAATCAAGACCTAGACAGGAACCCAAGATGACACTGCCTCTTCAATCCCTTCCTCTCACAAACACCCAGTTTTTAGGTGTGTTGGACACTATGAATGCATAGCTGTAGTTTTTTCTAACATCTGACTCTTGAGTGCCTTGGTGCAGAATCTGTCTCTGTTTGCAGGCAACACGGTATCTTTGAAGTTAACCATCCCTCTCCTGCTACTGCAGCTCCACTGAAAAACATCCCACACTGAAGGGAAACGGGCAGGCAGAGCAGGGAAAAAAACCCCCACAGCTCTCAGACACACTATGCCATTGTGGATATTTTGCACTCTGATGCATGTAATCTAATAGTTCGGTTGCATAATGAAAAAGCTCAGTGAAACCATGAAGTTGTGCAAGTCATTTAAATAAGACCATACAATTTAATTTCAGTGAATACATAAGATAAAGGGCAGTAAATACCAACTTTTACCCATTAACACAGGACAAACCGGTACTTAACTGTGTCACTTATCATTATCATTAGCAGCTCTAAATGCCTTAGACAATGCTCAGGAATGTTTTCTTCCTCTTTCCAAGGAGGAAGAAAGACCAGAGTCTCCTAAACAGCAGGTTTCCAAGTGCAGTATCTTTCCAAGTGGTGGCAATTAGCA
Source organism: Oreocharis arfaki (assembly GCA_013398015.1). Classification (NCBI taxonomy): domain Eukaryota; kingdom Metazoa; phylum Chordata; class Aves; order Passeriformes; family Paramythiidae; genus Oreocharis; species Oreocharis arfaki. The sequence continues at coordinate 543,062 of VZRR01005444.1, forward strand.
GTGGAGAAACCCAGGCAGACATGCCTTGTTTCTTCAGTCACTGGCTGTCTGGATCTCCCAGGAGTCACTGGTACGTTTAAGCAAATCAGCCACATTTCGAAGCGCTGCACCGCGCAGCACACTGTATGAAAAGCAGCGTGCAGAGCTGCTAAGCCTTCTCGCACACACACAGACCGACTGCATGCATATGGACTCGCTTGTGCTGAAGGAATACGGAAGCCTGAACGAGCAAGAGGAAGCAGTGGCATTAATAATACTATTAAGAAAGTAGTAGCATTAATCCTCGCTTCTGCAGGTCTACTTTTTCACCACACAGGCAGCAACTACTAATGGAATAAATAACAGGCAAGCTTCTTGGCCTGGGCTGCAATGCATCTGCAAGGACAAAGTAATCTCATTTTGACCTTAGCAACCAGAGCTGTTCATAGACGCGTGTAGTGATTAAGTATCTGGTAATAGGAAAAACAACTTCATGTAGCAGCATCAGAAGGGCACTGAAACTGCTCTCTATTCTTCCACATTCCATTCAGTAGTGTTCACTGGTTCCATGTCCAACAACAAAGAAAGATATTGTGCTAACTGATGGAGTAACTGTTGTCCCAGCTCCTGGAAACTGTTATGGGAAAATTTTCAGCTTTGACTAGGGAAAAATTCCTAGAGGCTTCAGAGCTCAGAGCTAATGTGCTACCACTTCAGTATCTGCATTCCTCTGTCCTCCACAAGTTACTGAAGTCAACAGGTAATGGAAAGAGGCTGTGCAGAGGAGAAGACAACTCTGAGAAGGTAAATAGCACAAATAACACAGAAGCAACTGCAGAAATACTAGTTCAATTTACGATATTCTTCTTCAGAATTTGTGAACACCAGCATGTCAAGAACACAACACCTGGAGACAATTCTGTTTCTTCTCTGACAGAATAACCTGCCTGATGGAGCAAACCTCATCTAGTAACATATTTAATGTGCTGCCATACAACATAGACTAGGCATATAACAAATCTGAGCCATGTGAAATTACAACCAAATGATAAGTTGTGCACTCACATTCTCCATAGCTTCTTTCAGAGCAGGAGACAAATATCATTAATATCAATCAAATGATCAATTCCATTTGCTGCTGCAGGATTGCCAAAACACAGCTTCCCTCCCAGGTGGGCTCAGCACCTTCATCTTGCTGGCACTACTGCAGGGACACATATTCTGACCTTTTCCTGTCAAACCAACGTCTTGAAAAGGGGATGTGAGTGTGGTGGGATTGAGGAATAAGAAAACAGAGTTAAGTACTCTCACATCCCTGGAAGATGGAGTGCACTTACAAGATCACAAACAGCATCTAGTCAAAAACAAATAAGACACTTCTGGGAGGGCAGGGCTGGAATTCAAAGATCTTGGTAGGTCTGAAAAATAAGTTACAGGTGTTACACTTGGAGAGGTGAGAATGGACAAGAGGCAGAGATGAACAAATTACAGGCTTGCCAACAATGAGCTGCAGCAGGACTGTAGACAAGGATGTGGTCTAGTATAACCTCCAGAAAAACACCACATTTCCTGGTGTGATGCTATTACATAAAAGGGAAAATTACATTCTTGAGTGTATTTGTCACCGGAAGCATTACAGAAGGTGACTATTCTGTTCTGCCTGCCTGATGACTTGCTAGTTGGAATGCTGTCACCCAAATTTGAATGCTTCTTTTGGAAGGTGGCAAGTTCATCAAGGAAAGGCTACACTAATCTACAGGTGAATAGTTCCTGGGTTGGTTGCCAGTTGGGGTTTTTTTAATCTGTCTGTGCTTGGGGTTTTTTATTTGTTTGTGGGGGTTTTTTGTTTGTTTCAACCTAGATTTTATTTTCAAACATGTCACCGATCCCCTTCCAAATGGGAATTGTCTGAAACATGACACGTTTTATATAGAAGACAGCAACTTCTAAACTCACATGGAGAAAACCAGCAAAAAGCCCTCTTATCGTAGGCTGGGTAATATGACAAGAAACAGTAATTGCTGGAGTGGTAAGATATTATGATATTATGTAACCACTTTCATGCAGCCTTCAGAAAACACAAGTTCAAGTCCTTCCCAGTGCTACATTTTTATGATTTAAAGGATGTCCAAGAACCTGAAATGAGAAGGCAAATGACAGACCCACCATTTCTCTCCTGTCGGAAGGAGGACCTGATTGCTATGAGAATGGGAAAGAACTGCACAGCACAACACCGAATAAAGCCTTTCACACGCTCCTCCCCTGCTCCCACGGCCGAATCTTTCATGCACTGCCTGCCCAACACGGAGCATTTCAGAGAGGGCAGCAGCAGCACTGCACAACATCCATGCGCCTTCCCGCACACACTGGGGGGCACAGTTTGCTGACAAGGAAGAAAAGAGCCTCAGCAGTTCACAAAATGTGAACAGGGGACGGCCTCGCTGGCACCCCCTTGGCTGACAAGGCAAGCTGGTTGCACCCATTTGACCGACCCAGTTTCTCAGCATACCATGCTAAATCAAAATACCCGTCTGTGAACTGAAGGACGTGTTCCATTTCAGATCTCATTGTGTTAAACATTGCTTCCTCATTGCAAATAAATGGGAACATTAAGTCACGTTCCAATGGAATTCCTCAGAGTCTATGAAGCAGTTAGGTATCGCTGCATTTGCAACAGGTAAAATTAGAGCTGAGTAGGCTGGTCTTTGTTCCTTAAAACCTTGCTTACCTTCCCAGGAGGGGGAAAAATACCACTGAGGGTAAATGGAGTTGTATACAATAATCTATAATCTAGTAGTTACTTTAAAATTGCCCAGTACGATTGTTAGCCTTAACTACTAGCCAGCTTTAATGCAACAGCTCGCACAACCATATTTTTGGGGGTACTAGTACTCAGTATTTAAGGAGCAATTTCTATATCAGTTACACTTAATCGAAATTTCTTAAGCTTAGTCAAGGCAGTAGGAACCCAGATATTTGCTGCTCTCCTGTATGGTGAAAAAGACTTTTAACTTCTTCTGTGGCAGTTTTTCAGAAGAGAAATAAAGTACTTTGAGGGGAAGCCAGAAACATTCTGGAGTGAAATCTGAACACTAGACTTCTGGATGGAGGGAGGGGAGGGGGGCTCACGTGAGCAGGAAAACATTCAATACCCAGATGTGGGGAGTCATCCAGAAATTCCAGTTTTAACAAAGCAGGTGGAATTTTCAGAATGAACTTTCCCCTCCCTGCCAGCACACACAAACAGGTCACAAGAAAGCAAATCCACCGAGTCTGGTATTGCAGCCATGTCACTTAACTCTTCTTTGTAAGATAGCATGAAACCTTCCTTATAATTAAACATGAACATAATCCTAGAATGCAAATTCAAACTTTTTTATGTTTAGATGTGCAGAAGATGCCAAACTAAATTACATGCCTATCACAGTTCCCTTAATGAAGGCTTGCTATCTCTTCTGTCAGCATGTAATAACTGCATAGTAGGCACCTGCGTGAAAAAACGAGAAGCAGCCATGGCTGCAATTCAGTTCTTTATCTCAGATCAAGCAATAACACTTCACATGCCAAAAGATCATGAAGATTTCATGCAGGTGTGGCAAGTGCAAGTGACAGTACATCTGTGATAGCCCTGGCTCCCAAATGCCTAGACCCCAGATAGACTTCCAGCATTCTGCACCTTTGGTCAGCTCTGTACAGTCAACAACAATTGCTCAGTGAAACAGTAAAACCAAGCAAGCACTGTTCCTAGAAAAAAAAAGAAAAAAAAAAAGCAAGATCTTTCTCTAGCCACTGAAGATTCCCCCCAACTCTTTCCTAACAAGCAATCTGCATCATTCTGTCTTGAGCAAGAAACAAGTTGAAAAACTGAGAGACAGAGGCCTATCTAAAACTTTAATTTTCAATTTTTTAAAAAATGTAAAATTATCCAGGCACAGCTCTGTGTTCTGGCAAGACATAAAGCAATGCAGAGTAAGTCTGAAAGGCCCCAGGATACTGCCCTTGAACAAAGCCCTGTACACTTAGGGAGCCCAGGTGTTTTTCATGCAAAACACTTGCCCTCACTCTACGTGAGGGATGTAAGAATGATTTACTTTGAACATGATATTACGAAGAAGCAGGAGGGTTTATGGTGCTTCATTGAAATACATTGATGTTCACTTTAAAGACTCTCTGATGCTGTATAATACTCCATTAGCATTTTCAGAATATCTGTGTACAAGCAGCAGTCTGTTCTTTAAAGAAGAAACACAGAGCCAGTGACAACAGGCTCAACGTAGCACCACTGCCTGGATGTGTCACTTGCCCTCAATGGATGCTAGGATGGATTTAGGAACACAGAGTGCAGCAACAATAGCTCCTTTGTACATAAAGAATAAATACAGAGGAAAGCTAGAGGCCACTGGATCAAACTCCTGCATACACAGACTGTTTTATCATGACAGCTGTTGCATCTAATTAAACATAATGAAGTTGCAAGACTAAGGCTTTACACACGAAGTTTAAAGCAAACCCCACAAACAACCCTCAAATAAGCTTTATCTCAAGAAGTTGCTCAGAGTCCAGAACGGATCAGATCTTCTGCCATCTTCCATAAGAAACATAAGCATGGGGCCGAGTGCAGATAACATAGAGGTTTGAGATGAAGTTTTATAGCAATTTCAGAGTCTTCTAAACAATTTAACATCTCCATTATTTACACTACATAAAGTAATATAATCCTTCTGCAATCCCCATGAGGGAAAATAAAAAATAAATGAGTATCTTATAGTCTTGACCTGGAACACAAACACCATTTCATGTCTCTGCTTGGCTTTTTCACTTGGAAGCAACAAACACAACAGTTTCTGCAAAAGGTGAACTCCACAGTACCAACTGACAACAACTGGGGCAGGATCTGAAGCTGTGAATATCCTAAATGAAAGCTACAATTGCCTCAAAGCTTCCCCTGAATCCAAGCACCAATATTGGTGCCTTTTATTCCAGTGCTTATGCGGAGATCTATGTTCTAGAGGGCAATGTGCATGGAAAACCCAGAGCCAATACAGTCAGAAGTCTGACAGCAGGAACACAGCCTGACAGCACACAGCTCTCAACACTTTCAATAGACCCTGTGGAGGTTGTTCTTCTGGGGTGGAAGAGCCACATTGCAATGCAAGAGGGTGGGCTGAGTGAACACAAGGATCATCTGTGACTTACTCTCTCACAGGACTATGACCTGGGAGTTTAAGGCACCCAAGAAACTGTTGGAGAAATATTCTCAGTAATTCTACTCTTCCCAGATGGAGATGTTACAGGATGCAAAGCAGTATTTTCATCAGATGTGAACTGGAAGAAGGTCAAGGATGCTCAAAAAATTACCATGCAAGGATCAACTAAGCTAGCTAGGACTTTTCAGTTTGGAAGAAAATTAACTGAGGCTAGGACATAAGAGCATATAAACTCATGATCTGCATGAGCAGAGTAGACAAGGAACATGTGTTCATTATTTTTCCAACAAAACAACCACAGGGCATCAACACTGAACAAGAAAAGAAAATCAAATAGCACTGTAGCAAGGAGGTTTGTAGATAACTTTACAAACAATGTGAAGGTTATCTAGGACAGCCTTTGTTAAAGTATACTGTGGATGCTGGAGTTCACAGGGTTTCAAAGAGAGACTGGACAAGTTCAACAGAAATCCATTTAGTAACTCATTATAAAGGACCTTTCAACCTCCAATACCTCAGAGGAAAGCAATGGTGCATATCTTTGAAATACTCTTCCTCAGGCATCAGCTTTTGGCCAACATCTGAGGTGTACTATTAGGCTACAAGGGCTTCTGCCTGACCTACAAGGCCAGCCATGTTCATATAGACATCAAAGACCAGAAGGAAAATGAACTCCATTTACTTAGGGAGAAATAGCAGTGCAACAAGTCACACAAGGCCCAGTAATGATGTTTGTTCATTCTGCATCCTAGATACAAATCCTTTTGTCAGAGGTGGTTTTTTTGTTGTTTGATATCCCACTCTTCTGTTTTACTTTTTCCATATCAGCCTCTTTCATTTTACTCACGGACTTCAGTGGAACATACTGCATGGCGTTTGCGAAATTCATTGGTGGGGTTATGCGATGTGATCGTCTCTGACAGCTTGACAATCTGATCTGTGTGCAATACACTACAATGCTTCCACTTCTCAAGAAGGTACTTCAAACAGCATGCAACAGGTACTATTTGCTCCCAGATAAACGTAGGTCATAGCAAGTCCTGGAATGTCACCTAAGCACAAAGATACTGCTCGAGCAGTTACAGATCACAAAGGAAAAGTGATTGCAAGGATTGACAAAGTACCCCTAAAACAGCTTAAGGGCTTCTGAAATGAAACTCTTCCCACTCCCCTCACTATAGATGTGTGATGACAAACGAATATGCTCCAGTGGCTCCCAAAGCGTACCCTGAGCACAGTGAGGGCAGAAAAAGCACCTTTCAAGAGTTTGTCTGCACAGCTGTGACAGTTGTTGTGGAGGAAAAACTATTCTTCCCCACACTGAGATCACCGAGTATCAATTATGCAAATCACCCCACCAATTCATACCACAGTTTGTGCAGGAGGAACTTTGTACAATCACTTATCTCTACAAAGAGAAAAAGCTGAGCCAGCTAAGTGTATTCAGCTAGGTGTTGAAGAAAGACTTTAGCTCCCACAAAAAATTTTGAAGCACAGAAATTACAGTACAGGCTTGAAGTCACTTACTGGGCTACACAGGCTAAATTCAGGTGCCTGGGTACAAAGAGGAGATTTTTAATCTCTACTTTATATAGCAGGCACTTCCCAATCTGCTCTCTGCATCTACATAGCAATGGTCTCTTGGCAGAACCAAGCCACTCTAGAGTCATTTTGTAAGCCTGCTCAAGATTCAGCAACAGGACGTCTCCACTCATCCCCAGAGAACTCTCTCTCACACTCATTTCATGCTGGGGTTAGAACAACTACAGTAAGCACGGACTTCTTCATGCATAAACAAGAGAGGAAGAGATGGGGATAGTGACACCTCAGAGTTTTACACAATAGCTACAGCACTTGCTCATGAAAGTGAGAGGGAGAAGTAAATGAACACAAACCAAACAGGGCAATCACACACTCCCTTCTCAAAGGTAGCAGAAGGCTACAGGCCTTGTGTAGAGGAGTCGATATTGCTTCCACTGAGCGTACACAGTAGGTAGCCAAATACAAGTCCACAGTCATCAAGCAACAGTTTCTCTTACTTACTCAATTAAAAAGCAGAGTCCTGTATGTTAATTCTTGTTGGGATTTTTACTTTAATGGACAGCTGTTACTATGAGGTCCATCAGCCCCAGCTGAGCACAGGGCTGCTACTCATACTCTTTCAAAGACAAGAGCAGATGCAGAGAAGTGAATTTCCCCACTATGAAGTAGGAATGAGAAAGAGAAACAAAATCTGGAGCTGAACAGAAGAGCAATATGGAGGCAGCATGGTTAGTCGTTACACTGAGCTATGCCTTGTTTCCAGCCTCATATAGCAACAATTTTCCCCTCTCCTAGGTGCAAGGATCCCATGCGCTGCTGCTCCTCTGCAAAGAGCTGTACTTCTCAGCTCACAGGCTAAGCGCTATCTATTGCAGAAACCAGGCTTCAAAGCAAGCACACAACACAGCTGAAGCATATTACTTAACAGTGTGCAGTGTGGTTCAGTGATCCTGGGCAGCACTGCCTTCCATCAAGGTCAATCGAGTGATTATGGGATTTACAGTCCATGTAAAGCTCTTTGGGCACAGTGTGCCAAACAAGAACGACACCAATGTGGGAATCTTCAGTGGTCATCAAGTAGTCTTATTCTCAAAAAGTCCTGACATATCACAGCTTTTTTTCATGGACAAAGGAAGACGTTCATGTGGGTGGAGGAAGGGAGCAGAACAGGAAGGCTTATCTCCCTCCTTTTGACCTTTAAGAAGGCTAAGAAATTCTTTAATTAGTGACTAACATAACAGTTAACACCCTTGGTTTCTCTAGCAGCTAACATCCCACAAGAAACTGTCCTCGGAAATGCTTATTCAGCTCATGCAGTAAATAAGGGTTTTGGCAAAACTGTGAACTCATTCTCTGATAATTTTAGTCATCTCCTTAAATTTACTACTCATAGAATCCTCCACCTCTCTTCTGCAGCAGTGAGTGACACACTTGGCAAATGTAAGGGAGTTCTTACATTTGGCAAATGGAAGCTTCCTTGGGTTTCCATTTTGCCCCAGAGTGAGTATTAATCTCCTGGTATCAAATACACCACACACTGTATCACCTGATGGACTGCAAGTGGTGCTTACAAGGGTCATATTTTATTCCTCACTAAATCTACAGCCATCCATAAACTAAGAGTATTTTAATAGATTATGAACACTTGAGGGTATGAAAAAGTATTTTTACTTCAGTCCAGCTACAGCAATCTGCTGTGAAGAGCTCTGAGATAAAAACACTGTGTGTAGTTAGAAGATACACAGTCAAGAATAAATTGAGAAGATCTAGGAACGATTACTAGTATTAATTGTTTATTTAGAAATAAATTCCTGCCACTACACTTGCATATTTTCTGGGCTGGCTTATCAAAAACCTGTTAAATTTTTATGCCATAGTCTGTTCACAGACAGATAAAGGTTTGGCAGAAGACTTGTATTCCGAAAAAAAAAAACCAACTCGAAGACAGCACGAATGTATATTCAACATCAAACAGGTATGGAGGACTTGCCTAACCACTTAATACCTAGCACACACCAACACATTATTAACAACACAGGGCTGGGAAAAACCTTTTGAGACATCAGTTCCAGTTCCCCATTCCTACAGGCAGCAGCATTAAATTGCGTACTTGTCAAATTTTATCTTAAGGGATGTTAGGTCTTGGAATAGTCTTCTAATAAGATCAACAAGGAAGGGAAGAAAAATCCTACCCACCCACAAAAAAACCCCCACCACACACGCTTAACAGTTCTAAAGCTTTAAAATCTCTTAAACCACAAATTCTGCTTAAAGCAATTCTTTCTCCTCTTTGGCATTTAAATCCCTTACATTTTACACAGGTGAAGGAAGAGAACTCCTTGAATTCTACCAGGCTAAATTAGCCAAGCACTCTCTTATCTTAGGGTGGATTTTTGTCTCTGGTCATCCCAAACCCCCTCTCTAGGTTTTGCTTCGAATTTGTCTCTCCCGGACAGAGGTAAGTACCTACACTAAAGGAAAGCCCTCACTAGAACCTCGTATTGATGCTTTCTGTTAGAGAAGCCCTTCACATTGCAGATGGCATGCACAAGAAAGTTGTACTACCACTGATTAATCCATCTCCTTCTATCCTATCCTAGTGAGAAACCTTCCTTCCCCACCCTTCCACGTTCAGCTATATGCAAAGGGACCTTATCACTCCAGTCCTTCAATCCCCTTTATATGTTGGCCCTCTGCATCAATAATATCACCCCCTTAAAGCATGGCATTAACAGATTTCATTACTATGTTCAGCTTTCTGACCACAGACCATTAATAAAGGTATTAAAAAAGGTGCCTCTGGATATTACTCACTTGTATTTTCTCTTTAGCACCGGAAGCTGCGAGACTGCATTTGCTGCTGTCTTCTCTTTACACAGTTTTACACACATTCACACAAGTATTAAAAGTTCTTGTGCAACACTACATCAATCAAATGCTATGCTGCAAAGTTGACCTAATTTCTTGTGAAGCTTTATGGTTTTTTCCTCCAAGAGGAAACAGAAAAAACCCAAACCAAACCAATGAAACAAAAAAATCCACCTTCAATAAAGTAACCAAGAATGCTGGTAGATCAGATCAAATTAACAGCTCTAAGGCCCAAGATCACATTTCCTTCTCCTTCGGTAAGCACTGTTCATTAGCCCGCAGCCATGCTGTTCTAGCCACAATTTATTAGATTGGTTTGTTTTGCAAGAAAATATAATTCACCTAAAGCACCATCCATTCAAAGAGTCAAACAGAAATAAACCAGTACCATGAATCTAGGAAAAATACAGAGAGCACATGGACACTCCGGTAATGAAAAGAAGCAGGGCTGAGCAAGTAAGTTTATTCAGCATTTCACTTGTTTCCAGCTAACACAGCGAGATTTGGACAAGATGATTCTTTTTGCATTTCCTTACAGAATAATTCACTACCTGTAAAGCCTAACGAACCTCTGTACAGACTGTATGGAAATCATGCAAGTGAACTGTTGGTGAACTCCCAGCCATAAACCTTCATGAACTGGGTATAGGTTATATATTTATAGCTTACCTTGCAGAGATCTCGTTACTTTGTAACTGTTACACGACAGAATGTCTGTGTTAAATTATATATTCAAACGCATCTATATTAAAAAATACATTTATTTCAGAATTACTTTCTGGACCTCTACTAAAATTTATTTTGAGCATGGTAAACATGCATCACATACAACGAACTACGACCAAAAGTTACCACAGAACTGGGAATACAGTTGGCTTTCTAGCACTTCACTTTGGTACTCAATTAAAATACAAAATCACCAATGCTCTAGTGTTAATGGACTCGCTAGTTGTTTACTGCGAAATAATAAATTACAAACATGATCCATAAGCTTTGTGTGTGCATTTCCAATTTTTGTTAAAACAATAGTTTCTTAGAAAAGTTTAGCTTATTGGGTTGTGGGGGGAGGAGCAAGAGGGGAAGGCATTGCCAAAATTTTGCTTTCTGTCATCATAATCTGTACTTGTAAATAACTGATGACCAGTGTGTGAGACTTCACACACAGCAGCATGAAGTCTGCCAAGCAACACCGTATTTACTCATGCCATGTAGACAAGACACATGCAAACAAGCACAGGTAATAAATATTTAGCATCCATGCCAAGTACCCAGCAGAAACACCCTGCTTCCCTGTGCATCCCAAGAGGTAGTGCTATCTTTCCTCACACATGCCAAAGGCTGTTGTCACATTCGTCCTGAGCACAGTTCTGCCTCTGGAGTGACAGCTTTACATCCTCTCTCCATGCAAACTGACACGAATCCTATTTAGCTGTATTAAGATTAAATGAGCTGAGTTGGGAAGGATCCAAATTCAGTCTCAGTCTAAAGCAGACAGACTGAACAGCGTGTTTTACTGAAATAACCTCTGCAAAATTTCTCTTTTCCATTTACAAAAAGGTGGCAGTTAGCCCTACTGAACAGCAGATCAAATTTTTAAAAAGCTTATATTTACAAAGCATTTACACAGAGTCTTGTCCATGAATCCCAGCCACTAGGTCACATCTCAGAAGACTTTACAGTACTACTGTCCTTCCTCAGTGGAAGGTGGTTTACACCATCCACCTCTGTTATTCACTGGCTAGTCAGCCAAGAAACAAAGAAAAATCACCATCTCTGAGGGAATACAAACATAGTCCTGCCAAGCAAAAGGATAAACACAGCTGTATTTTTTTAAGAGATTAAAGAGTTTTTGTACACCTATCCATGGCTTCCAGTGCAATTTAGTCCTAAACCAGGATTTCAGATTATTCTAACCAGGATATTTCAAGAAAGCACTCTATAATTAGCAAACAGCTAACAAGGCAGAAAAGAGATTATTCACACACACAACCTTTTATAGCCATACTTTGTAAAGGATATATTTGCTTCCCCAGTTACAGAAGGGTCTTTTCAGTTAGACATTATTATATGCAGCAATACATCACCTCCTACTGATGAAATATAGCCAGGCAAGACTGTGAATTTATCAGTTCTTAAAAGGACTGAGCACAGTTTGGTTTTGGCATGTTTTTGTCTTACGTTTAGTTGTTGGTTGGTGGGGGTGTTTCTTTTGTTTTGTGGGTTTTTTTGGTAGGTTTACAGAAACTGCAATGTAAGCTAACCTAAACACCTAAAAAAACAAAGAAAAAAGTTCGACCAACTTTAGTATGATGGTGGTAACACATCAATTACTTATTACCACAAAGATAAGCTTGTTTGCTCTTATTTCACATTCAATTTATGTGAGCTAATACTCACATAAGTCCTTCACTGCATTGCATTTCAAGAAATATTGCCTCTATTGAAAATAGATAGCAACAACAATCTGTTCTGATTATGCTCTTCAAAGTTCAAAAGTGCGTCTGCTCCAACGAGTGCTCAAAGCCCTGCATTAGGCAGTTGGCTCCCCAAGGGAATTACCGTCTCTAACCGGCACAGTAGCAGCAGACTTTAAAACAAAACAAACAAAAAACCCACTAGAAGGTCGGAGGGGAGGCGGTGAGGAGGTGGTGGTGTCAAGAGAAAGGAGGGATGAAAAAGACCGTTCAATTAAAAAAAAAAAAAAGACAAAAAAAAGAAACAGGTCCTTGATAATGACTGGTAAAGACTAGTGCGGAGAACTTTATTAAGAGTCCCTGGCATTTAGTTTTTAGATCGCGGAACAAGGTTTCTCCTATGTTTACAGATGCATACATGCTTCCTGTAGATAAATGCATAGGCCACAAGCATACTAAATGGCAGCCAGCGCATTTGTATCATTTCTCGTTAAGCGGGAGTGTGATGAAAAGCTCTTCTTCCGAGAGTTGCTCGGGAGCTCTGTGCGCGTCGAGCACGGAAGCGCTGCACAAGACGGAGCAATCCACCGCCTGATCTCTGGAGCACAGCTCCTGGGGTTCCGTGCCCCCCTTCCCGGCGGCGGGACGGCGAGCTGATCCTCCAGCCCACCCGAGGCGCCTCCGTCCTGCCCGCGGCC
>VZRR01005444.1:556370-573010 GCA_013398015.1 Oreocharis arfaki
CCACCCATTGCCCTCCGCCCCCCCCGGCGCCTGCCGAGTACGGCAGGGGCCTCGCCCAACCGCCGGGCACCCCCGCCGGCTTCGCCTCCACGTCCCCGGGGCGCAGGGGGCACCGCGGCCCGGAGCCTCGGGCAGCCCCCTCGCTGTGAGGGCCGGGCGGGGCCGCCCGCGAACCNACGCCCCGGGCACGGCCGAGCCGCGCGGGGCTCCCTGCGAGGCCCCCTCTCCGCACGGCCCCGACCCCCGCGGGGAGATCCCCGCCCCGCCACCACGCCCGCACCTGCCGGGGCCGCGCCGGGGCCATCGAGCACGGCGCCGTCCGAGGCTAGCGCCGGAGTCGGCGCTTCCCAAGCCAGTGGATAGCACGGGTAAGGCATCCGGCATAGGGGAGACAGAGGACCCTAAGGAGACGGCTGTCGTGCGTGGGCTCACCGAGTCCCCAGCTGCCCCGGCCTCCACCCAGCCCGGGGAACGGGGAATAAGTTCCAGCTTTCTCTAGTGATGGGCATCGGCGCTGGCCTGTAGTAGTCACTGTGTTTCTTGAAGTGCAAGGTCGGAAAATGTGATTACTTAACAAAATACAGGCTTGCTTTGTGTAGTAAAGCATATTTTCAGCAATGTCAGCAGAAGAGAAAACTTCAAAAATCCATCTAATCTCAGAAACTATAAAGCATAGAGTGAGTATACTTCAATTGGTTCTGACTTTTCATAAAGCATAAAGAAGTTCATGCAAGTAGCCTAACAGCTGATAGGCATACTTCGATGACAAAATTTATGTCTCTGCCTCTCGTTTCTTCTCCCTCCTCACCCACGAACTTAACGCACTTCTGTGGATAGTGTCTGCCAGGAGCCGCTGGCCTCCCACTGTGTCTCCTTGCTTGGCTGGTCACAAGAGCACATTGATTTACATAGTCATGGGCAACGGCCTGTAGGACACAGCTCTTCCACTGTGCCAGCAATGGCATGTAGTTGAGCTGTGAGATTGAGGAAATAGTGCAGCCTGTACCCAAGCTGTTGTGTGCAACATCCCACTTCAACCAGTGTCTGTCTGTTTGGCACAGGACATAGGACAGGAACAGGGAGGCGCAGAACAAGAAGAATAACAACCCACTACATGGAAAATATATAGGGCAGGAGAGAGCCTGGGAAATATGAAGGGGTGGTGAAAAAAAAGGCGGCCCAACAATACAGGTCCTGCTTTGGCAGAGATCCAAATGGTGTCTTCCCTCCCACAGTCCACCAGGAAGCAATTGGTTGTGCCACATTAAAATAAAAGAATCATTACTGTGTCAGGTCTGTGAAAGAAAGGGGAGGAGAGCTGAGCTGGAGGCTGAGAGAACTCATGGTAATATTCCTTTCCTGTTGCATGATCCTTGGAGATTAGAGGCAGCTTTACCATCAAAACAGAGCCATGGGGGTGGCAGCTTGCAACAGCAGGTGGGAAGAAAGTCTAAGCTGAACAGCTTCCAAGAAAAGGGCCATGGGATCAAACATCCTTGGGAAACAGATATGGCCTCCATTTTCAGTTGAAACAATTCCACTGAGATTTACTTGGGTCAGGTTAATTTAACAAAATATGCTGACATTCACTTGGATCAGGTTAATTTAATGAAAATATGATTTGTGAGGACACTTTCTATGCTCCTCTGTTAAGCAGTAAGTTTATGGTGGGATTCATGCCTTATTCAGTAGGATGACACTGGAAATGAACCAGACCAAATTATCACGGCGTTTTGGGTAAGCTGCCAGGCACAAGGAACAACTGTTCCAACTAAGAAGTGCTGTAAGAACCCAGCTTCTGCAGCTCTCACTCAGAACCCTAAGTGACATTCTTAGATTTTTGGGGGGGACAGAAAAAGATAGAGATGAGATATTTTCATACCTTAAAATCCAGTCTTAAAATCCAGATTTTGACTGTGATTGGAAAAAGAAAAGCCAAAACAAGTGTGTGTGTCTGCATCTCCTTGAAACAAAGCATTGCACAGATCTAATGGGAAGCCCATTTCCATTCTGGGAGATTTTCATTCCCCAAATCCTTTCCTGTCCATAGCTCAATGTGGGTTCAGAGACCATCACCCTGGGGTTTCATGTTGAAGCAACTCCATGTCAGAGAGATGTCTCATTTAATAGATCATATTTAGTCAGGTTAAGTATTTGTTTCCATATGTTAGTTGCATATCCAAGCTTAAACCCCTGTTTTTGTTGTTTATTTGTTGTTTATTTGTTGTTTTTTGTGGGTTTTTTTTCCTTCTAACACTTACCATTGCTTCCTTACCACACAGACCTAGGGGCAAGAGGAATTTAGGTGACTAATAATTAAGTGTGGCAACATACAATCTCTAGGTTCCTGTTTGCCACAGCACATAACCTTGTGCCATTCTCCCACAGTCACCTGCAATACATGGGGAAAGGTAGGTACCTCAATGGCATCCATAACTACCAGCTTGCCCAATACCACTCCACCCAAAACCAGCCACTGTGAACATACTGAGCTTACACAGGAAGAATTGTCTTCAGTGGAAGGAACCAGAACAACTGCCAGCTTGGAGTATGTGTTAGACACCCTTTGCCTCCTTCCTGGGCTTTTGCCTTGTGCTAGGTGTGTTTTCAAACCCTCTTGCCTGCAGAGCTCCGTACCTTATTGAACACTTGGCAAGGTAGGTGTCTTTGTGACAGTATGAAACTCTCTTCAGCAGCTGGGTCACTCAGCTCCTTCCTTTGTATTTCTCTCCCAACCTCCCCTCTGGAAGGATGGGAAGGTATATAATGCAAGCCCCTTCTTCCTTTTTATACAGGAGCATTCTCATCCTTTCCAGACACAAACCAGTTCCCCTCTGCTCCAGGGTGGTGGTAAAAGCCCTCAGTTCTCTGTTTTTCCTGAGAGTGTCCTGAAAATTGGTATACTGAATTTTGGGAGTATGAACATCATGTACAATACCAATAAGCATTGTCTAAGAATGCTTAGAGACTGGATCCCCTTTGGAGTGTGTGTGAGGGAATACTGGAGAAGGCATGAAATGGGTACAAAACAATCAACCCACATCAAGACATCCTGGGGCAGAAATAAAAATATAGAAAAGACAGATACAAATATACAATCTGGGGAAAATTCCACATGAAAACTCCACGGAATTTGGTTACTTCTAGATTTAGGCACTAGCTAAGCAAGAGAGAGCTTTTATGGCCACCCTAACCACATCATCTTCAGTCAGACCTCACAATTAAGCATAAGACCCAAATCAAAATGAAGCCTTTAAGTTACAGGATTAAGATCTGCTCTAATCCAGCACTTACTCTTAACCTGCTTTATTAAGAGGATAGCATTACTAACCATTTACAGGAATTAATAAGGCAGAGGAGGTGATGAAAGAATACCGATTGCTCAGCAGGTCAGTAGCAGAACCCAGTTTCTGTCTTCCTAGCTGTAACAGTTCCTGTGACTTACTGACCCCTAACCAAACTGTGTCATCCTCATCAAGCCTGCCTTCCCTGTTTTAGAGAAAAGACCCATTTAGTTTTCCTGTTATACTTTAATCTGTAATAACATTTAAACTTGATGTGGGTCATTTATGAATTCCAAGTATTTGCCTGAGTTTGCTCAAGCAAGTCCTATCACTAAAAAGTGACTTTTGCTTAACAGGCTTTGTGCCTGCCAATTTTTAGTCAACATAAAACTTCCTAAGCCAGATCATCCTGGAACCGGGAAACATGGAATCTCGTGCCCTAAATCCATCATTCTTGGTTGCTCATGCAGCATTAGTAGTCTCAAGAACAAGATAGGCCAAAACTCCCTGTTTCTCGAATAGAAAGCTTCATCCAGGTTAGGTAAGGCGTAGCTGAAAGAGTTTTGCAGCATCTCTGCTGGCTTGTTTGCAGATTTACTCCAGGGATTTTTTATTAAAAAAATCTATAGTAGCTAACTCTGTTCTCCTGACAGCTCATAGACTGTGCATTTAGTATAACAGCTAAAAGAAAGGACATTCATTAGAGCAGTTAATGGAAAGGATGCCACATTCTTAGACATGTTGCATAGATTTAAGAAGATTTGCTGTCATGTAGGACAGTAAAGATTTTCTTTGTCAACTGGAAGCATTGTAGAAGGAAAAAGAACCATATGGTATTACTAACAATAGTTTCTTTTTCATCGTGCATAACTGAATAAGCAGCTTATCACCCACTGCACTTTCTGAAATTTTGGCGTTATAATTCCTGAAATGTCAGACTTCAGGAAGAATGACCAAGGACCTGGCAAGCTATAGCTCTCTCTGCACTGAGAGCTACTTCCCCACTACCCGCACTGAGCTTACTGAAAACCTGAAGGATTGAGGTCACAGTGGACCAGCATCTATTGTCAAAGCACTCTGGAGACATTCTCTGGGTTTCTTATGAAGGGGACAAATGGCAAAAAAGAGGGCAAGGCTTGTGCCTCATTTTTTCATTTTGTTCCTACGAGAAGCTGCTGCTGCCAAGTTCAGTTATTTGTTGTTCCTACATGAAAGGCTGCTGTTGCCAGGTTCAGTTGTTTGTTGTTTTGCTACTTTTTTTTTTTTCAGTAAGCATAGATGTTTTTTTTTTTCCTGCACCAACAAGATGTTAGGTGCATTCAGGCCTGGAAATAAACCTCATTAAAAGATCCAATGGTTACATCCTGGGGGATCCTCATCTTCGCAATCATTTTGTCTTCCAGCAGCACCCCCAAGTAGTCCTTGGGATTATTTGACTCTCTGATTGACCATCATGGAGCCATATGAGGACATGGTAGGTTATGAAGAAAAGTATATATGATGAAGTTTATGAAGGATTATTTTTAAACGCTGTAAGAAAGAAAAATAAGCAGACAAGACTTCATGCTTTTATCTGCTTTGCTCTTACCCATCATAAAAGGAGAAAAAAATCTTCACGGAAGATTATGAGAATGTTTCTTCTCAGCAAATTTTGAGAAGTCCCAGTTTGCTTTCATTTCCCATGAGAGTTGTCTTAGTAACCACTCTAGTAACACATTCTTCTTCCACAGGAAACTTTCACAGAGAGTGATGCAAAGTGTGCAATAAAATCTTCTTTTCAACTGAAACAAAACATAATTTGACATTTACATTTTGTGTACACTGAGACTGAGAAATATTTACAATGGATGGGGAAGGCAAGACTTAGTGGTAGGTAAAATACAGATAAAATATTACTCACAGTAAAGGCAAGTTTAAACATGAATGTGACCAGGGAAGGAAATTCTATGGTAATCATCTTTGTAACTGAAATCCACAATGAATTATTGATTTACCAACAAATAAACAAATAGAAAAAGCACTGAGAGTTTTCTGAATCTATTGAATGAGAACAATCATGTCACAAACCATTGTTTAAAAATGTGTAAAATGACGAATGAAGTTCATGACATACTGAATTTGTAGAGATTATACCACATGTGTAAATCCAGCCATGTTTGTCCAAGGCTCAAAGCAAATGGAAACTAGGGCCAACGCAGCCTTTACGTCTTAAAGTGAAATTATGATCTTAATGCTTATGATAAGAAAGGAAAGAGGAAGGGAGTTCCCCTGGTTAAGTAATCTCTATTTCACCTTGATATCTTCCTTTGTGCTTTCTATTTAAAAATCTAATTAAAAGCAGAGCTGAGTGCCAGGTACTGCAAACACCCCCTGCACATATGAGCAGTTTCTATTTCCATGGGACCAGCTCTTTTAGTGGTTTGGTTTTTGGTTTGTTTTGGGTTGGGTTTTTTTTTTGCTGTTGGTGGTTTTTGTTGGTTTTTTTTTTGTTTTGTTGATTTTGGTTTTTAACATCAAAGTAGAGATGTGTTAAGAGATGCAAAAACTGCATGTCAAATAACATTAACGAACTTAGTTCATGTGCTTTGTGGACAGAGCACAGATCCATGTTTAGAGCAGGTGAGAGTGGTAAGGAAGGTGGAGGCAAAACAAATGCCCACTGGTTGATGGAGGGAAAAATAGTTCATAGTCTATGTACAGGTTTGGTTTTTTTTTTTTCACTCCAGGTTGTTTTATAATTATATATACTGATGACATTTTTATTGCTCTGACTGTGGGAATGAGGCTGTAAGAGTTCAAAACCACAAGTAATAAGCTATTTCAATTTAACTAAGGGTGCCCAAACTCAAAATTTCAAGGCTAAGAGTGCAAAGTTCAGTGTACAATTAATAGACAGGGTAGCTTTTCTTTTTCTGTGATAGGATACTGACTCACACCTTTTAAGATCAGTTTTAAGATCACACTGTTTGACTTTCAGCACAAACTAAGCTCTTGAGTTTCACCTGGTGATTCTCAAATCCAGTGTATAACACTAGAAAGGCATCAAACCCCAGGCTCCAGACTGAACGGCAGTGATTCTACCTCCTGACCAGTTCTCTCCAGAGCCAAGTGCTCTTTCAGTGTAAGCTCTGAAAGTTGTTTGCATTGACTGGTACTTGTATTTCTCATTCAATTTCAGAAGCTATATTATCTATAATGCAAGTCACAGTTAAATACTCAGCCAAAAATAAAACATCTTGCCTTGGCTAAGTCAGTAATATTAGCTGGACATTACTGTGCAGTTTGGTGTCAGAACATTTTTTCATATTTTTCTCTAACTGAAACAGAAAAAAATTCCTTGATGCAGAGGTTACTAGGTAAGGTTCCAAAGTCCCAAATATCACTCTAGCCTATTTTTCCACTCAGGACTGTCTCTTTCAGATATCTTCTCATATTTTGCCTAGCCTGATTTAAGTGCTCTATGCAACAAGGCTCTCCCCCTCTGAACATTAGAGATCAGGTTTATTTTGTAGTGTAAGACTAGTTAACCTTAAAGACTGCATCTAATAGTGAGAGAAACGGAAAATATGTAATATTGGGGATGCAGTTTATTATTGGTCCATACATTATCTCTTCTACTCTGCATCACTTGTGTCTGCTGCAAACATGAACATTTCCAAATGCCCTTAGGAGCTGAAGTTATTCATGCTCCCCTCAGACCACAGCTGCCCAACAGCAGTGCAGGCTGCACAGGGAGCTCTCAGTGCTGAACAAGGAGAGAATAGACTAACGGAGATTCTTCACGCAGATAAAGGAGTTTTGACCTTAGAGTATCACGAACAAGACACCAAGCTGGAGTCTGAAGTACAAGTATCCACCTGTCTCTTGGGAAATCCTCTGTTTGCTCTGTGATAACAATAATGCTGAAAACAGGCAGGCACTGATGAAGACGTAAGACCAACTACAAGGGAGGTACGAGCAGGGTGACATTTCTAAACAAAGCGGTACACTGCCTACTTTCACCAGACCTGAATTTTAACTCTGATAGTTTGCAAGTGCTTACCTGGAACTGTACCTCAATTAAATATTCATTCATGAGAAAAAAATATTTGTGTTTCATAGCAAATAGCTCATATACAATTTACAAATGGCTACATATATCCTTAATTGGTTTTCAACGACCCTGCTAAACACTGAAGGCAAACTAAATCCATTTTATGCCAAGGCTGCAGATACAGAGTCACCTTATCTAATCAGCCCCAGCTGCCTTAAAGGCAGTAACTCAGAAACAAAGAGGCTACCAAACCAAATAACTTCTGTGAGGCCTTGCTGGAGGAGAACAGAATCAGGTTGATTACTGTTCACCTGCCACACTAAGGCATGCAGGTAACCTGAAACAAAGGGAGTTTTCAGTGCTTCCCAATGACACACCTACCCAGTGAAGTAATTACTTCTGACGCATACACAAAAGATAAACACCGAGTCTTGTAGCATGTTGGCTAGCAACTCACCAAAACACTTTGGAAAATATCAGTATGCCACCTTTAAAATACTGGGTGAATTTCACCTGTTCACAGCAGGTAACTCAGGATCTGAGTATTAACTGAGTAGCACTCAAGCCTTCAAAACAAAGTTGACGTGCTGCCTTGAATGTAAGCAAGATTTCACACAGACTTGATTTGCTCCTAGGAAGAACACAGCTCAGCAGATCATTTATGTAATAAGCTGGTTATCTTTTACAGGTGGCATGATGAATTATTCGGTCTCTCTTAACAGAAGACAAATGTCAGGATGAGAGGGGAAAATCTCTCATATGTAATCTTATGAACACCTTCTGTGCCATGGTTTCATTTGTGTGATGTCTCAGCAATCGCTAGCAACACCTTTGGGGTCAGATTCATTGGTCCACTGCTCTGTTTTCACCTTCAAGCACTTCCAGTGTGGGAGGAGAAGGGTGAGGTGCTGCTGGACTCCAAAAGTAGGGTGTTGTGTTCTTCCACCTGGTATCAGTTGAGGGTGAGGACCGGGTGACTCCAGAGCTAGTGCTTCATGAGCTAATTGTTCAGTGTGTTTCATTATCTTGGAACACAAAAAACATTGTCATTGCAGCAATCAGAAATTAAGTAGAGTTTCTGTATCCAAGAGGTTTGTCTGGTTTTCCTACCCATGCCACTTGGCCTTACGGACTTTGTTTTTTGGCCTGACGGATTTTGCTTTGAGTAATTTAGTACAAACATATATCCATTAGAAACCTTTCAAGTTGTGCCTTGGATCACCTCCAAAGCCAGGCCCAGTTTGTTCCTGAGCGAGACCAGGAGCACAAGAGCTGGGAACACCTTGTAGTCCTGGGTGAACCATATTGTCCCTAAGGCATGCTACGCTGTTACGTGCAGCATTTTCCTGTGAGAAAGCGGGTTGCCCTTTGTTGTTCTCCCTGCCTGTGTTCTGCCTGCCACGGCAGATGTAGAGGCAGGGGGAAGCACAGTGTCAGCTATGGCCCTCTTTTGCAGAGTTCCGATGTAGGGCATTGCTGTGAGCACGCGGGATGCTGTCACAGTAACAGGGCCTGTTTCTGACCCAGCGTGTTGAAGCGCCCAGGACAGACTCACTCCAGAGTGACTGAGTGCTCTGGTTCCAGGGATGCAAGTGGCTTCTTGCCTGCCACTCATAGGGAATGTGGTCTTTGAGCCCTGTTTGCGAAAGCCTGCAAGAAGGGCTCAGGTGTCTCCATGTCTACACGGCAGCCCAGACCTGCAGGCTGGTTTCCCTGCCCAGCCCTCCATGGCTGCTCTGCCAGGCAGGACAGCAGCACAGAATGGGAAAACTGGGAGTCCTGGCCACTGGCCTGGTTTCCCTTTACCTGTCTGACATGGTAAGGCAGCAAAACACTGAAAGGGTCTTAGAGATGACAGGAAAACAGGGTGTGCACGTACAGCTGATTCACAGGGTGGAGTAACAGCTGGACGCGCCGGCAAAGCAAGACACTGGTCTCACAGGTGGGGACTCTCCCTAGAGAAGATGTGCCTGGGAGGGTTCAGGGACATCCTGGAGAACTGCACCTAAGGTGCTCCCAGAAAGTCACGTGGACAGGTCTAATGAAAGCACTTCACACACTATTTCTCTCCCAGTGCAATCACCTCTAACAACACACCACCTTTTCCATTTGTGTTTGAAGTGATGGGAACTCTTCTGATCCCTGTAGGAGGCTGTCCCGTCAGCAAGCAATGTAACAGCAAGGAATAATTTTCTAATGTATTATCTTTCCAGATATCTAAATGTGCTCCTTCTCTGCATTCCTCTCAATGCCCTCCACCCCTGTCGCCTGGAATAACTGCTCACTCATCACTAAAGTTCAGCCATGCTGTGCTGTACAAATCCAGAGAAGATAAGAAACAATATTCTTTAGATAACAGCATAGAGTATTGCACAATGTTCTTCCTTGTCTCAGAGTTCAGTCTGCACCCTTAGTTTAAAAAACAAAAAAGGAATTTTAAAACAAAACAAACAACTCCTCTTTACAGAAATTGCCTTAAAATGCAGCATGCAATATAGTTCCTACAGTGCTAAGGACTTTTGAAATAGTGGTGGTGTTTGAAGTAAGATTGTGGCCACCATTTTCCCCATGGTTTCCAATGTGTAGTATTTGAAACGATCTCTTTTTCTGTGCTTCAAGTAGCAATTAAGTATTGTGTTTCAAATGCCACCACACAGCAATGGTGAGTAAATAATGGCTTAAATAAGAAGCAGAAAAAAGATTTGTTTGCTTTTGCAGGTGTTAAATTTCAGCAGGACAATCTAACTCAAACAAAGCCCTAAACAAAAGTTACTTGAATTCCTGACTCACAACCTGAGTTTCATGTTAGACAAGGCAGATAATCAAAATAATCTCTGCTGGCTCTAAAATTTCTAACCACTGATTCTTACTGTGGCTATAAATTTCTGAGATTGAGCTTTTTAACTTCAGTTAAAACAGTTTTGTTTAAATTGCTATTGCATGGGAAAATGATTGCAGAAACTACACTGTGTTAAAAGATTTATTTTTAAATGAGTATCCTTAAAAAAATTCAAGCAGTAAAACTCACACTGGGAAGTACATTGCAGGATTTAAATGTGGATTGAAGTTATTTTCTTTTTCTTCTGGTAACTCGCTTATTTCTCCCTTGAGAAGAAATACAGTGCTACATATCCAGTACCCAGATGGATTCAAACTTATATCCTGTAAGCTATCTCAGAATATTAGGAAAAACATTAGGAAAAAGGCAATTGAGTAATTTTCAGACACAGTAATTAATTCTGCGTAACCCATTTAGGGAAAACTCAGCTGCAGTGAAACCCTGCTTGAAGAGAAGAGAATGAAAGCTGGAGGTTGTTTCAATGCAAGCTAGTGATGCTTGTAAGTGAGCCCCTTCCCACAGGACTCAAGTTTGCAATCCTGCCAGAGCCCTTCACAGTCAAGACAGTGGGACCAGGCCTGTAACTGAGAGGTTTAGCAGAGAAAATTCCATGACTTCACTATGACAAGCTTCCATGGTAATTCTTAATTGGTTACTTTAGATTAGCCTCTCAGCCAACCCTTGTTAATGTGAAATGATAACCTTGAACTGTGTTCATGGTTTAAGTATAATCCAAAGACCTGCACGAAATGCACAGGGACAAAGTCAGAAATTACTTTGCACTTGTGTGAGGTCAAAATCAGGCTGATTCTGACAACCTGATCACAGGATCACAGCAATCCAGCTGTTTTTGGGCCATATCAAATATCAGATTAAGAGTCTGTGAGTGTGCCAGTCATCTGAAAATAGATCTTACCAGCCTGATTCTGCTACTTTTACCCATGGTGCTATTACCTGATTTCTTGTGCAATCTTATTTAAACATGAGTAGAGGTGGAAGAGGTGAGTTCTATCTTTCTCAGAAAACTTGGGATGACGTGAACGGAAAAAATTAGTGGTTCAACAATTGTAAAAATCTGAGGTAATCAGGGAAAATTGAAGTGGTCCTGGTCAGTACAGTTGCCCCATTTATTTTCAACTCCAACTAAATGCCTATGCCTGTTGTTTGTCCTAGACAGAGACAGAAGAGAAATTACTTAAAATAATAGATTCCTTTTAATCTGATCTATAATGTAATGATTCTCAGGCTGGCTCCAAGTATTCTAGGCTAGAAACAAGCTGCTGTGGGTTGTGCCAGGGCCTTCACCAGAGCATGTGTACAGGGCAGTACACACGGGATGGGAAGGGCCTGCTACAGCAGTCAGTAAACTTTATATTATCCTAATATAACAAGTCGGTTTAACTATTCTTCATGTCTTTTTTTTTTTCATTAATCATTAATATTCAGTTAATACAGCAGTGAGCAGAATGTACCCACAGGTCTATCCATAAAGGAAGTAATTTACTGCCTGCTTGCCAACAGTGTTGTGTGAACACTTGAGTTGCATTGAGTACTGCATTTCTGTGGGAATAGTGGCACATTCAGGTGAGCAAACATAACGCTTCAGAGAAAACCAAGCACTTTTGGTCCACCCTCAGACTACACTGCAAGCAGCCTGCAACAGTGTAAAAATAAATCAGTGCTGCTACTGAAAAATATTGAGGAAGTGAAAATTATCCCAGCTCTTTAAAATACAATGTTTGTGTTAGTTCCACAGCACTTCTGCTCCGTGCAGCTTCAATATAGCATTAGAGAGACCCTAGTCTTACTCCAAATGCTCATGGGTTTCATTCAGCCAGGGTCAGGCCCAGGATGGGTACTTGAACTGAAATGAACTGAAATGGTAAGAAAGAAGTCCGAGGGATCATCAATTACTTCCCAGCATCAGGGTGGTTTCTTACAAATGACTTAAAATACTCCTCAAAGTTAGAAGTATTCATAAATAAATAATTCTACAATCCCTGTCTTGTCCTGTTACAACTACCTCTGTATGTGAAGCAGATCTGAATTCCTCTATTCTTGATCCCTCAAATCACAGATCAGGTTTCAAATGTCATTATTCAATTCTTTCTTTCTTGACAGAGAAACAGTAACACTGTTTCTCACAGTGCAGTTTCACTGCTGAACAGCGAATTGAACTTACCCAGATGAAGACTGGGATCTGCAGGACCCTCCTTGGATTTGCAGCATTCCCAGGGCTTAAGGTGCATATCTAAACTGTCTCTGGGACCCAGTGGGAAGGCATGTTGTACCTCACTGTGCAGCTACTGACTCCAGCCTTGCTGGCATTCTCCAGGATTCAGTGAAGTTACAAGACTTGTTTAACCCTGTGCATGTCCTTTAAAAGTCTTGCTCAATGGGAGCCTGAATAAAGCCCGGGCCCAGCAGGCATTCCTGTACATACTCAAGGATAACACTTGACTAATGAGTTCAGGGAGAGCTGATGGACAACCTATAGTGACTGTGATCTTCAGCACAGCTAATTTACATCCTTAACATTTTTAGAATTTCAGTATGGTGTCTGCACATCTGAAGTCACCGTGGCATACATACTGCCCTGTTTTCTTGCAGACATAGGAGCTTCGAATTCTTACTCTCAACCCTCCTACATTCCAATGCAATTCCTTTCCTTAATGAGCATGCACCCAAAATGACCTCGTGCTCCCTTCTGCAAAATGGTGCACTGTTTCCCTGAATGCTGGAGCTCACATTTTCATGACAAAAGTTGCAATTATTTTTCTGTCCAGCAAGATTTGCAACAAGACTGGCTTTGCAAACATATTTTTGGCCTCTCATTAGGCTGACAATAATTTGGTCAGCCTGGTAAGAAATCTTTTGCATATGGCAAATTAGTTTTATTTAAGCACTCCCTTACATTACTCTTCTAAAAGAGTCTTCTGAATGCAAAGGCACATACTACCCCTCAGTCTCCCCTTCTCTGTGCATTACAAATTGTTCATTAATGAGGCAGGTAGAATCATGACTTCATGCAATTGATCATGACATTGTGTTAACAACTGTAATATAAAATTAGCTCCTTTCATGACTATAACATCATTCCCAAATTCCCTCCATCACACGCTGCTCCTTATTGGTTACAGGTTCATTCTTTGTCATTCTGGAGTCTCAGAAAACTCTGAGCAGTGCACTACACTGCTGACCAAGGCACTGACAAGGCAGAAACTGGATGTATCTAATCATTAAGCACTACTCAGTCTTCCCCCCCACCAGTAGATGAGATTCAGTGAGCACAAAACCTCATTGACATTCCCTGATGATGTCTTTGATCTGTGGTGGTAGCAAAACTGCTTGTCCCAGTAACCTACAATTACTACATTTACGTGATAAAACTCAGGCAAATCAACATCTCCACTAACAATGCAGCTTCACTATTTTAATGTTCTGGAACTACTTGCATTTTACTTTTGGCACAGGTTCTGATTTCATTCCCAGTTAAGGCAACGAGAGCTTAGAGAATCTTTCCCTTTGCTTCAGTGACAGCGGACAAGCCCAGCAGTCAAGGTTTATTCTCCAAATATTAGCAGAAATTCTCTGCTTATCAGGCAGTTGATATTGCTAGCTCAAAGGCAATAAAATCTTTGCACCCAAATATAAGCTTTTGTTAGATCTTAGTTGACAGATGGATTTATAAGTTGATAATACAACCTTGAATTTCTTCTCAAACTTTATTAAATTGAAGCATTTGGGAAGTGTAGATCTTTCTAAAACAGTTCCTTGAGGAACAATATTGAAATTGTGATGCCAGTGAACTTTGACTTTCCAACCATTGTAAACTGTCTTTAAATTAAGACTATTATAAAACCGGAATCTAGTTTTATTTTTGTTTAGATAAAACAACAGAAGACACATGGACAAGGACAGACACGAGGCAGATCTATACCAAACCTGAAAAGTTAACTTTCTGCTCCCTCCTAAACCTTTTCCCCAGTAAAGGCAACTTAGCAGTGGGTTCTATAAAAGATTCCATGAACTTTGATGTGCTGAGGGCATATCCTCAAGCACAGTGAAATTCCTGAAAAGACTCTCATAGGCCACAATGGACTTGTAATCAAGCTCTGAATGTGAGCATCAAGAGATTCCCCAATTTAATTTTCTAGATATGATCAACAGTGGTGGAATTGCCCAGCTTTGTGAAATGTGTACAGTTTTACAGTATGCTGTTGTATATGGCTCGACAGTGGCCCTGATGTGACGGCTTGGGAACCCTCATAGAACAGCACATGTTAATTCCTGAATGAACAGCTTTTTGGAAGTAGACTTTCTTTTAATGAATTAATGAGCAGCAGCTGTTGGGAGGAATGCATTTCCCTTTCTTTCAACAGTGCTTCATATGTAGAGTAAACACACATAACTTGCGCCTGTCCAAGAATGATACAGTTCTAAATACATGTACAGAAGACATACAGCCAGGATTGTTCTTTAGACACTACAAAGCACTGCCAGGCAGACAGTAGCAGAATCTTTAGTTTAAACAATTCAATACTCCTGGGAATAACTTTTAAGCCGTACCATAAATAGGTTCTGAAACCTTGCAAGAGGAGATGGACAAACAGAAACCGCTTCTCCAAAATGTAGGTATTGCATTCCACTTGCCGGAAGTGTAGTCTAAGTCAGGAAATGGTGTGAACTAAACCATTCAAAGTGCATCTAATCAATATTTTACTACAGCTGCTAGCAGACAAGAAATGTAAAATGTCCTTCCCTGTCTGGGTGCTTAGCCTGGGATAGACCTATGACCTGGCAGAAACTGCCCAGGAGCCTTTTGGCTCAGGCTCCAGATTAACACAGATCTTGCCTGCGCAGACAAAATCCCGTGGGCGATGAACAGCTTACACAAATGACTATTTCGGGGCCATGCCAGTATGTTGTTGCTTTCCCAACCTGTATTGCTCCCAGAAGATGCTGGGAGCACCTTTTCTGCTGGCTGTAGAAAGCTGGGGATTTTGGACACCCAGCTCTATGTGGCTTGATTTCTACATTCTCCTGAGAGTTACATCTGAGAACTCCAGGGATGATGACTCCTGTAAGACTTAAGGAAGGCAATTTGCACGGCTTGTTCAGCCCCATGCTACATTCGCCAAGCCAATAATTGCACCTTTCTTGAAGTGCTGTCTTAGCTGAATAGAGCTTAGAGTGAACAGAGTTTGGTGAACTGGAGAAACTTCCATACTCATATAACAATACTGGGCAATTGGATTTCAACACTTCTTACTGTGGAGCTCTTCAACCACATGAAATGGCAGTGTGCTCTTTCACCTTTCCCAGTGGAGTTTTCTGACCCTCCTCTCACGTGAGCACCGATGTACCCACCAGGCCCACTGGAGACTTAAGGGACTGCAGCTGCCAAAAAACCTATATCCCACCCAACACCACACACCTTCTCTATAAATGGAGCATGAAAGTCACACATGGCTTTTATGGGCGAGGTGTTCTGGAGGCTATTTTTGAATGGCATTGAGTCCTGGTAATATTTAGCCCATTTGTTAAATGTTTACAAAGCACTCATATATGCAAAAGAAAAAAAAAAATCTGCAGCGACAATCGGACTCTGTGCTGTCCTGTCATGGAGGACTGGGGATGTGAGGATGCTCCTATCTAGAGCCCCAAATCAGCAAAGCTGAATTAAGGTACTTCAAGATCCATGAAAGGACAATGAACCTGATGAAGGGTCTGCAACACAAGTCCTATGAGGAGTGGCTGAGGGAGCCGGGGGGGTTCAGCCTGGAGAAAAGGAGGGGCAGGGGAGACCTTGTTGCTCTCTACAACTCCCTGAAAGGAGGTTGTAGCCAGGTGAGGGTTGGTGTCTTCTCCCAGGCAACTAGTGACAGGACAAGAGGATATAGTCTTAAACTGTGCCAGAGGGGGATTAGGATGGACATTAGGAGGAATTTATTCACAGAAGGGGTGATTAGACATTGGAATGGGCTGCCCAGGGAGGTTGGTGGAGTCACCATCCCTGGAGGTGTTTAAGAAAAGGGTGGTTGTGGCACTTAGTGCCATGGTGTAGTTGACAAGGTGGTGTTTGGTCACAGGTTGGGCTCCATGATCTCAGAGGTCTTTCCCAACTTAGTTGATTCTGTGAAGGCAGTCTGTACACCTACAGATGGACACAACCTGGCTGCTCCCTGCAGGCTGCTGTCGCGGGTGTCAGGGTTACAAGGAGCCTCAGCACACTACCAGTCAGACCAACACCTAAGGCAGCTGTGCCCGCTGTCACTGCTCCCTCGCACTCACCTCCCATCAGGCTCACACCTGAGCCCAGCTGCCCCTGCCAGCCTTTCATCCCTGCGCTGCCCAGAGACAAGTAACTGCCGACGTTCTTCGGCTCTGCAGGTCTGGCTGATGAACGGCCTGAGATATGCCTCTGACTCCCTGCCTGCACGCCCCTGCCAATCCCACCCTCGGGCGCTGCTCCCCTCCTCAG
>VZRR01005444.1:575584-591723 GCA_013398015.1 Oreocharis arfaki
GGGGGGGGGGGGGGGATGTGAGGCGGGGAAGCTGCGTGAATTCTTCAGCGTGATTTGTGTTCAAGGACTCACACTCCCCTGTATTGCTCGGCTCTGCTTGCAGCGGGAGAGAGTAAAGTCCTGCTTTTAGCGAGCCTGGTAGCTGAAGCAAGAAATTTTTCCCAGGACTGCATACCGGCAGACCGAAATCCTCTGGTAACTTCTTCCGGAACTGCTCGGCCCGGCTGTGATCTAAGATCATCGGATCCCGTGGACCAGCAGGGAGGCTGCGGGGATGCCTCATCCTGGCCTCGGACCTCGGGAGGGGCCGAGCCAGCAACAGAGGGAACTCGAAATCCACCAGCTTTCTCTGCAACGAGGAGGTTTAATATCTAACATTATTCATTTTTTCCTGTGCCTTGCGTCACTTTGTTTGTTAAATAAATAATTTTTTTCACTTTCCTCCAAGAAATTCCTTTCGTATCAGTGGGGGAGGGAGTGCTGAAACCTGCCTTCCGTGGAGGAGACGTTCCTTCCAGAGCGTTTCCCCCCTAAACTTGTCTCAAACCGAGACACGAAGTAAGAAACTGTGGAGCTCCAGTCCTCATTTGCTGGCAGAATGAAACAGATGGGCCATTTGAGAAAGTGATTAAAATACCAGCAATACCTGCCTAAACAGTTACAAATTCCACTCTCCACATCTGCAAGGGCTTGTATTTATTATCTAGGGCGCGAGACCAGACCTTGTGAACCTGCTGGCACTGAAGGGTGAGAGCAAGGACGAGGTGCCAGTGTAGCAGAACTGGCGTGGGGGGCTGAGTGGTGCCAGCCCCCACCTCTGCCCTGAGCTGCCCGAGGCTGGCTGAGGGCCCACAGGGAGTTCCTGTTCCAGCCTTGCTGCTAGAAGGAGATGGGTTGCCATGCACGCTTTCTGTCTAAGAGCCAGTTGGGCTTTTTTTGTGGGGTTTTTTTTTCCAAAAACAAGACAAATTTTAGTGCTCGGGAGTGGAAGTGCCCTGAGATCCCATGGAGAAAAGGAGCATGATCGTCCCATTGTATTGAACAGTATTCAGCGCAGGTCTTCTGAAAAAGATTCCTTTCCTATCAGGGCTGGTGAACCACTACAGACTCTCAAGTGCTTTTTTAAACATAGTAGAAATTGAGTGTATCAGTCATAAGGCAGGGGTCAATAACCTGAGGGAAGGCCATTTCCCTGAGGAGAAGTGAAAAGAGGACCTGTTGCGGCTGAGGAGTATCCTTGCCATTTGGGTTGGATTTTATAGCAGTGTACAGCTCTTGGGCTGGAGGCAGAACTTCCCATGTGTACAAGGATCCAGCTCAGGATGGATGTGGGCAGCCCAGCAAAAGCCAAACGGTGGAGCCGTTGTTCTTCCTATTTGTCTCGCCTGTGTTCCCATTGCTCTGCTGATTTGTGGGCAAAATTTTTGAGAGAGGCTGCATGCCTATGGAATGGGAGACAGCAGCTACTTACAGAGATTGACCATGGAAGCCCGTCCTGCTGCAAAGTCGTGTTTCTTTTACATGACTGCCATCTCTGTTGCTGATAACCAGGCAGATCACGGCTTTAACAGCCCCTCAGAGGTAGCTGTTTTATAAGGATGAGTAGTTCTCCAATAGCTGCTTAAGCTTGAAACTACCTTGGGCTCAGATGCTTTGTATAGAGCTTTTCCCCAGAAGTGAATTAGCGTATACTGTAAATAAAGACAGTAAAACTGAGTTTATTCTTTAGTTGGAGGGCACAGGCCTGGAAGGGATGGAATAGGTCACTGAGCTCAGTCTCACAGAACCAGCAGCAGGGGTTGGGCTTCAGCCCAAAAAAAGGGCTGCAGAACAATTATTCCACCTGCCCCACACTCGACATGCGTTTATACCACATTGGCTGCATGCCCATAGCCACCTTCTCTACTTCCAAGTAACTTTTTAATGAACCTCAGACTGCTAGCAGGTGTCCAAAAGTCCCAAGTCTGAAGTCGCATGGGAAGAATGGAGAGGTCAGGGGCGCTGGCACTGAGTCACTGTGGTTGACGGGTTTTCCAGTCTCAAGTCCCACACTGCTGTGGCACCTATTAAGTTTATGCAAAGTTCTCAGAGTAATAGTAAAGAGCTCTCCTGACTCCTGTGAGTTTCAGCTCCTGAACAAGACGTGGCTTGGATTCCCTTTTAGTTTTCCTTCAGCTCATCCGGTCTATTCCCACAGGCACTGCTACAGCCCTGTGCTGTCTGCAAGGCCAGGCATCTCCTGCCGCCCAGGCACGGGGTGTAGGTGTGTTCCCATGGAGCAATTCATCAGCACAGCCTTTGTAGGAACTGCAAGTCATCCATTGCTGGGATAGCAGGAGATCTTGTGTCTCAATAGCATTTGGAGGGCAGCAATGTTTCCTTGGAGTGGGGCAGTAGCTGAGACTCTCTGGAAGAGGAAATCTTTGATAAATTGCCTAAAGGTACAGAGATGGTGCCACACAGGCATAAAGAGAGAAAAAAAATTAAATTAATATATTTTTTTAATTTTCCAAGAGAAAGACTTATTTTTATTCACTAGTATGTCTTCAGACAGTGCTGATTTACAGACACATATGTAACATTTTCATTCAGTCTGTGTTTTTCACAAACCAGAACTAGACAGTGCCTGTCATTTGGGCAGTTATACACATGAAAATACATTAATTTGTATTGGTAATTTTTAATTTTTAGTGAATGATACTTTCACTCTTCATTTGGTGTGTCAAGCTAACATTGAAGGGAAATTGTAACTCAAAATTCAGAAAACTACAATTTTTAAGGTGTTTCTTGGAAATAATCTGGGCATACTTACCAAAATAATATATGTTTATTATGAAAATGTTTATTAAACAAAGGTAATATACCGGATTTATGAATTACAGTATCAGTGAACAGATTGTTTGCATGTTCTTAAGATTTTTTAATTTAGTAGATTTTTATACCTGTGTGAAACAGGAAAATACATTTCTCAGCTGTTTCACTTATGCTCACCTGGCATTACATGTGACCTCAGTGGAAGAGGCAGGCTTTGGACAAGCCCAGAACTAGTGACACTGCCAGCCTGCTCTGTCTCTGTCTTCAGCCCTCTGCCACAAACCCACTCCTGTCCCCAAGAAGCCCCTGTAGCATTCTGGTCCCATGTCCATCCTTGGCAGTGCATGGAGCAAGGACACGTGAGGCTTTCCATAGGCACCTGTGGTGTGTCCTGCGTAAGAACCTCGAGGGCTGCGCTGGCAAATCCCAATGCTAGTGGTTTTGGCTTTGCCACATCAGAAAAATACCCTTCAGAAGGAGTGTATGCATTTGGGAAGGGTGGAGGTATTTAGGAATAGAGATCAGAGGTGTCCGGTGGATCCTTGGGCAGGACAAGTGTGGTTCCCTGGAGCAGCCTCACTGGATGAGCAGTGGGTTGTGCAGGCACAGACTCTGCCAGGGGATCTCAGGCACCAGCACTGTGCTGCATGAAGAAGCATGTTGGCAGAGGTGGCTCCCCAGCCCCATGGAGAACATGGACCCATGGGGTTCAGGTAAACCCATGCTGGAGCTTTCTCTTCTTCCTTAACCTTTGGCCATGTGAGGGTTTTGGCAGGCAGCTTGCAAGGTTGGTCACCCTGGAGCACCCTCAGACGTTCACTTGCCTCTGTTCGCCAGCAGAGACCCCAGAGCCAGCTGTCACCTGTCAGGCACAACCCGTGTAGCCTTTAGTACCCCCCAGCTCCCTGCCCATCTGTCAGCTTGTCCCTGCTGCGTGTTTCTAACGCTGCTTTGCGCAAATGTTTTGGGGCAAGTGGAAGGAAATGCAGCAGAACCTGCCCAACCACTGATCTGTCTACTAGCAAGATGCCCTCTCTGGGTCAGTGCAGTGCAATTGTATTGGCATAGGAGCCTGTCTGGCTCCTAAGTGAATTCTGTTGCTACTGCTATCTTTAAGTTGGAGCAAACTTAAATAATTCCCACTCAGCCGAAGGAATGTGACTGCTCGGCTGACTGCAGAGCACAGTCGTGTCCTTCCACCAAGAGTCACTTGCAAAAGGTGTCTTGGGAATGGTCATTATAATATTTTGTTTTAAACTTGGCTACACCTTATCCATGTGAAGAAATATTTTTCATCAAATAAGCATTCCTGGTGCCCATGATGCTGTTATCATTAAATAAATATTTTATTTAGGGGGTATGGAAACAGATTTATGAGGTTTTTTTATCAAACACAACCATTAGCTGTTGACAAAAGAACACAGATTGCGCCGTATTTTAGGGTTAAGAGAATTGACTCTCCTGTTCTAATGCATTCTGCAAATTTATTGCAAGGTAATTTTTAGAGTGTAGTAATTTTTTCATGCCACTTTTTTTTTTCCTCAAGTGCAGATTTTGAAGCATAGGTATGATTTACAGGCTTGGATGTATTTGTAAATTCTAGTGAAGTAAAAAGGGCGTGCTCATATGAATAAGGCTGCAGGAAAAATATCTACATGTAAGTTCTCACTTAACTTTCCACAAATGCCCTCTGCCCATACTACAGCAGGTAGAGGGTGAAATCCCTAGCAACATTAGCTAAAACACCTTTGGCTGACCTTGGGTGTCTCCTGACAATTTTCACAGCATAAAAAGCCAAACAAACTCTTCACATTGTACTTTAAAACAAAAAAAAAGTGATATGAAGTCAGGAGCCTGTCTTTCTAGATATAACCGAATGTGCTTCCTTTTCTCTACTTGTGCGTTGTTTGTATCACTTCAGGTGGGTGGGGGCAGGGACTTTCTGAACAACACTTAAAATGTTATGTGAAGATTAGCAGTGATGTACAAACTTTGGAATTTCTCTTCAATGTGTTCTTGACCTTTCATAAACCAATATTACTGAATTATTGCAATGGATATAATTCATTAATTTTTCTTACAACAATTTAAGAATAAAATCAATATATTAATAAAATAATATTAAGTATAAAATTAATAGTAACTCTTAATATTTTAAAGAATAAAAGTAATGAAATTTAAGAATAAAAAAAATACAGAAAATTTAAATACAACAATTCAACACCCTCTAACTAAATTTTCCAGCCAATAAAACACAAAGTAGAAATTAAAATCTTCCAGTTGACCACTTTTCCCTTGGACAATTTCTAAAACAAATATTAAAGTCAGCATTCACTTGCTTGAATCTTTCTGCAAATATCCACAGCAATCCTCCTAGTGATGCTAAGTCCCTTGTAAAGATACAAGAGGACGTCCAGTAATGAGTAATCCCTAAAACTGACATTTAAGATTCCACTAAAGACACTAAAATATTTACGGTTCTCACATGCCACACCTTAATGTCCTCTTTATTTTAAACCAGATAAAATAAGCCATAATAAGACTGATTTATATGAAGTTGTGATAGGAATCTCCATTCTCATGAAAACAAAACTGTTGTAAAGTTCTGGTCCCATTGACTTCTACACCTAAACCAAATTTTCACCACCAGCCTTTGACTCCTGTCCTGCGTGTCTCCAAAAGAAACAGAGCGATTGTTCTCAAATACTAACAGGCAGGCGGGGTGAGCCTGGAAAGTTCTAGTTTCAGAGAGATTACATCTATTTGGATATTCTTAGGAATTAATGATAAATTAAAAATATGGCACAGTATGTTGAATTACTGTGATGTAAACCCCAGAGTCTACAGAGGAACATTTCTTCTTTAAAACATCTGTGATACGCTAGCCTAGTTTTGACCTCAAACCATCTGACTACAGACACTCAGTTGAACACATTCAAATCTGCTGATCCTCAAATTACTGAGTAGATTTGTTGGTGGTTACATCTCATTACTTCTGATTTTCAGCCACCCACAGAGAGGGTGACACCTTCCAAGGGAGCTTTTCCGTGTAAGCAAGAGCTGCCCTGATTATCACTGGATAGTTCTAGCACAGGATGGATGGAAGGCAGGGCCTGCCTTTGAAGCCACAAATATGAGTGGTCCAGTGAGGTCCAGTGGATGCTTTTGAGGGTATGGGGTGTGGATCAGGTCCTTGAATGGTGTCATTCCTGATATTCAGTCCTCAGACTGGGATCTACCCTGCTAGGTAAGCACATGTGGCAGACAACACTCTGAAGACCTTTAGGAACAGTAGCCTTTGCTCCATTGCCTGCTGAGGTGCCTGTGTGAGATTCTGTCTGGGCACAAGAGGCAGATGTGACAATAGATTTCCTGTTAGTCATTTCTGAGCTCCCTGTCAGCCCCCAGGGCCGTCCTAGCTGGGTTGGTCTGCTCCATCTGCCCTGGGCAAGGAGGAGAGGGTGGCTGCTGGCATACCCTTAATATCAGCCACATCAATCTCCACAAGTGTCTCTCTAAAGATGATCCTTATCCTCTGTTGCCCACTAGAACCATTTTGGTACGAGTCCAAAGGAAGAATTTCATTACCATTTAAGTTTTCAGGTTTTTGATTTTTACCTTAAGCTATGGAAAGTGTGTTTTTTGGTACCTTGCCAGGTTGCATCAGTAAGCCTGACACTGGTCTCCTGGTCCCTCCCACAGCTGTACACTTAGGGAAGCCCAGTCCCTAAGTCTATGTCCATCCAATCTGGAGAGTTTCTGGAGAAAAATATATACAACCCAGAATGTGTGATAAGCAGGAATGATGCCAGAAAGGGCTTTACACTGAATAAGCTCTGCATGACAAATGCTAAAGTAATGTCTGCAACGTCAGCCACCCGTGGCCATGGTGCAGACCGTGGGCAATAAATATGTGGATGTGCAAGCCTGCCTTTGAGGGAATGCTTTTATCACAGGTAAAGGTGCTTTGCTTAGTGTTATCAGTGACATCTGGTGGTAATAGGCAGTAATTTCAAATCTTTTTAAAGGTGGTGTATGAATTTAAATGGCTCATCCTAAATGAAGTATTTTACGAGGATGTATTTCCCAAAATGCGTTTCTTTCTGACAAAACCATATGGTGACTGTGCTCCGTGCCAGGAGCAAACGCTAAGCAGGTCTGTATATAGCATGGGATTTTTCTGGTGGTGGGAAACACTGGAGCCAAGGAAGCCACCAAAATATTTAGTGTGCCTGAAAAGCAGTTGATAAACACCTGTTTTTTGTTACTGTTAGCTACATTCAGCCTTGTAAGTGTTCCAGATCTCACAGTCCTTCTGAATCAACGAACATGGCAACAATTCAGCAGGTGCAGGTGAGGGAGCAGTGTCAGCTAAGGCAGAGAGAATCATGAGTGCTGCTGGAGGCTAAGTGGGCTGGAGTGACACACCACATGTCCTCCCACAGCCCCTGTGGGGGCTGCCAGGGAGAAGCTGAGCACCCACCCGGACCCTATTTCTGTGTTCCCAGTCCGTTCTCAGGGCTGGACACCTTTTATAGGGGATAGCATTTCTCAGTGATGTAGCTCTTAGCTGAAAGCAGCAGAACCAGTGCAGATGGGGACACATCTTCCTTGATTTTGCATTTAACATCATGGTGTAAATTGAAGACTATTTTGTTTCAATACCTTCTGTGAGGAGAAGTTCCTTCTGATTTTTGCCCAGTTTTGTATCAGAAGCTTGTTTCCTACAGGAGACTTGTTTTGACAGTGGCTGGGGAACTGCACCTCTCCTTTTCATATTTGCATGGCCACATGTACTACTCTTTCTTCTTGGGTGAAAAACAGAGAGGTTTGTCTGTCCGGAATGGCACCTTCTCGCTCCCTGTGTGCACCTCACTTGCTGCTCTTCTGAATGCAGCTCTAGAAAGCAAAACTGCAGGAATTTGATGTGATTTTTAAACCCGACAATTCAGTAAGGTAAACATCCAATAAATGAACAGTAAAATGAAGCAATACGCAAAACTCAAAACCCAACTAAAAACATACACCAGGCATCTGTGCATGCTGTAGTGTCACGTTCTCTGTAATGTGTTCTGCTCTTTCGAAAATGGTTCTTGAGAGGACGTTTCACACCACAGATTTCTGAAGCCAGCATTGAAACCTTCAAGTTTCATCTCACCTTGAAAAACAAACAGTTCTTGAAGCAGTTAACTTTGATAAGGCAAGTGCAAAAAAGGACGTAGATAGGATATCAGCTATGCTGAGAATGTGTCTGTCTTTTCATAGCCTGTTCTTCCTGAGAAGCAGTGACTAAATAAAGACCTCTGGAACTGTTTAGCCGGGAGAATGATCCTCTCTTTTGAGCCTTCCAGAAGGATCCTTGAATTCTCAGCACATCTGTAGCAAAATGTGCTTGAATCAGATGTTTAACATTGGGATTTAATTCTGTTTTGTGAGTGTTGTAATTTTGAACTTCTGGAAGGTGTTCCTGTAAAAAACCACTTCATTAACATATTGAGCTGTCAGCAACTCTCTGTGTGTCCACAGATACATTCATGTATCAAATTCGGTAATTTGGCCCAGCAGCCCCAGTCAGTGACACCCCCACTCCCTTCTCATACCTGTGGAACTGTCTGTGTGCTCTGGTGACTCCTCAGCCAAGGCACAGGCAGGAAAGGCAATGTCCTCCTCAAATATTTCCAAGCAGTTGTTTATGAGGAACTCCACTAACACTGTCACCTGCACACAGAAAACAGCCCATTTCAGTCAAGAGGGATGAAAACATATTGCAGATTCTTTCCTGACCCTGCCTGCTTCTTTGTAGGAAGGATGGCACAGGGCTTTCACTTTCCCACAGGGCTTCTCCCTCAGTTTGGCTCTGCACACATCATCGCATAGGGGAGGCCACGGGGGTTTCCAGCTCCTGTTCCCTACTCAGAGCCACAGCATCATCCATTGAGTGTGGGTGTGCATGTGCACGGGGGAGCAGAGAGAGGCCAGAGGGAGCTGGCGCTGCAGGCACTAGAGGGCAGGACAGCCCACGGCAATCCGGCTGGAGAAACGGGTGGAAAGACACTGCTGGTGGCACCTATTGCACACTGCACACCCTGCACTAGCGACACCCGTCTGAACTCCCCTCCTCTCCTAAACCCCGAAGGTGCCGACCCTTTGGAAAATCTGGTCATACTTTTAACGTGAGGAACCAAAGCTTGTGGTCACCCTACACAGTCCGCAGTAAGAGCACAGACTCAGAATGGTTTGGGTTGGAAGCGACCTTTAAAGATCATCTAGTCCAATGCCTCTGACAAGTCCACATGTCCTCTACTAAGTCCACACCACGATCGTGGGTTTCAGGGCTTCTTAACTGCAGCAGTCGAATGTTTCCACACCACACCTCACCTTCCAAGAAGTTCAGTAGAGCTGTTTCAGTCTGTCCTTTGAGTACGATTGGAGGAAAAAATACATTTCCCTTCCTATATTCAACCATCTTTTTGGATGTCCCAGTAAGTAGCCCTTGTCATCTCCTTGCCAGAATTTGGTGGTTTAGCTTTCCACCACCATTATGAGGTGACTCAGCTGAATGTGGGAGAAATTGTGCGCCACTGCTCCAGCACACTTTGTGAGAGTGAAGCAGAGGCTTCAGCACTCAGAGAGGTAGGATGCTGGATTTCTGGGTTTTTCGTTTGTTGCTGTCACAGAAACCTTCCTGCAATATTCATGAAGAAACAGGATGTGGCAAAATCAAACCACTGAAACCCAGAAGTTATTCTCTGGAGCAAATCTTCCAAAAAGTTTGTATACCACATGGGCTGCAAAAAACCCAAATTTTCAGAAGAGCCTAATCTCCTGGCTGCTTTGAAAGTATTGTCCTTGTGGGAAACCCACATTGTCCTTGTGGAAATCTAGTCCCACAGCTCAGTGGAAATGACAGGACACCTCCTTCTTTCTACTGCTTAACTTCTGAAATCAAGTACACGGACTCAAACCCCAATCACATGTAGAGCGGGCTGTATAAAACCAAATGAAACATTCATCATCCACCTGAAAAATGCGTGCTGTACCTCAAAAAACACTGATTACTCTGGGCTCATTACCAAATCCTGTGCTGGGAGCAGCCTTGTTCTGCTTGCACACTGCATTAAACTCATTTAGTCTGCAGTCCCAGAGCTGCCACTGGTGATTCATTTCCTCCAGCATCTCTGGCTGCTTTCCCAAGAGCAGAGCTCCCGGCACAGACCCTTGACACTGCTCCTACCCCAGTTCACAGCTAAGTAGCTGTCTGCATAATACACTAACATTTTCTCCTCATGGAGACCTGGAGGGAGAGCTTAGGAAGCATTGTACAGTGTTCTTGTAGCAGTGTGTCCAGAAGGAATGTATTCCTGCTATCTCACTGCCCAGGATCCACCAGCAATTCCTCTGGTGCTCTTTGGCTTCGAGGGAAAAATTCTGCCTCATCCCATCCTGCCTGATGCCAGTTTCCCTCCAGACCACGGAGTATGGGACTGGCTGCTTTTGCAAGCAGCTCTTCCCAGTCAGGGCTGACAATAAGAAAAGGATGCAGATGTGCCTCTTTTCCAGTGTACAAACCCTTCAAGATACAGTTCCTGAGCAGTAGTTGTAGAATATCCTGGCATATGCAGATCCAAGTCACTTGCAGTGCCTGATCTATGCGCAGCAGCTTTGGGAATGATCCATGACACACCTCCAACTTGTTAGCTGACCTGAACAGAAAAGTCCATCTGGGGATGACATGAACTCTCAACTTGGAAATAAACACCAGGAGAGTCCCTCAAGAACAACTGGAGAGCTGAATGAACCAACCTAGGCACAGAGGTTGCCTTACCCACACTGCAACCAGCCTCCAGCACTGCAGTGAGCATTTCCCCAGGTGTAAAGTGTTCATGTGGCCCAATGCAAGAGTCCGCTGCTCTCTGTTGCTAAATCTCCTTCCAGCAGAGACCTGCTGGGCTGCAGAGGCACACCCCTGCCCCAGCACATATATGAGGTAAGACACTCCTTCACTGCATGGTCTCTGCTGAGGGCTCAGCAGATCACACTTCCCAGTTCTCTGATCCAACCCACAGAGCAAACAGCACACAAAGGAGAGGCTGCACATCTCTTTTAATAAAAGCTCAGGGAAAGAAGGTGTTTGTCTTCTCAAGCCACTGTTAAGTGTGCTGAGGCTCTGCTTCTCAGGGAGTAGTTGGGCATCTGCCTGCTGATGGGAAGCAGGGAATGAATTCCCCTTTTTGCTTTGGTTGCATGCACAGCTTTTGCTTTTTTTACTAAACTGTCTTTGACCATTGAAGAGTTTTTTAATCTTATTTTCTCTTCCTGTCCAGTTGAGGATGGGGGTTGGAAAAGCATCCAGGTGGATGTCTGGCAGCCAGCCTAGGTCAACCCACCAGTCCTTTTTCTTGGGCACAAGATAAAGCCAGTTTTGATCTGGGTGTACTATAGCTGCAGTAGCAGATAATTGTCAGGCTTCTGCGTGGCTCACAGGCTCGCTTGATTTACGGTGTAACAGAGCCTCGGGCTCTGCAGTGGCTGCTTCCAGCTCCTGTCTTTGCTGCAGCGCTTATCTCTGTGTTTCGCTGTGCCTGGAAACATTCTGATAAAAGCAGCAGCCCAGCACTTGGCCCTGGCATGGGTGCTGCTCCTGTGCTAGGAGGGCTGTCCTGTGGAGAGCTGAGGGATTGCACCTTCCCTTCCCCTCTGGGACTAATGTGGCTGCCTTCCTCTCCAGAGGTCCTCACCACATCCTTATCTAAGCTGCTCGACTAATGTCATCTTTTTGTCATTTGCATAGAAACTAGTTTTGGTCTGGTGTTACGAGGAACCAGTTTGCCAGCGAGATGACAAGGAAATGTGCCTTTAGGCCACTGTTCCCTGGGTGCCTGCATGGTGTGTGGGAGGACTTGAGTGGGTGCCTGGCATGGTTATCACCTGCCGTAGCCTGTGATCTTGCGCCTGTACAGGCGTGTAATCCTGCCAGACTGGCACACTTGATGGAAAGGTGCCTTGCCTGCTCCAGTGAAACCTAGCAGCTCTTGGCACCACACTGGGGCTTTCCTTGTGCTTCTTGAGCCTCTCTTCAGTGCCATCAGGGGAACATGGTTGAGACAGGGACCCAAACCACATCTGGGAACACCATAGATAAGATAGGGACCCAAGCCCCAACTACAGTAATTGGCTTAGCAGTCAAAAAGAATCACTGGGGGCAGAGGTCAGTGGGTGCATGCCATCAATTAGTACAGGAGCAGGAGGAGGAAGGATCTGATCAGGCAGCTGGTCCTTCAGCAAGGAAGCAAGAGGAGGAAGTGAGAGAAATGACCGGTCCCGAAACTTGGGCAGACTTCAAATATGCTGAAACATTACAGCCACCAGACAGGCAAGCAGATCGCTGCCACTACCACTGAGGAGGGCATCCCGTATCTGAGACAACTAGCAGTGCTGGCAAGTCTTCTACAGTCACCTGAATGACAACCATGTCTCTCCAAAGATTCAGATGGCCACTGTACATCAGAAGTGTTGGCTGTAATTCCCCAGCATTTTATTCCATCTGCCTGGAAATGATATACTGATCAGGCTTGAATATACCAGCTGTGGAGAGAGCATCCCACTGACTGACTTTTGCAGAAAACGTGTGTCTCTCTCAGTCCCTGCAGGTCAAAGCACTGGCTGTCAGGGGCAACCAGACACATGCTGTGTGCCACTCTCTGATTCCTCCTGAGTGGCCTTGTTAGGAAGTGGGATGGTGACCCTCCCCCAAGTTAGGAGCCCATGTACACAAATTGACCAGGAAGACAGATGATAAGGAGGGTGGAGACTGCTGTCAGTTCAGCTGCTGTTGAGGTGGTGCAAGGCAACCAGCAGTCTCCCTGGTATAGGAGTAAGAGTGCCTCTGTTGATTTTGGTGAAGGGACTTTTGGTCTGACACTGCAAGGGTCTCCAGCCTAGAATAGAGGGTCACTGCCTTTGGTCAGGAGGAGGAGAGGGGTGACCAGCTTTACTGGTCTGTGTGGATTCGATGGCCTGGCACACTGGATCCACAGAAGTCTAAAGCATTGCTAGACACTGGTGCACAGTGTACTCTAGTGCCATTATGGTATGTCAGAGAGGAACGCATCTGAGTTTCTGGATTGACAGGGGGATCCAAAAAACTGTCTGTGTTGGAGGTTCAGGTGAGCTTAACAGGAAACAAATGGCAAAAGTACCCCACAGGCCCAATGTATCCTTGGCACAGACTGTCTCAGGAGAGGGTACTTCAAGGACCCCAAAAGGCAGTGATGGGCTTTTGATGTAGTTGCCATTGATTCAGAGGATTTTCAACATCTGCTTGCCTTGCCCAGCCTCCTGGAGGATCCCTGTGCTGTGGGATTGCTGCATGTCAAAGAACAGGAGGTGGCCATGGCTGCCACGATGGTGCATCATTGGCAATATACATCAACCAAGGCTCGGTGGTTCCCATCCGTGGTTCACCAGCTCCAGAGCCAAGGAGTGATTAGGAAGACTCACGAGGTTTTCATTTAAATCTGCTTTTGTCCCCCTATCCTGCTCAGGAGGGAAAATGAGAAAGTGTCTGGGTGGGCATCTGGCAGCCAGTAAAGGTTAACCCAACACTCTCCCGTATGCATACGAACTCCCAGGCTGGTACAGCTGCTCATATACCTGAACAGACATATGTTCCCCCTAAGCTAATTTGCTCAGTAACAGCAGGCAGAGAAGACTGAGTCAGCTTCAGATGGTGTAAGTAAATGTGAAAGAAACTTCAGGCTGGAGAATTGACATCAATTCTTTGAACTAATTATTATTATTATTATTGTTATTGTTATTGTTGTTATTATTATGAATAATAAAAACAACAAGAACAGCAACAACAATAATAATATTGCTGCTGTATTGCATAAAGCAAAAGTGAGAGCGAGCAGTGTTGAGTGAATGTCCGTGAAGTGCTGTCCCAGTCCCAAGGATAACCCATGTGCTGGCACAGGTCCTGCACTGTTCAGGTGGTCCGAGCAGGGCTGTTGGGGACACCTGAGGGGAACTGTCAGCACAAGCGATGGCAGCAGAGCCTGGGTCTCAATACGTACAAGACGTGGCAGATGGAGTGCAAAAGCAAACGGGCTGGCGAGCAGCAGGCACTCTGGTAATGAAGCGTCACAGGAGCTCGCAGACTCCTCTCTGATTTTACTGGGCTGTGTTCCAAAGTGCGTCTTCACCTTTTTTTTTTCCTTAAGTATCCGCAAATGAAAACCTGCTAAGCTCTTGGATTAGTGTCTCTTTAACTTCTCAGTCTCTTTTGAATTTCAAATAGCAATTTTTTATTATACTAATTGGTGACTGCCTGTTTTAATTAGGCATCTCAGTTAACCTTACTCTGTTAAAACATATGAGGTTTTGTGCAGAGCAA
The DNA here is from genome assembly GCA_013398015.1 of Oreocharis arfaki. NCBI lineage: Eukaryota > Metazoa > Chordata > Aves > Passeriformes > Paramythiidae > Oreocharis > Oreocharis arfaki. The sequence goes on from VZRR01005444.1 coordinate 589,794, forward strand.
AACGGTTTCTTTTTTTATCATAAGCATCAAAATAAATATGAATTGTAAGAAATAAGATGACCATGTTTGCAATTCTGATTTCTCTCACTGTAGTCTTCAGTTGTCACTTTTAAATTATCCAGTATTTTACATGCTGTAAGGTCCTGGCCAAGATGTTGTGTGAGCTTAGAAAAAATTTCTCCCTTTGCAGCAATAAAGAAAACATTTCTGATCTAAAAAGCAAAGCAATGGTCTGTCTCACTTCTCTGGAGGTCTCTTATCTGTCCACTTTGAGCTAATGTAAAATAATAAACACATTTGTAAATGTAGAAATCAATCACTACTGATCGTGCTGTCCAGGAGCATATTGCAACTTCCTGAAAATCTGGCCTGCATTCATGTCCTGGAGGGCTTAACTGCGCCTTCACAATAGTTGCAGTGATGATGCCAAATCTTGTGTAACTTCCCTGTTGATTTTTTGCAGGCTGCCAGAGGATGTCACAGAGAGGACCCAGCAGCTTGGAATGAAGTTTTGTTAATATTTTATACCAGTGATGTTCCCAGTAATAAAGCTGAAAAAATACAAGAGGAAAAAACCCAAACAAACCAAAAAGCCCTCCGGAAATCCTTGGATCACACAGAGCCAGGAAAGGGGGGGAAATGCTGGCGGAACTAGGTGGCTGATTTGCAGCAGCTAGCTGTCCCCAAGCAGAGGCAGAGCTGCTGTCATTCGAGGCAACTTAACTCAAGGGTCTGTATCTACCTGTCCTGTCAAGGGGTCTGAGTGGTTTTGAAAGGTGCTGTATTTTGCTGTTTTGTTTGCCTTTTTTTTTTTTTTCCTAAGGAGTGCCTTCTGGGCACTTAGGGACATGATAATTCATCCCTCCCCCTCCTCAAGGACAAACCAGAGCTCTTATCAACCAGCCCATATTTGACAGGACATTTGTCCTTCTCATGGGAAAGAGCAGTTCCTACGCTTTTTTTCCTGGTGAAAATACCATAATCCAGACTGCAAGAGCAAGTGTCCCATCTGGAGACAATTCATCATTACTTGAAACAAATCCTGCAACTTTATCTCTAGCTGCCAAGCAGCACAACTCAGTGATAGCAGGTCACTTGTAAAATATGATGGTTAAGTACGGGCAAGTGTGTACAAGAAATAATCCACTTTGAACTGATAGAGCTTCCCAGCACTTGGGTCACTTAGATTCCAATAAGAAGATGGAGAACGTTGGGTAGTAGAAAGTCAACCCCAGTTTCTTAAGAGCTCTGTGCCATTCTTACCAGAATTAAGAGAGTGTTCCCCAAACGTGCCCAGGAGGATGATAAGAATGTGTTTTCTAGACCTAAGTGGACACTTGTATGGATGATGAGTGCATTACAGAGTCTTTACATCCAGGCCAGTGGTGACACAGACCGCTATCCCTTATGCCACTTGGTCCCATCCCTCATTCCTTCATGCCTGATGGACCTAAATTTGGACTGCAAGTTGCCCAGCACTGATGCTCGTTGTGTCCGACACCCTACGGTGTCACATTCATACCTGCCACGCTGTCTTGATAATAATCCTGGCCGGGAAGGCTTGGCTGTGAAAGGTTGGTTGTGAAGGGTTTTCTCTTTTTAAGTCACTTTTCACTTCATTTCTCCCTGCGCCTATTGATTTTTGCCTCCCCTTTTCTGGCAAGCCCTGCCCGCAGCCCACTCGGCATCCCGGCGGACCCCCGGGGTTTGCTGCGGGAGGGAGCGGCTCCTCCCTCGGCGGGGAGGGCCGGGGGCGGCCGGCGCCGGGGTCTCGTCTCACTCGCTCCGGCTCCGCGGCTGAGGCGCACCCGGACCCGGACCCGGCGCTCCTCCGGCCGCCTCCCGGCGCGATGCCGGGGCCGCGGGCAGGCGGCGGCAGCGGGGTCCCCACGCCCGAGGCGGTGAGTGAGGGGAGCGCCGGGGCGGGCGC
>VZRR01005444.1:591790-807281 GCA_013398015.1 Oreocharis arfaki
CCTGGTCCTGAATCTGGCGACAAGCAAACCCCAAGACTTTCCGCGCTCAGCTCCGGAGATGCGCTCCCAGGGCACTGGGCCGGTCCTGGACTGCTGGGCTCCGCGGGTTCGTGGTCCCTGTCCCGCACCGCAGAGCTCCCCTCATCCCGAGAAAGGGGCCGCGGGAGCCGGGTGGAGTCAGGGTCAGATGAGCAGGAGCCAGGTCGACGTGCGGTCCCTCCCTTCTTGCCAGGGACGGAATTAAAAGAGACTTCTTGACACTATCACTGCACTGTCAAACTGCTCTGGCACCGTGTTAAGGGAGCAGAGTCTTTAAAAACGGAACAAACAAAATAAAACCCTCACCCACGAGTTAGTGGACGTTGGTTAAAATAAAACTGGCGGGTTTATTGGCTATATCTATGTGAGGGGAAGAGTTTAAGACGGTTTTTGTTTTGTTGTTGTTCTTCTGGAGAGGTTTAACATCGATGCAAAAAACATGTTTCACGTTAGTGCATGCTGTGAACAGTGTCCCATAGCACCTGGTAGTCTCCTGGTGTGAGCCCAGGACCAAAGCCTGGTCCCCGGGGGGGTCTCAGCTGCAGCGAACGCTCCTGTCAGCAGGGAGAGAAGCCCCGGCCACCAGCCCATCGATTGCGAGGCCAGAAGGGAGCGTTACATCATTTAGTCTGACCTCAGACAGGAGCGAGGTGCTGGCTGGGAAACAAAAAGAAAATTGCCGAGGACTGAATCTCTGCACTGAAACTTGACATTTCTTCATGACATTGTCAGCTCTGACAAATAGGCTTTTCCACAAAAAATGAGGGGCTCTCTGCATGGTTCCCTTACACAGAGATGCATGGATCCTAAGTGTTATCCAAATATAAAACCAGTGCTTCCAAATATAAAACCTGGAAGAGTATTTTTCATGACAACTGATCTGGTTCTCCATTGTTCCTAGAGCTCTTCGAAACAAGGGCTACTAGCAGAAATGGACTATTTTCCAATAAGAAAGAGCTTACATTAAAAAACCAACCAAGACAAAAAGGAGTTAAGAGGAAAAAAGAGAAACAATAGTTACATTTTCTTCAAAGTTGTCTGTAGAAATATTGCAAAAAAAAGGAAATCTCAGAAATGCATGTTTTTCTCTCTCTTCTTCCCATTTCTTTCTTTTAAACCATTCTTTATTTTTTTATTTCTGGTGAGAAAGTAGAGAAGAAATAAAAAGAAAAGAGTAGGTGATTGTTTAGCAGAGAATGTTGGGGTGCTGGTGGCCCCAAGATCAATTTTTACTTAACTTTATTAAAAAGTAACCTTTCAATATATATTGAAAAAATCTGCTATTTTCTTTAGACATAACACAGCCCCAGTACCTGCACCCATAGCATGGGGATAGATCCATTTTACTGCGCTTTGACACTTCACTTCGGGTTTTGTGGATCTATTTTGCTTAAGCCTGATGCTTTTTCAGAGTAGCAGCGGTCTCTGAAAATGGAGCAAGACAGCACAAAAAATGGCTCTTCACCTTACCTCCCACTTGTTTTAATATTAACAGTGTCCAGAAATCCCTTGCAGTGGCACCGGAATGGAGCATCACAAGGAGGGCCAGGCTGTGCTGGGACATGATCCCAAGAGGCAAGGAGGTGACTAGTCTCCCCAGCCCTGAGCATCCATCAGTCCAGTGCACCATCTGCCACAGACCTGGGGGTCCTCCTGGGAGCTTGAGAAATGCATATCTGCTGCCGATAGTCACGGAGGTCTGGCTTGCATGGTGTGGCAGGAAAAGGGATGGCAGGGTTTGCTGTTAATGAGGTCCAGTGCAAAGCTGCTTCCCGCAGTAATTTATTACCTTGGAAGGCAGAGGTGTGATGCCAGACAAATAACTGGCCCCATGGGAGGTCAGGACACCAGGAAGGCAGGATCGGGAGGGCTGGAAGGTGAGGGGGAGGAACAAGGTCCCATAACCACAGCCGCTGTCTCCAACAGCAGTGCCCAGCTTGGGGGGGATTTGTCACAGCTGGGTCTTGGAGAGCCTTCAGCAAGGCCCCTGTGGAGACTCTAAATCACACTGATTGCACAATCAATAAAGGAAATCTCATCAGTTCCCATAACCAGGCTGTCAGCTTTTAAACCTATTTAGATAAAAATCTGTTTATTGCTGTGTTGTTAGCAGTCCGGAATAACTGCACTGACTTGAGTGATGATAGTGGCACAAAGTAGCTTTGGAAAAGAGTTTTACTGTAGACCAGATCAAGGCAAATTCCAGTCTGGTTTGTGCTATATAAGCCTAGACCCACGCTTTGGGATGGCTAGTTTAAATTGAGTGCTGCTGCTTGTTTCAGAGGGACCACTCTTCCCACACTGATACAAACAAGACCAGAAATCCTGCTCTTGTATGTATTTGTAAGTTCCTTCCCAGTTTGCTTGACGGAGCCAAACCAACCCCTAGGGAGCATCTGCAGGGCAGCTCTCGTGGGTACTGCTGGGAGCAGTGAGGCAGCAGAGCACCCAACAGATTCCAGGGGGTACAGAGGTTCCCTGGTCTGTGAAGGACAAAGGAGCCAGACAATGCCACACATCTCTGTGCCACTGGGAAATACTCACTGAGGGCTGCTCATCTAAAATGTCAGCTAGTGGGACTGGCTGCAGGAATGACCAGGGCATGCACCATCCATGGTTTGTCTGCACTAACAGATTAAGAAGCACTTGAGAGTGCTCTCTGGCACTGCAGCATAATTATCTAAAATCTGTATAAATTATAATGTCACACATAAACTGTTAAAGCCAGCCTCGAACCCTCTTTGGCCCATGCCAAGTAGTGCTGCCATGTTCAACCCCTGCCCTCTTCGAGGCAGCAGTGTCCTGGGATGTTCCCAGTGGGAGCAGAGCCCTGCCTCAGGCTGGGCAGTGCTGGCTAACAGAAGCACAGCCTGAGCCATGAAACCAGCAGCATCTGCAGTGGTTTGGTTTAGTTTGGTTTGGTTTGGTTTGGTTTGGTTTGTTTGGTTTGGTTTGGTTTGGTTTGGTTTGGTTTGGTTTGGCAGTGCAGCACTTCCTTGAAGAGTCTTTGGATGGCATCCCCACGCCTCTTGTCTCCTCCTTGCTGGTGACCTCAGGCAAGAGACAAAATTGGGAAGAGGTCCGTGAAAAAGCTCATTTAAAGGATTCATTCCCCTCAGGAGCCCCTTTTCCTTCCCTTTTTGGCAGCCTGATGTGCTGGGGTGGTCACAACTGCCCCTGCCCCAGCCTCCTCTGCATCTGCATGTGCATATGCATGACACGGCTGGGGAAAGTCCCTGGGAATTTCATTGAGTTCCCTGGGAAAACCTGGTCAAGGAAAGGCAGGTTTACCTGCCACCACACCTCCTGGAAATCCTCTGGGCCCTCCTCTCTGCTTCTGGTGTCTTGTGGGCTTTGGTTTAAGTGATCACTTTATGTGAACTGTGCTTCTGCCACTGATGGATTCTTTCAGGAGCAGAAGAAAGGACATGAGTTTGCTGTTTTCACAAGGACTCTCACCTAATGTGGTAGAAGTGGGTAAAGAGGCTTTTAGTTTTTCCTTAAGGATTGTAGAAATATATTAGTAGATGCGGGGGCATTTCTGAAAGTCATGAAGAAACAGAAGTCCAAGGTTTCAGAAATGGCAACTAGTTTTCAGATAGTGCTGGCCATTACTTGCTGAAGAATCTGGCCACCCAAAAGTCTCCTCAGATGGCAAAATCATGTCTCTGTACACACACTTTGAAAGGCTTTCTGAATTAGTAAAGACAAACAATGCATTTGTGCCTATAAACCAACAGGACGTGGTTAGGTCACCTGAGGAAGAGTGACTGAACTCTGGATTTTCAGGGGTTTTGGTGGAGTGCTTTGAGATAAAAAAAGAGATTTGGTTTTTGTGCCAGTTTCAAAAAGGAAATAATTTGGTGCAAGTGTTTTTCAGCACCCTCATCCCTATATCCCACCACAATGTGCAGAGCGCTGGGATACTTTTTTAGACTTTCCTTCCTGTTCTCCTGGTTATGGTTGAGTGTTCAGACAGCTCTCCTTGTGGGTGCCTGGCATGAAGCCTTGCCTGGGATGAAGCCCTTGCATGTGCGTGTTAAGCAGCAGACTGCAAAAGAACTTCTGGTAATAATAAGTCAATACTTAAAAAAGACCTGCTGCTCTTATAACAGACACATGCACATTATTAGCAATTTCAGTGTTCATTACTTTGACTTCAGATTGCATGTATTTAGGTATTTGTCAAAGGTGGGCAGCAAAAAGGCCTTGATAGTACAGGCATGGGAACAAGCATTGCCTTCAGGAACCAGCTCCTGTGCAGGTATGAAGCACTATGCCTGTCACACGTGCTCCCACAGAGAGGCCACTGGGTTAAATATACCAGTGTCAAACAGGTATAAACCAGGAGTAAATACACAAACCACTCCCATCTTTCACTCTTCCTAGCAAAAAGTGGTTTTTTAGTATCCCAGTACAGTGCTGCTGCAGCTTCATGGCCATGTGTGCCAGCACTTTTCCCTGCAGCCAGAGTGAGGTGACTTCTGCTGCTGCTTTACTTTTTTCTGCTGATAGTGATGGGGAAAATCACTCATCTCCTCTGGGAAACTGCATTTGCTTTGGGTTACATGGGCCGTGGCACCATGGGGTGGTCTCAGCCAGCTGGACTCCCTGTAACCCTTCTCAGGGATTGGTTTCAGACACCTTCAGGGAGCACATGGTGCCTCCAGCTCTGCTCCATGTAGCGCAGGTGCCTGCTCTTTGTGCTGGGCTGGTTTGCACTGACTTGGTGAGATCTTGGTAGAGAAGATCTGCAGACACCAGCAGCAGGGCTTGTTTGCCATTTGTAAACCGCATGGGGTGGTATGCTGCCAACATACTTCCAGGAGTAAAAATTCAGAGTTAGAGGTTAAAGCTGATGAAATTCTGATGAATTTGAAACAAAGTTCAATAAAAAGCAGATGGTGTTTTTAATCATTCTTTTTCCACTCAGTTAATGAGGCCAAATGTTCAGAAAGTTCTCTGTAAATATATCACCCTTCTTTTCAAGTATCTTAAAAAAATACTGTAAATACAACTTTAATAAGACAGGCATCCCCCCCAAAGGGTGGTAACCTGCCCTTTATTGGCCTCATGTCAACACTTGGCAGCAAGGAGCCATTTCTTGCCTCTGATGCTCCTCTGTTGTGTCACTTGTTCCTAAAATAGCCTCGTTCCTTAGCACTCATGCTTGTGATCAGATGGCGGGCAGCCACACAGAACCTGCTGTCCTGAGGCACAGATTGCAGGGATTTTAGATGTTCAAGAGGCAGGGAGCTTCCCTGTGGATTTGGAGGTGGCAGCTTACGCACCTCTAATTGAAACCAGCTTGGTTGCCTCTGCAAGCTGGGCTCACCAAGAGCAGCCTCCTCTCACCCCGCATTACAGAATGCAGAGGTCTGTATCCAACCCTGCTGCTACGGGGGCCTTTTACAGTCAGGGCAGAGAAGCCGGCATGTCTGGGAAAGGACATGGCTCCTGCTCTCCCAAACTTGGTGCAGAAGCAGGGAGGAAAGAATGGTGCCCTGCAAGAGTCCGTGCCTCCCCTCTGCCCGGAAAAGCAGCTCAGGTTGAGCAGCCCCTGTGCAGACATTGATGCCGAGCCTGCCCCAAGCTGGGCTGACACCTGCTGGGGTGCCTCAGCTGGTGGCCCCAGGACTTTGCCCACAGTGCTGTGGCTGTGCACCAGCCTTGGCCAGTGGCCCTGAGCCTGGCTGGCCCTGCGTGACAGCAGCTGTTGTGCCCAACACCATGGGGCTTTGAGCCTTGACACTCAAGAGGAAATTCAGCAGCATCCAGGAGTCAGGAGCACAGAGTTTGTTCTCCTCCCATACACGCTTTGTAGCAATGACTCCTATAAATGTTCAAATCACCCACTTTTGTGGGAGCTTTGCTGGAGGATGGAAACGGATAACAAACTTATTCATTTTTTCAGCCCCTCAAGACTGTTGCTTCCCGCCGGTGTTCAGCACCGTCGCTCTTATTCAGCAAAGGTTTGAGCAAGCCATGGTTGCCTTCAGCCAGGTACGTACATCGAGTGGCTGCACAGATGTTTGATACACCTTGGCTTGCCCATGTGTATGTTATGTGGCTCTGCTGTCAGTGTCCTTCACCAGAGAACCCCAGCCGAGTTGCAGGTGTGGGGATGTAACTGTGGTGCCTGGGGTGGCTAAGCTGGCAGAGTTGTGGCTGCAGTGGGGGCTGCTGGTGCAGATGCAATGGATGGGAGAGGTGGTGGGAACTGCGCTTCCTGGCATTGCACCCAGCTGCTCTTCTCGCCCTCCTGCCAGGCCTGTGCAAGCCCAGCAGGAGATAAGCCTCTTCCCTCCATCTCTCCCCTTCCATGCCAAGGGCTGCCTGTGCTAGTTCCTTGTTCATATTCGTTTCTTCTGGTGCTGTTGAGAAGCCTCCATTGGCAGTTTCCCCTCTGCAGCATTCTGATTCTTAGTTTTTCTGCTGTTTTTCTTTCTTTTGGATAGCAAAGCCTCCAAAACAGGTAGAAGAGTTAGTTGTGATTGAATTTACTGCCTTATTTTGCTACAGGTCATGGCTTACCTACACAAATCAATGTGAAATACCTGCTGATGTTAGTGGCAGTGCCTCCTTCCTTGATTAAACCATTTCCAATAGGCAGAACACCGTTATTTGAACTGCAGCTATTTGACTGCAATGCCCTTATTTCCCCTCAAATAAACCCAGTGCAGTTAGTCAAACAGCACTGCTAACTGGGCATGCTGGTGTTGCAAGTGGGTTTGTTATGTGTTACAAAAAAATCTTTCAGGGGAAAGGCAGAAAGGGCACCAATATCTTCGGTCTTCATCTTTCAAAAGTCCGAGGCCTTGAGCATGGGGAAGGGGGCAAGTTGTGCTGTATGAGCACTTACTCATTAATTATTCGTCAGTTATGTCTCTCTTCAGAGAGAGCACATTTTTTTGCAATCTTTTCTTGACATGAACATCAGGAGCTGTCAGACTGTGAGAATGGCTGAGTTTAACACATTTTTCTTTTGCTGGAAACATTCCTGATTGAAGTCTATGAAGTGGCTCTGTATGACACCTCCTGGCTTGCCATACGGCTCCATCTCAGAGCCCAGAATCATCCTATAGCCCAGGAGGACAGGAGGAACTCAAATACTGAACGAGTGCCTAGTACTCACTGCTCTGTTTTCATTGATGCCATAATTTGGTAGGTGTTACGAGTGAAAAATATTACCATGCACCCCACCCCACCCTCCTGCCCACAGTAGCTACAAACTCCAGATGCCCGTGGAAAAAAGAGGGGCTGTTGATGTCACTATAGGAAGGAGACAGCAGCATCCCTGTGTTAGCTGGCGATGGGTGATCAGCTGGAGCGGCAGTTGTGCCTCTTGTCCAGCCCTGAGTTCCTCCCTCCTTCAGCCTCTGGCTTTGGATTTCGGACCTCTGTCCATGAGAACAGACTGTGCTGCACAGGAAAGTTGTCCCAGTGCCTAACCCCCACTTCATGCTCAGTATGGGCCCTCCCTTTCATTTCTGCAGGAGGCAGCATTTACCAAGAGCTCCTGCAGAGCATTCTCAGTGGTCTAATCCACATTGTTGCTGGTGCCATCAGCTAATTTGCAGCTCGTGCCAGCACCTAATTTTGCTCCTCCAAGCAGTTCAGCAGTAGCTGCTGCCTCCCTTTGCCCCAGCCTTGTCTCTACATCGCTCTCCAGGCAGTGTGGGCAGGAGAGCTGTGATGGTTTTCACACTCTGCTCCTGTGGGTGGCTGCCTGCTTAGCCTATCCCTCGAGCTGTGCTAATCCCAGTAGCCTGGACGGAGCCCCAGCTTCTTCATCAGCACCTGCCTCACAGCACTAATGGCCATCAAGGCTCTGAAGCAGCTCATCTTACATGAAGTGTCATTTCTACTGAGTACATTGGTGTCAATGGATACACAAAACCTCTGAGGTGCAGAAGAGGCTGTTGTGAAAGTCAGGTCAAACCCAGCTTCCTTTGTGCTGCATACACAGCCCCTGCCCAAGACCTCACAGCCTTGTGACAAAGCCACTGGTGGCTTCACCATGGCATGAAGCAATGAAGAAGGCCCTCAAAGCCCTGTGGAAAGTTATTTTTGAGTGTCTGTGATCAGCACAAGCTAATCAGCCTTTAAATGAAAAATATCTTCTGTTTTCCAAACGCAATTCCAAAAACACTGCCATCTTGGACAACACTCCAGACTTGCTGTCTGCAGTCATGGTCTAAAGCCCATGCACCTATAGAAGCGTAAAAAGGAAAGCCTCTATTACACTTCACAGCAAGAAGGTGGAATTTTTACAAGTAACCCACCTTCATAAAACTGTCACCTTTCAGGATATTCAGGAATATTCCCTGAATTTTTTTCTGTGCAGGCAGTAAGCTATGCAAATGCGATGGAGCACCTACTGGAACACTATCCTGCATAGCCACTATACAGTGAGGATGAATTTCACATGGAAGCAATAGCCTTTGTGAGTTTGTTGCCAAACCTCTGAACCATCCATGTTTTCAGTCTAAATGTGTTTTCTCTTTCCCCCCACGGAAGTTCACAAACAACTACACTCGGCTAATGCAGGTGGTTGTCGGGACTGAACCGTAAGTAATTTCCAGAAAATGGATGAATTTATTCATCCAGCAGGTTCAACAATCTAGAAACCGTACCCTCCAGACCTCAAACCTATTCCTTAGTGCAATAGCATGCAGATTATATGCTAATCAACTAGTGCAGATCCAGGCATTGCGTGAAGAGTTGGCTTGTGAGATAAAAGTCACTGAAGTGTCTGGTTTCTGAACCTATTGAGCAATCATCAGTGGCATCAGGAAAAGGTAACATAAGCATAATCCTGTGCTTACTCTCTGGTTGTTAACCAACAGGCCAATCAGAAATCCTTCAGATTCGTGTTGGAAAACCACCAATGACAAAGCTCAGGAAGTAAGTAAATAAGTAAGACAAACCTTTTGCTTTAAAGCAAACGGCCTCCATAGCAAACTGAGACCCTAAAGAAACTTATTCCTTGGGATATTCTAGAGGATATTTTCTGACAGTTGACGTTTATTTTTGTACCAGACATCTTGTGTACCTCTGAGGCTGAGTTTGCATATTGCTCATTAGGTGCTAACTTCATTGCCCACTCCTGACAAGGAAAACATTAGACAAGGTGCATACTCTTCAAACATTCATGGGGACAGGATTCCTACCCCACAGGTTTTTCACCGAGTTTTCCACTGATGTCATGCTGGAGAAGCCAGTGGACTCAGACCAACTCTTGCTGTGACTGCAGATGCAACTGCAGGAGCTGAGAGGAGCAGAGTACTGAAGACAGCACTTTTAGGAAAGTGAAGCAAGTCTGATCTGCAGCCCTCAGTGTGACATTTGGGAAAGTCATTTAACTAATCACTCTCTTGATTTCCATCCTGATAATGAAGCTACCACTGCATTTCTGTGTGGACGGAAACATCATTTTGGGGGTTTCTTCACACTGAAAGAACAAGGAGTGGGGCTGCTTGGGCTCTGTGTGGTCTTTTCTGAGTTACCCTGGCTCCTTTTCCTGTCCAGGCAGCCAGGTCTAAGCAGGGAGGCACAGCATGTACTGAACTCTCCTACAGGGATGCTGGATCCCATCCCAAAACTGAAGATCTGATTCCTGTCATCATGCAACCCCATTTATTTGCCTTTTTATTCTTGCCATGGCAAGCTGAGAAAGCTCAGGGAAGTGTCTGCAGAGATGCAGAGGGGGTGAGTCATGCAGAGCCTGGGGGCTGGCAGCAGAGACCCTTTCGTGCAAGGCTGTGGTTAGAGGAGGTAGGAGGGTTTCTGGCTGGCCATGGGACTGAAGTGGGAAGGTGTTGATGAGTAAAGTGAAGGTTACTGCAAAACACAACCTCTGAAGGTGAAACCAGTGAGGTTGCTGGTAACACCATGGAGTTTTATGGGTCAGCTTGAAGCTTCAATTTCCTTTCCATATCCTCCCACGACTTCTTGACAGCCATACTGCTCCTGCCCTTCACTTTTTCTCTTCATTCACTTTTACTAACTTCCATTTTTCACCCTTTGTGTGCTTATACTAGCTAAATGTTTTAGCTGCCTTGTGTAATCAGCTGATGATAGTACTGTGAGTTTTCTTTCATAGACTGACTGACAGGAAATTAATGAACAAAATTGTAATACTATCACAGCACCAGCCGAATGGAAGCATAGCAGGCAGGGTGCTGCTTTTTAGGGGAAGAGTGGGCATCCACCCCCTGCTCTGGTTCAGACAACCTTCAGCATGACATTTCACCTCTGCACAAGTTCCCATCTGTAACACAGGGATAATAATGCTGCCTTTCCTCATAAGGATAAGGATATGGTGAGGAAACGAGCAGTTAAGAACTCAACAGAGTGATGGGACTGTTTAATTTGGAGGTAGGTATAAGACAATCAGTGACTGCAGAGATCTGGAGCAAACCCAAAAGATGAGGCATTTTCAGGGTAAGATTTGTCCCTTTATTAACTCTTAGCATAACAGGACTCTGATCCATGCAGGATCCCTCTCTTTTTATAATACAAGTAATAAGTGAAAGTACTTCATATTAATTAAGAGCAATTTCCTTGAGAAAGAGTTTTGTGAAAACAGATCTATTTATAAACACAGAATAATGTATCCAGCTTGTCATGTGGGCTAGTTAAAAACAGTTCACAGAAATTGTTCTGATGAGAAACTCAGAGGCTGGCTGACATTATTATAGAATGTGTCTGCTTTCTTTGGAAAAGTTACATTTGTGTTGAAAAAAAGCAACACTGAAAATATCACCCAAACTAAAAAGCTTCTCAATGGGAAAAACATGTCATTGTTGTTGGTAGAGACCTTTAAACTTTTATTCTACCTATGACCTAACTTAAATGTGAGCTTTAGAAACTCGGCCTCTGTGATTCCTCATTGTGCTTTTGATAAATTACAGTTTCATGAAACTGCAACCCAGATGTATTCAATAAACTCCAACACATGGAAAGTAAACATGTTTTGTAACAATATTGCCCTGACACTGGTTGATGTTGCCACAAATACATCTGTAACTCCACAAGCAGTCCCGGTGGGCTGTGATGAGATGAGTTCAATGGGGTGAATTGGGAGTGTGTCCCGCACAGGCATCAGCCCACAGCAGGACGGCCTGCAGAGCCCACACAGCTGTGCGACAAGAGGTGTCCAAGTTGCAGTGGACCATAAAGGCATCCACGCAGCTTTAAAAAGACTGGAGGGTCTTCAGGTGTTACTGCCCTGCTCCCACTTAACACCATTCCCTGTCTGGAAGTTATAAACAGCAGCAGAGGCTGGTGGGTGCTCTGGTATCAATTCTGCTATTTCTGTATTACAGTTCTGTGTGATGGTGCTTGAAATAAGCTGGAGATTTCCCGCTGGAGATTTCCCACTGGAGATAAATTTGAGAGCACTCACTTGCTCTGTTTCACCTGCAGACTGGTGGGAGCAGAATGCTCATGAGGTGGCCAGTGACAAGCCACATCCAGCTGCTGGGCAGCATCTGCTGCCCTCACAGATGCTGACCTGAACAACTGTTCTACACAGGGCAGAATCTGTACTTCCACCAACACATCTTGTTTAAAACAGTAAAACTTTTGTAATGTGTCCAAGCCTCAGTCATAACCAGCTTATCTTTAAACAGCTAATAATTTCATTTTACTTCTAAATGAAACTCTGAGACGATCCAGAAAAGGTTTTCATGACCTTTCTGCATACACACAGCTACTCCTATCTGTGTGCCACAAGGAATGTGCTGCAGCATGTGCAATGCTACCTAGGACTTAGCTGAGTTCATCAGCACTGCAGACATCTGGACAAATTCCAGAAATGGCCATTGGTACTCATGGGATGCTTGTAGAATACAGTATTCTTCATTAAAATTAAGAAAAAGTTGCACCTAGAGAAGACCTCAGAGGGATGGGGGCTGCAGTACTGTGACCCTGTTAAAATCTGGGTCTGAGAAGAGAGAGCCTCAAACCGAAAGATGCACTGATGAAAATCAGGAGCATCGCGTCGTGGGCTAATTAACACCCATGACAGCTAACATCCTGTCTGCTGCTGGAAGGGAACATGCTGTGGGCGTCCTGAGGCTGACACTCGTGCCTGCCATTCTCCTGTGCTGCTGCTGCTGCAGGGTGAGCAGCACAGCAGGCAGTGTGCTGGACATGCAGACCACTGCACCATGGGCACTCCAGAGCCTCCATCCAGGACCCTCCCATGCTCAGCAGTATGAGGCAGCCCCAGAGGTCTCCTGGGGCTCACCAGGGCACCTGCTCTGCTAGCAAACATGGTGCTGTCAAGGACCTTCCCCATCACTGGCACAGGATTGTCCATCTCAGAAATTGTTCAGGTGTTCCCAGCACAGCTCCGCCCAGGCCAGCCAAGAGACACCAGCAGCATCTTGGCCCCATCTGGAAACTGGCACAAGCTGGGCACCCCCAGCAGGCAGCTTGGATTAGGTCTCATTTGCTTGGCAGGGTGATAGCCTTGGACAGCAAAAATGTGGACTGCCCTTTGCCAGGTCACCACAGAGTCAGGCTTGTGCCAGTATTGCCATGGTCAGTATTTAGCATCTCCCCAGTCATCAGATGAGGACACTATGAAGAACCACCTTCTGCCCTGAGCCCAGGGTGTGGGCAGGGCCCAGATGTGCCAGCAGAGCAGCCCTGGTTTCTTAAGCTCCCTTCTCCGCTTCCAGCCATGGAAGGACATTGCTAATTTGCACAGACCCACTCCAGTGCCCCAAGCTGACCTAGGTGGGACTCCAAGCTAAAGCAAGAGCGAAGCCAGACTAAATGTTTCAGGCTTAGGAAAGTTCGGTGTTTTCCTTTTCCACGTTACTTCGAGTCCCACATGATTTTCTGCATGCCCAGAGGAAATTCACTTTGTTGTCCTCCTCAGCATCCTCCTAGAGAGGAACACTGAGATTTATGGGTGAATGAAAAGAAGATGAGAGCCGAGTCCTGTTGTTACCCCAATGAAAAGGCACTTGACATGTCCTTGTGCAGCACACTTAGGACAGTGACAATGCGCATCTTTGACATCAGGGGAGATGATGGGCTGCAGGGCCATCTCAATGCTATGAGAAGCCCCAGGGCTGAGTTGAGCCACGTAACATCCATCCTCCCCTTGCTCAGGTGTGCCTGAAGCAGTGCCTGTTTCCCAACAGGGAGTCTTTGGTACTCACTGAAGCTAGGAGAGCCAGGCAAGTTTCATCTCATCGGAGTGAGACGTCTCCAGGTTTGTTTGGAGATAAGCTTTGAATTGTGCCACAATGTCAGCCTGTATGGACTAGACTGGAACCAGAGGATTTCCTCCCACTCCCTGCCCATGCTCTCACATCTGGCAGGGCTTTTAAGTTCAGTCACACAGTTATGCAGTGCCTCTACTGCCAGGCAATCTCCTGCTAGCCAGGCCCAGGAATACTTAGCTCCCAGGTCTAGCCAAGCATGGGTGCCTGTAGCCTCATGTGGCTGCGAGGGACCCAGAAGGGCTCCGTCCTTGAGACAGACAATGGGTAAACATGCTCAGACAGCTCCTTCTGCATGACACCTGCTACTCCTACTCTTTCTCCTTTCCACACATCACCTCCCACAAACAGCACCTTTTCCTTCAGTCTCCACAAAACTGGTTAATAGTTAAATGTCAACCAAAGCACCAGAACCTTTGCAGTTCTCGGCAGTCCTGAGCTCTCTGCTAGCACTCAGCTGGCACAGCAAGCAACAGCTGGGGAGGAAGCAGCGTGTATGTGGGTGTGCTCTTGTTGCACGAGAAAAGAGGATTACTGGAGCATCATCTGTGTTTTTCATTCTACACGTCACCCTGTCACCTGCCCTGCAGAGGAAGAGTGAGCAAGGCAGGCAACAAGCAGATGAAGCTGCAGCTGGCTGACAAAGGAGAACCTTCACATGCCTTGAAGACGTGCTTCACACTGCTTCACTCTGACTCTGCTCTCTTTGAGGTCCCTGGAGATTTAGGTGCTACCTGGTGTGGGAACTAGGTGTAAATGAGATAGAAAATACATCTGCACTTCTAAACCCTGCATGAGGGAAGGCAGACTGGAAGGCACAGGGTCCTGAGTTGGTCTCAGCCCAGTTCACTGGAAGATTTGCAGCCGTGGAGGGACCCATGGCTTGCCAGAGGCAAATGTCCTTTCTTCCCTTCAGGGCAAGTGCAGGTGTCTGTAGGCCACCCAAGCCGATGGAGGGCCCTGGTGTACTGCAGACAGGACCATGTGATTGGGTTTTATGTGGCAACACAACCCAACTCCTGGACCTGTTACAGTCTCAAACATTCTCTCCTCCTCTCTTGTCCCAGGCAGCAGTCACTTCCTGTTGTCCCCTACTGGAAAACTAAGTGGCAGGTCCCTAGCCTCTGATCCTTTAAAACCTAGGCACTGAAGGAACCAGGGCTAGGGTGCAGTCACAGTGGTTCCACTGCTCCACATATATTGGTGGATTAATAAGAAGAGACATGGACATGGAAATTAATTAGTCCCATAAAGGTGTGGCCTGAGGAAATGCTGCTGGTTTTGGCACATGAAAGAAATAACAGTTGCTTAGATTTCAAGCATCCAGTGAAAAGCAAGGGACTTGAGGAGCTCCACAGGAGGATAAAGTATGTCTTTGGTGCTTCCTGTGCAACACCCATCCATCAGTGGATGGTCTACTTAATTTTAAATCAGTTACAGGCATAAAAGCAGAATTCCACGTACTTTAATGTCAAAATGAAGTCTCACTGAGTTGCTCACCTCTGGCTAGGAGGAGGGATTTTAGACAAACTCATTGCATTTATTTCTTACTAAACAATATAAGAAAGAAAAAAAATATATATACAATCAACTATTGTATTTCTAAGTCTCTTGTACTCAGTCTGACCCCACAAAACTCATCCAGGAAGATGCCTTAATTCTGTCCTCACTGTGCACCCACTGTGTGCAAGCCCTTAGAAAAGTTCTTGGTCAAAAAGCCTTGTCTACTCTGTGAGTCATTCTCTACACTCTGTATCCGTATACAGGAGTTTTATCAACATTATTCTGATAGTGTTGAATTTGGGTTTCCTCAAGACTGCAGGCGTAAAGCTGCTGGGGGTCCTGGCATCCCCAGAGTCATGGGAAAGCTGTCTTCACCTCTCTTGCAGCAAAAGGTCCACAGCATCTCCAGAGAGACCTGCCCACCAGTGTCTGCATGGCCCATGGCACCTGGCCTCAGCTTTCCCAAGGAATAGCATAGCTCCTTTATCCTCTGTGTGTCCATGGTCCATATCTTGCTTTAATTAAGGTAGATGATGGGAACTGGAACAGGTAACTTGTTT
Source organism: Oreocharis arfaki (assembly GCA_013398015.1). Taxonomy (NCBI): domain Eukaryota; kingdom Metazoa; phylum Chordata; class Aves; order Passeriformes; family Paramythiidae; genus Oreocharis; species Oreocharis arfaki. The sequence continues at coordinate 607,137 of VZRR01005444.1, forward strand.
CAAAGCATCTTTGAGGTGTTTATTACCAAGACAACCACTTGTAAGGAAGCTTTTATCTACTCAAAGCTTGATGTGACCTTTGGGTATAAATAAAGCAATTAGCAGAAGTAAGAAGATTAATTTTAAGTTAGAAAAGTGTTTGAAACAATGGAACTGAAAGATATCTGACACATTAGTGTTTATAATTTTTAAAGGATTTGAAAACTTGATGAAACTGCAAAAAGATCCCTTAAAAACTGCTGAAGGGTTTGAAAAAGCCCTGCAGATTGAATCTGAAGGATATCAGCCCAGGTAATGTAGTAAAAGGAAGATCAGGAGATGACTCAGGGTATGTGTGGATGTATTCAGGTAAGGGAAACAACTGCAAGAAGGGGCTTCTAGAAGTAGGTGAAACTGGTGTTAGGAGAAGAGGTAGCTGTGCAAATTGGGAAAAATAAAATGTGAAAATAACCATGCTATTAATAAGCCATTGTGAAAGTTTGAACCACAGTGAAAAAAAAAAAAAATCAAGGTAAATGGTGGTCCCTGCTGAGATCACCAGGTCAAGAGGATGAGCCTTTTGGAGCTTGGAGGGGACGTGGATGTGTTCACTAAAAGCAGAAGCATTTTAGACACACATTGCTGGCTGGGTTCGCTCCAAGACTAACCAGATGAAATTCCAGTGTGGACATGCAGCGAGACTAGATGATATCATGGACTATTTTCTGGTCTTGTGGATGAACCTATGTGTTCATACTACCTGTTTTCCTAAGGAAAAAAGAAAAACATGTTTCTTCTGATTGACATTTCCTCACCCTGCAGTCGTCATCTAAGCATAGTTTCCACCAAACTCTTCAAAGTGTTGTTCACATAGATCTGTAAGGCCAAGGCCAGGTCTCACCCTTGGCCCTTCTCCCAGCTCTGAACACGACTCTGATGTGTCACTTCCACAGCTTCATTGCAAAAGTTAGGGCCTGGTTGCAGGACGGCAAAAGAATAAGCATCTAAAGGGATCCAGATGCATCTAGAGAGACAATTCCCCACTTTCTTGGGCAAGCAGGTGATGCGGGGTGCTGAGGGGTGACTGGAATTGCCGCTTTAACCCGAAAGCATCCCCTGCAAGGGATGCCCTGGGGGTGCAGCTCGGCACCTCGCAGGCCGACTTCCANAAAATTAGGGCCTGGTTGCAGGACGGCAAAAGAATAAGCATCTAAAGGGATCCAGATGCATCTAGAGAGACAACTCCCCACTTTCTTGGGCAAGCAGGAATATTTAACTGCAGCCAGCCACACTCCGCACTTATCCACAGCTGTAAGCTTTGACCCGTGGTGGCCTTGGATCACTGCTTCCCAGAAGCCCAGCAATGAGAAACCATCTCTCCTTGGCTAACAGCAGTAACTCTACTGATTATGTCTCACAAATATCAAGTAAAATTGATTTTCTTAACTCTCATATTTATCTTTTTTTCACATATATCTAAAAATAATCCCTGAAACCCCCCGTCTTAAGTGTTTCTTGAAAAATAACAAAAACCCCCAAGAAATTCAGTAGTCAGTTATAAACAGACAATGGGAAAATCCTACAGTTGACTAACTGTAGCGCTGTGGCTGGGCTTTGTGTTTGGGGATTTCTCAAAGTTCAACTTCTGCGTGAGTGAGCTCAGAGCCAAACTGAAAGTGAAAGTCAGTCTCTGCTTGGAGCCATGCTGAGCCAACCACAGGTGAGCTGGGTAAATCTGCAACTCTGCTTCTGACCCACCCCAAACCAATCAAAAAGGTATTTTTGGTGCTGGCTTGAAGAAGAAACTTGAAAGGAACTTGATTTCTTAAGAACAGCTGCTCAAAATCTTATTTTTGGCAGGCTGCTGGGAACTTTGGTCCTGAAATTGGAAGAAGTGTAAGAAGTTGTCTCACATTTTGAATAGCTGGTGTTCAGCTGAAGAAATGTTGTTTTTTTCAGCGAAAACATTTTATGCTCAGTTAAAGTTATTGTGATGCAGAAGCAATTTTTAAAACAGTTTCAATTTTCCCTTCATTTCGTGAAGAGACAAACCTCACCCATTTTTCCTCAGCAAACTTACCACTTTGGCCCTACTAGAGGCTCACATATAGATAGATGGCTGGGGGTAGCAGCACCGTCAAGCGGCTGCAGCACCTGGCTCATCAGCCTGGGCCTGCTAATGGATGTGTCACTGCCCCCAGGGAAATCTGCCCACATCCTGACTTCAAAGAGACTGGTTATGGCACAACCCTCCAGGCTGTTATGCTTAGGCTATAAAAATATTTCCCAGGAAACTGGTAGCAGGTTCCTCATCTGAAAAGCTGGTAATCTTCTCCTCACACAGACCCCAGGTACCTGCTGTGTCAGGCAGAAACCTGGTCCCTGTGTCGCCTGTGGTGCCCTGATTTGGCTGAGCCCCAGGCACTGCGCCATAAGAGGCAAGGTCAATAATAATCATGCTGATGGCGAAATCAACAACAGCAGAGTCAATCAAGCATGCCCACCCTCGGACCATAAACCCAGCCTTTCTAAATATATAATATACTGACATAGTAACCCTTCCTTATCGAAAGAGTCAACTGACTCTTTGCAGAATCAAAGAATCGTTTAGGTTGGAAAATACCTCTAAGATCATTGAGTCCAACCCTTAACCTGATACTGCCCAGCACAAAACCATGTCCCGAAGTGCCTCATCTACACATCTTTTAAATACCTCCAGGGATGAAGACTCCACCCCTTCCCTGGGCAGCCTGTTCCACTGCTTGACAACGTTTTCAGTGAATCCAGCACTTAAGCATTCATCAGTAAGTTTCAAATCAGCCATCTGATGTTTCCTGATATATGTGAAGGGTGCAGGTTTTCACTTCAGGAGAGTGACTTGCGTAAAATCTGTGCTCACCTTGAGGAAATCATCAATATCCATTGCTCTTCCTCCCTGTGGTTCAGCCTTGGGCAGCTGTCCTCCTCCTCCAGCTCTACTTTTCTGGTTGGATTTCTTCATTTGAATGAAGGGTCATTCTTCATTTCAAATGAAGGGTCTAACCTTCATTTAGACCCTGGTAATATAGTCTCCGGTTCAGATGCTATCTAATGAGCAGATCCTTTGAAAGAAATGGAAGTGAGAGAGCCAGCATCTCTCTTTATTTTGAAGAAACTTCAAAATGTAATTATTCAGGAGGATACTAAAAGCAGAAAGGGAATTTCCCTGGACAGTCTTAGTGTAAGGGCGACTGCTAGCATAGCTCTAGGGAAGTCCACAGCACAAAAAAGGTTAGGTTCAACATTTAAATGCTTTTCATCTGCTTCACATATCATAAATGTTTCTCTAGCCTCTCTGCTGGGTAAAATGCTAATTTCAGGGTCCTAGCTCTTGTTTTTTGTAAACTTCACAGAGGAGAATGGAGGAGACCAGGCACCCTGAGGGGAATGATGGTTTTAAAGCTCTTCATCCTCATAAAAAAATACATCAGGAATCTAGGACACCGTAGCCCATCATTCAGAAAACGCTTCCATTCTAAACAGGTGCCAGCTGGATGTGTTGCAATGTGGTGTGTAAATCAATCTGACTAGGGACTCTTAGCAAAGCTTTTGCCCAGTGGACCAGGACAGCTCTTTTGTAGCAATAGAAGGAAAGGTCTTCTGTACCCAAGCAGGCACAGAATGGAGGTCATTAAGTCACAGGTCATGAAGTATGATGTTCCCAGCATCTGCTGTTTGTTTTTCTGTTGGGTTTTGGGGTTATTTTGTTTTTTCCTCTAACTGTTCCGCCTGCATGCATCTAAACTCTGTGTAGCTCATACATGTAGCAAAAATAGTGGCATCCTCCTGTGTTCTGCCCAGGTAACTGTGCTGCATATTTAGAAAAGCATCACCACAAATAAGACTAATTTTCCTTTTCCTGTCAGCATTGGAGAAAGGGAGCTTGAGAATTCTCCAAGGCCCAAAGAATTTGGTTTGGTTCTTAGAAAGACCCTTTCCTTGGGTAAAATCATCAGCCTAAGCTCTAAATTCTTGTGAAAGAAAATATACCAACTTTTCTGAATGTCTTTCTGCTACAGTCTTAAACTGCAAAGACCCCTGAACACTCTTTCTCTTCTCACAGGCAAAACATCCAGCCTGCACACAGGTCAGTCAGGCCACTGCACTTCAATGACTTTTTGCTTTCCTCCTACATTCAAACAAGTTGGTACTTCTTCATAAAACTCACACTTCTTAAATTAGTCAGGGGATGAATTAATTTATCAGTCTGAAGGCGTGGGAAATAACAAAGGCTTCACCTACTGATTCAGCCTCAATTGCAGTATTTGTCTTACTAATGGACAAAGAGCATCTTCTGCTTCCCATCAATGCTATTCATGTCTGCTGAGAAGTGACTTATCAGAGAGAGATGACTGAAAAAGAACAGAAAGACATAAAAGTTTTGTTATTAATTTCTTCTTAAAGCCAGTTCAGATGTAGATTTTCATTTCCATTGTTTAGAGTAACTAAAAAAAGTTTCAATAATTGTTCAGTTATTGTATTACTGTATTAGATGCACTTCCCATCAGAAATTTCCCTAGAAGGTACCTATAGGCAGCATTACTAAAATCAATTTGCAATGTCACTTTTGTGATACCATGACATAGGTTTGTGTTATTGTTTGTTTTTTTTCTTCTGCTGAGAAGCACAAGGAAGAGCAGTCGTCTTTCCTGGTTATTTGGGGTTCGTTTGGTGGTGGGGGTTTTTCCCCCCTTATTTTTTTCCTAATAGTGCCACTGGAAATTTGAAATCTTGTCTTTATTTTTCTTGGATTCTTCTTGGGTGGCAGAGGAAAGTGAATGGCAACCCAGATGACACAGAAGAAAGGCTGTGCCTTTCAAGGAAATGTTTTCATCTACCTTCTTTAGCAGACAGCACTAAAAACTATCATTTTAAGGCGCCTTTGAGGAAGAAATAGAGTAATTAAACACAGAATTTTGAGTGTAAGCTCATTCAAGCATTTTTCATCTTGCTTATGTTGCATGAAAAGACTAATGCAATAACAGAACATATTAATTCACTTAGTGAATGTCCCTATTTAACATGACTGTATGCTGCTTTACAGAGAACAGCCAAGATAAGGATGTTTCTGTATATGGCCGAGTGGTGTGAAAAGCAGAGGCTCTGGCAGAAAAAGGTTCTTCTCCCTTCAAGGACAGCAAGCTCACAGTCCCACTGCCAACACTTAATGCAAAAGGGCAGCATATGTGTGACAGCTTTCATGGATTAGACAAAAGTTTGTTAAGTGATTCTACTTTTGAGGGTAGAAGGTACCCAGAAGAATGCTCTGGCTCCTTAGCAGCTATCTTTCTTTTGAACTCTCTGCTCTTCTGCCCATGGGGATAGAAGCTGATGTAGTGGCAAAACCAAAATTGTTACCAGTGTACTATTATTCCAACTTTTTCTAGGAAAACAGTCTTTAATGAAATAAGAAACTAAATCAGCCTACTCCTATATGATTTTCTCAAGAGTGAATAAAATTAATAAACTAAAGGCCTGGAAGAAAAAGCTTCTTATAAAGGCATGAGATTTGCAACTATTTCTGAAACAAGTAGCATCATTTGCCATTAGAGATAGAAACCTGGATTGAGTGGTTCAGGAGAATGATCCAGCCTGCTAATTTTCTATATTCTTATATTTTATGTACACTAGTTTTCTCCAAAAAAATGGCCTAAGCTGAAAATTCAACTGTGTTCAAGGCTCCCATGAGCTGCTGAGTATTTGGGCATGGAGGTTTGCTGTGGTCATCAGCAGGGGCTTACCACCACCACATATTTTGACAGATCTTGGTTTCAATTACAACTACCAGCAGAAGTTCCAAAATAGCCCAAGAAGGGAAGTTCCCCAAGTTGGTTTTGAAATCAGGAAGTAGAAGGATGCTACTAAGACCTCCAGAGCTAATACAAATGCTAGTCTCATTCACAGGGTATGCCATTCTTACTGAGTGCTTCTGTAACTCAGATTTTTTGGGCTTCCCCATCCTTGAGCATATTTTAAAGACAATGTAAGGAGACTGTGCTTGGCTGTTCAGAAAACCACAGCCCGTGAGGGTCAGACTGCAACAGAGAAGCCTTCAGATTAGGCACCGCCTGGGGATTTGCTCTGTACACATCTCAACACAATCAGCATGGACAAAGGGCAGATTAGTCCCCTGAAAAGGACACTGTGTGGCTCAAACATATTACTGATGTGAGTCATAAATGTAGTCTGCAAATCTGCCCTGGATGTCCCTAGTTTTTTTCCCCAAGTAAAAATGACAGAATCATGTAAGCATACAAACGCTGCCTACCTGTGTATATGGATGTCTGCCTATGTAACTGTGCATTTATTGGGCTTGATCCTGTAAGACTTTTCTTTACACAGTGCACTTTTATGAGGAGACAAAGGTAGTAATGCTCAGAGACACTCTGGCCAACCTCTTTAAAATTCAGGTTTTCTTGTTCAATTTGGAATAAATAGGTATAATAAAAATAGCTTGTTCAGTAAATTATAGTCACCCTCTCCAAAAGCAGAATTCTGCTTTATCACCGTCAGCTCAGAGCAGTGGCCAGGAGTTTGTCTTTTACAGTGGCTGGGCATCCAGTGTTGTCTGATAGCCATGGAAGACCTTCCTAAGTCTGGGAGCATGGTCTGTTCCCAGGACAGAGTACCAGGCTGATGGCAGCTGATGTCTTGAGAAACAGTTAGAGCTCCCTGACCTTCCTCCTTGCCTGAGGTTTGGGGGTCTTGGCTTCAACATCTTCCAGGTTAGAAAATATTTGCAAAAGTTTCCTTCTATGAAAAGATTTGTTTGTCTGATTGCTTTCACTTTGCCTCTTTATGCCTCATACTGCAAAGAAAAGAAGCATGCAGAGGTCCTGTGAGTTAGCTGGCAGTGATCCTGGGGACCAGCCAGGATTTAGGGCGATCTAGAGAAGAATGAGGCTACCTCAGTTGTGTCTTTCTCAACTTGCAAAACCCATCTTCTCCATCTGTCTTTCATCCTGAAAGTGGGGAGGATGGCAGAGGTGCTGCTGTGCTAATGTTGCAATCAAATGAGGCTCTCATCTGATGGGACACTGAGGCACCTCAGGAACATGGCCACACACAGAACATGCCCCAGTGACTTGGACTGATAAATGATGTTCAGTGTATTTAAGGTGCAACCTAGATGAGTGTCAATGTTTTGTCACAGAAGAGTTATTTGTGTTTGGGCTGATGGATACAGGTGTTTGTGTGTGTATGTTCGAATGTTTTCTAGTTTGTGAAGGTCTCCAAAGGATTGAAGTCATCTGTGAAAGGTTAAAACCCCCCAAGGGAAAAACGTAAAAAAAAAAATAGCTTGAAGTCACCGACAGGTGGTATTGACAAATAACTGCTTCCCAGGGGTCCAAGAGAACTTTTGCCTTGTTTTGGGCTGACTGAATTCTGGTTGGTGAGGCATGAATGTGACAACCATTCTTCTCTGTATTACCAAATAATCTGAAACCCTTCTCTGACTTTTTAAAATAGATTGTGGTTTGTAATCACTAGGTCAGTCAGCTGCTGTGAGGATGACATAAGCAATGGTCATCTCAGCACTCGGGGAAGACCCAGTATGGCAAAGATAACCAACAGGTCCCAGAAAACAGAGAATTCTGGTCATGGGAATGAGCAATTCAGCAAATTTCTCAAACAACAAAAGGCACACGGTTGCTTTCAAAGAGAAACACAAGTCAAGCTACGTCACTTGACTGGCAACAAAGTGAAGAGCTCATTTAAAAGAAACCGAGTGTACCTGAGTTGTAGAAAACTTTCAGGCTTGCACAACATGCCAGCCACTGCGCACTGAGGCAAGAGACTGATCAGCTGCCATGGATCTTATGATGCTGTCAGTTGTGTGAACCAGGTTTGCAGAGAAAACCTCTCTGATGTGCATTTTAGACAGTTACTCAGCAGATCAGCTGCCATGGCGCTGGTGGAAGGCTTTCTATCTCCCCCATTTTGTAGCATTCCGTGTTCTTAATCCCTCGTCCTCAGGAGTCTCTAACAGCCTTAATGAGAGAGATGGACAAAAGCCCCCAGTCTCAGCAAGGTGAAAGTGGGCAAACCTTTACCTTTCTTTACTCTCTTGTAGAGTGTTGCAAGTCTAAAAGTTATTATAGCTGATGAGATTAAAGGGACTGATTTTTCCCTGCTTCCTTGTTTAGTTTGTTGCATGGAAGCAGACCCCACTTCTAGTTTTATCAGCCTCCCACATGCAAACAAAAAGCGTAATGCCTCAGAACCTGCTAATTCCTCTCTGAGGAGGAGGATGGTGCAAGGAAATGTCACCAGCCATTACTTTCTGAGTGCATAGTGAGCTGGAACATCCTCTCACTGGCACCTGCTATTATGTAGCCTTCACAGGAGGCCCTTGCTGACATGTGCAATCCCATCTGCTAATCTGCCTCTGCTCTAATTCCTTTTTTGCCTGATTTCTGCTTGGTCTGGAAGCATAAACCCAACTGCTGTCCTGGGAGTGTTTCCCACCCTGTACTTTGGGCAAAGCTGGGGAGGACCCAGCTTAGAGCATCTTCAGTGGCATGGCAGGCACCTAAAGCAGCTATTACAAAACCATCAGGACAAATAAGACATGGGAATCCCAGGGTTCTTTTGTCATAAGGGAGGCATGAGAGTGGTATGGACTCATGCTGCTGAAGGGAACCTAGGCAGGCAAATTAGATGCACTTCAGGGCACAAAAAAGCAGAGAGCTACTGCTGGGGAGAACAGTTTAAGAGCAAGGTGCTGCTATTGAATAATGTGAGTGGAATGGGTGGAAGGAAAATGGTGGCTCTATTTCTTAATTGTCTTTGACAATGTTTGGTACTTTCTACCTTCCCACAAGCTGAGCGGGCTTGGAGAAAATAATGCAAGCATATTTGTATTACTCTGTCTTTAGCCCCCTTCTGCAGAGAGCTACAGTCAGCAGGTACATTGAAGGTTTGTTACTAGCTGCTCTTCAAACGAAGTGTAACCTGGAGGTGTTGAGAGAAGTCTGAACACACACACGTTCTCCCTTAGGATAGCTGGCTAGTAGGAATCAGGTGAGCCAGCATTAATGGGGTGAGGCCCAGTGACAACTGGGGAGTCTGTAGTACAAATCAGCTGTGATGTGCAAATGCTACTATCCATAATCAACCAACATAATAGGATGGCTTCTTTGTTTTCTCTACACTTTTGTTATTGTTGCATATTATATGGGAAGATCCCAACACCTCCTGAATTCCTGCAAGACCTTAATGGGATTGGTATTTTACACTTTGCAGTTTACCACTGCTCATGAAAGAAAATTATACCTTTCTCATTTTTCTGTGGTCATGTGTATCCCCTTTTAATGCACCAGGTTTGTGGAGAAGGAATGGTTCCTGCATGTGCACAAGATTATTAGCATGTCAAAGTCTTGTTAAAGGCTTATACACATGGTACCATGCTGAGGATGTGCCAAAGGATATCAGTGATCCAGTGCCCACTTACAGTAAAGGATATTGCACTGAAGGAACATCTCACTGTGGCCCCATAGGTTAGTCCAAGGCAGAGGTCATTCAGAGCAGAGTTCCAGTAGGGATGAAATGAAATCTCTTAATCCATAAGATTTTGGCTGGAACTAGATCTTTGAATCATACTCATTTTTTTAGAGCTGAGTCATTGACTAAAACTTGATTCAAGTGCTATTTAGAGCAATTAATCTCTCAATCCCAGCTTTGCAGTGTTCCTGTGTGGTACTTCTGGGACAAATCAAAACCTAGATGCTGAGCCACATCCCTTTTCTCTCTGTGTGCCCAGACGTAGAATTCCAGGAAAGCACCCTGATATTAAACCCATCCTCTGTATTATCAGGTGCAGTCTAGGTCATGATTTTATGCTTTTACCATCTATTTTCTATAGAGGTGATTTGGGGCCTCTATCAGGTAGACTCCCTGTTCCTCCTTTCACTGGTACTGAAAAGAAAAGGGATCAGATGGCAAGCACTGCCTAAGTGCAGGTTAGTTTTATCTCAGCCATGCTTAGTGCACAGTGGTCATGAAGAAGAGCAAACTGAAAGGAGTTATATCTCACGCTGCTGGGGCCTGCCTGACCTCTCCCTGACACTAACCTGTTAGGAAATTTGGCAAGGCAGTTATGTTCTCAGCTCCTGTTTTAAATCAGGATGAGCGGGTGATTAAAAAGGCAATAGGTCCCTAAGTATCTGAGAATCTGGTCCTCGGCTCCACTTCCTCACCAGAGTCCTCAGTGGTAACTCCCCAGCACACAGATGCCCACAGCTTCAGCCTCCTCCTGCTGAGACGGTGCAGATGTTGTGGCAAAGGAGATAAAATCCCACCAGTGGGCATGTGCTGTTTCCATCCCCTCTTCTCTTCCAATGAACAGGGACTAGGATGATACTCTGACCATATAAAGCAGAGCACCCATACATGTGTATCATTGCGAAACCCCCATGTCTGCGGTTACTAATGGAAATTCCCCATTTTGAGGACAGAAATTTTTGCTAGAAGTGATCAAATATTTCATGACAGCAGGCTTTTATAAGTGCTCTCTCATAAAGCCACAATACAAAACCAGAGGCCTGGGACTTTTTCCCATTTTCTGTTGAAACTTATACCTGTTTAATTTTGAACATGACCTAAGCAGAATGGTGGTATTTTATACCTGGGGTGCCTGGACAGCCAGGCTGTAGGAATGGGGCCCTATTTGGTTATACCTACACAGATACAGAAACAGCCGCACAAACCTCTGTGAGGGAAGGCATTTTTGGCGGGAAAATTCATTCTGCAAGACTGGTGGCATCTTGCACATTGAGAAAAGGAGAACGAACAAAAACTGCATTTTGAGGAACTAAAACTAGGATCTGCTAAGCAATTGTAAAGAATAAAAAAGAGAAGGAAGAGAAGAGAACAACCAGTGTCTGACTGTAATTTCCTTTTAATGAATTACCTCCATATAAGAAATTAAGCAACCACTTTCAAGCTGATGAAACTTTTTGATGTTTTCTTCAGTAAATACAATATCATCCAGCATTTAGAAACGAAACTGGAAAATACAGGCATGGTTTTTTTCCTTATTTTCATTAAAATCACCTTATCTACACAGAATACTGGCTACCTTTCAGATGTTGCATGGAAAATCAAAGGGCAAACTAAAGCATCTCCTAGAGTTTGCCCACAAAATCCCAACACAAAGATGCAATTAGAGACTTTGGTTAGCCTGAAAATTCCCTAATAGGGGGATTACTGTGTTGTAGCTTGTTTACATTTATGGGTTGATTACTGAGTGCTGAGTAAGCATGTTCAATTGTTAAAGTAATTACTTTTTCCATGCTTGTGACGTTCATTAGGACTGTTCCTTTAAGGCCAGAATGAAAATATTATCTGCATTGTTTATTCATGTCAGTCTCACAGTTATGACAGGTTTACATTGCAGCACACTCCCATCCAAAGAAAACTGTGGGAATATTTAGTTCTGGAAGCAAATAGAAATGTTGCAGGGAGGAGGAACAACCACTGGGACATGAGAGCCCTCTCAAACTCCTCTTCCAGCAATCTGGCTCTCCTAAAACAGCCCGGACAGGCGTCAATTAGTATGATATGTTGTATCTACAAACGTTGTTTTGCTGAGTATAGCATTGGAAATGACTAACTTAGAGTTGTAATAATTCCAGGAGGTTAAATTTGAAAGATAAACTCTGCAGATTTTTGCATAATGCAATAAAAGCTACTTTGACCTGTTACATACTAAACGGAAGAAAGATTCCCTGACACAAGAACCATCATCTTCGGTTTGGCATGACTTACGGGATAATGAGTGCTCATATTTACTCTCTGAATATGAAGTTCAATTAAGTTACACAAGGAAAAGATTGGTTCACAGTGTTGGACAAGCAGAACTAAGACTCTGTAGCAAATACATTCTTTGTTTTGCACAAATGTTACAGCAGTTGCTGAATTGTACATATTTTGGCTTAGCATTTTTAGATCTTATGGTGCCTAAAGGAAAGAGGATTCTACCTCTCTTTGAAAAAAGACCCCTTGAGGTACTTCTGGGGTATCTAATCTTATATTGACAAGTAATTGTGTAACTGATCAATGGATCTGGTAAAATTCAGTGTGTTTCTTCTCAATGTGTCCTCAGAGTGAAGACAGACATTTCTTTTCAGACCTGAGGAAGGGTTTTGAACCTGTATCATTTGGCCTGGTTAAAGATATATCCTCCCCTCACAAACCTGCTATTTCTGAATAAGGCGGTTTGTAACTGTAAGAACACACACAGATACTGCTTTCAGAGAAAAAAATTCCAGAGAAACATACTCTGATAAATGGGAGAAAAGGTAAAGCTCAAACAAAACACAAACAAACCTTTAAAAGGAAGTGGAAATGGAGAACAAATTCTTCTTTTCAAGCCTCTACCATCAATGAACAGGGAAATGGACATTGTGGCATGCAGGGTACCTTCTCTACATACTCCTTAGTGTCATCTCTGTGCAGTGACTGCAGGACTGAAAGCAAATGAAGGGTTCAGAGCAGGCACACACAGGCAGAATAAGTTAAAGGCACCATAACAGCTCCTGCTTTGCATGTCAGCAGCATAAATTAATGGCCAACTTTGCAGGAATGCAGGCCTGAATGGAAGAGCCTGGCCTTCAAGCTGAACCCTCTCCACTAATGGGTCAAATAGCTGAACTCAACCTCAAAAACATTTTTTCTTCCTCTGTCCCCAGTCTCACAAGAGGGAGATCCCACCTACTGCTTTCCCTGCAGGGTGGGAATTCCTCTCTTATTCCTGGCCTGGAAGTGTCACCATGCTTTTGCAAATGTGAAGGTGAAGACCTGGCTGCCCTGGCTCTGGGTGTGGCAGCCCTCAGTTCCCTCCAGTCGTGCGGGTCTGAGCCGGCATGCCCTGTGGGCACCTCCACTCTCTGCGTGCCCCTTCCTCCCAGAGACCTCGTGATGCCCTGCAGCAGGAGGCAGAGCCTGTGCCATGAGAAGCATTTGCTTTCAGAAATCCTCATAAGGTAGTCATGCTTTAAAACGGGATAGCAGTACAGAAGTGGAGTGTTTATATAAAACACTAACAGGGCAGCTGTTGCTAGTAGCAACAATATGGCAATCACCAGCTAATATGGAGATGTTTGTTTCAAATTTATCATCTTGATTTTGATGGGTGGCCAAAACTTCACAGAACATTTTATTTTGCAGTGTGTAGATGTGCATGCTAAAGGACACCACATGACAGCAAATAACCCTCTCAAAGCATGGGGTCAAATGTGCTCAGGGGAGTTCAGCTGTAGTTAGCAGAGTTGTCCCTGGAAAGATTTGCTTTGCCTGACACTGCTTTTGCCTGGAGAACAGAATCTAGATGTGTGGTTATAAAAGATCCTATTCTTGGTTAATTTAGTGGTGTTGAGGACCTGGTTACTGGCAGTTGTACTTATTACTTAGGAAGCAGGTACAACACAGGAGAGACAAACTCACAAGGGCAACACCATGACAAAGAGTTTGGGGATGTTCCCATCACACCCCTGGGGCTTGGAGGAAGCCAACAGGAGAGAAGTGATGGGCAAAATCCAACGACTTCTTGTTGTTCCTCCTGGGCACCTATGGTAAGAGCTGTGTTCATGGCACTTGCTAAGCCCAGAGCAGCTCCCACGCTACCAGGGGAGTGGTAAGGTCTTGCCATTCCTGAGCCTGCCTTTCTTTCCTAGTTTTTGTATCAATTTGACACACGTACAATGAAACCCCATATTACGCTTGGGCCAAGTTTTCTTGGTCTTATTCTAGACTGGCTCCGAGACCAGTGGCAATCTGCAGACCATATTTTATGTGAAAGTGAGATGACTTATGCCTGAAAATCAAATGCAAGTTGGAATTCAGTGTCAAATCCAGGTTCTCTCTTGTTTCCCCATATTCATATTTTGAGATCTGAGCTCATTTTGATGCTGAAATTCAAAGCAAAACACAAGGTGCAAAAACAAGAGAAATACAAGCCTACTTTAAAGAAAAAAATCTAAAAGAAAAAATTCATATTAATCCTAAATAACATAATCAAGATTCACACCTCTCTGTATTTGGTAAGAAGCATAATCTGTCCCTGACAGCAAATGAGTTTGGCAAAAAGTCTCATCTCAGTTTCTGATTTGTGAATGAACAACATAAAGAAGCAAATTAAGTGAAAAACCTGCTGGAGTAACAAAAAACGTAAGCATACCACTTTTCAATATTGTTTGAATACCTTCAGGCATCTTGAAAAGAATAGATTTCAGGCTGAATTACACATGTTCTCTACCAGTTTTGTGTAAGTAAGCAAAAGTTTAGATCTGCATCTGCTCAGTCAGAAACGATGGGCAACTTCAATTCCCTGATTCCTTTGTGCTGGCCACCTCAGGGAACCCAAGAAATGAGTAATTTCCAAGTGCCACAGAGATACAATAGCAAGCTGAATGCAGACACAGCCAAACAGCAGCACAGAGTCTTTGGAAAAATGGCCCATAGGCACCTGTCCCCCACAAGTAAAAAAGCACCCACTGGAACCAGTCACCTTAGGATGAGTAAAAATCCTTAGAGCTGCCAACTTAGTCTTGAGGGAAGCACCCATAAAAGAATAAACAAACCATCCAGCAAAGCAAATGCAACCAAAATGGTGTCACGGGAAGGATACAGAACACACCTTGTGCCGTGTTTATAGTGTTATTTTTGATTTGTAACTTTTTCCTGTGCAATAGTAGCACAGTGTGTAGAAGGGTGGTGCAATCTAACCCACACTGCGATCTAAACTTGATATCTAATTCAGGATAGAAATCAGCTGAACAGAGCTGGGGAAAACTGATAATGTGTTTCACTTTCCAAAGGCAGGTTTAGCATGAGCCCGTATTCTACCTGACTAAACCTTTAGGAGTTCAGCACCAGCTGGGTTGATGGATCTTGTTCTGAATTGTTACAGGTAGGAAGTAGGGACTGGTCTGATCAAAGATCTGTCTGACCTCTTTTCTGTGATCAAACCCTGAACCATGCCTGTGCATCCCACAACACACTCTGGAGAGTGGTAGGAAATCAGAGCTGCCTTCAGAAGGCATCTATAAATGTGTCCCATTTCCAGAAACCCACTTGCCACCTTGTTCTTTGAGTGCATGGGCAGACTGTACATAGCATTCCCTTCCAAAAAACAACCAACCCAACAGCTCTCTGAGTTTGGCACAACTGCTTTCCTTATTTTGGTAAATGTTCCTATTTCTCCCTGGGGAGACTGCAGCTGTGGCAGTGAAGACAAAACTGGAATACAACCCTTTTCCACATGGAGAGGCACAGATGAAGGCTCTTTCTGCTCTATATGGGCTTGAATGAATCCCTGCTCCAGGCTCATTCTGCTGTACCCTTCTCACAGCACTGCTCCTGCTGCCTCTCTGCTGGTATGATAATAGGGCAAAGGCGAGTTTCAGGATTCATTCACACACTCCCTCCTTCCTAAGAGCCATGGTGCCAAACTTTGCAAAAGTAACAGAAATAAACAAAAGTGAGCTGTGGCTGGGGTTTTCCCATTTGTGGTTTGATAGAGAGAAGGAAACAGGCACTCTCCAGACACAGCAGACTTACTCTTTTGTTCTTTTTTTCACTGTCAACTCCTGACTTCTTTTTCGTGCCAATTGATTTTGCTCTTTCATTGCTATGGTCTAGAGTTTTTCACAGAGCCACAGTGTAAGAGAAGAAAAGAGGAGAAAAATAGGAGCTTGACTGGAGCTCATACAATGGGGAAAAAAATCACAATTTGGTCCCTGTTGGCAGCAAATACTCTACAAGCCCTCTCTCCAAACATTGGCTGGGCAGAGGGCTTGGGAGTAGACCACAAAAGCAGCCATGATCTGTGAGGGGAAAGGGGCTGGAGGGAACGAGGGGGAAGCAGAGGCATCAAACTGATGTCCTGGTTTCTGTAAAGAAAATGTTTCATGTCTCGAGGGGCAAACCCAGTCCTTAAGAGGGCTGGATCCACCCAGGCTTGGCTGCTCTGCAGGACCTCCCTGTTCCTGCTTTCTCTCCAGTGAATGTAAAACACTTCAGCAGAACCCAGGGAAGCCTGATGTACCGAAGGTGAAGAGCTTCTACACAGGCTGGTCCTACAAAACCCTTGCAAGCCCACCCCTTCTCCCATGCCCTGATCTTTGTGTAGACATTCAGTTTGTCTTTGAAAGACAGTGCATTCACTTAGTCAGGAATAGACTGAGAGAGACACATCACCTGCAAACAGCTCCAGGTGTGCCCAAGCCACCTGCCATCTGCTCTCTTTGCCCCACGGCAGTGGCTGTGGTATAACAAACACATTGCTCTGATGAATTATGGGGTAAGATCTGTACTAAACTGAGGGAGGAGCAGACCATAGCAAAGGTTTCAAGTCTGCAAAGCAGAGCTGGGGGGTAGAGATGGAATCAGCCTCCTCAGGGAGAAAAGTTGTTCATATAAGGGAACCTAATTTGTAAATATCTCATATGACAGGCCTTTTCTGTTTAAATGCAGGGTGGAGACTGGCTTTGGGCCCTACATCTGTGTTACCTTTCCCATGCTGATGGGGAAACTGTGAAACTGCTCTGGCTGTTAGGTATGGGAGCAGCTCTTCTGACCCTGGAAGCCTGCACACAGCTCTGTGGTGTTTGGCAGGAAACAGCATGTGCTTGCTTACTGCTTTTCACAAAAACAGCCAAGGTTCCCTCTGTGTTGCCATACAATTACTTTGCCAAACAATAGCATTTTAGGATGCCTGCTTATTTGCAATAAAATAAGCTGCTTTAAAGTAATTTTGGCACAATTTAAGTGTTTGTGTTACACACCATAGAAGAACTAATAAATAAAGAATGGTATCAGGAGGGTAAAAAGAAATCAAATTGTTTTTCATATGGGCAGGCAGGCCTATACACACACCTTCCACATACAACAGCCATTATATCCCCACAACTGTTAATGGATGAGAATTAACTGGATAGAGATACAGCAGTGTGTGCCAGTGGACAGTCTGGTGATGTGCTATCAATATACCACCCATTACTGTATCTTCTCCTGGGAAACTCAAAGCATAGTGCCCTGTGTACAGCCGGTGCTGGAACTGTAATCTAAGCTTCTGGCCTGGCTAATCACCACCCATTAAACTCACATTTTCTTCACAAGTCACACATTTTCCAGATCAAACCCCGTGTCTTAATCATGAAACAGACTGATCTCAGAAATATATCTGAGTACAGTGCTGAAAGTGAAGGCAAGGCAGAGTTGAACTGCATAGGTCCCCTAAGTCTCTGAGACACTTAACAGATAGGTATGTTTGGATATACATTTAACAGATGTAGTGAAAAATAGATGCTTCTTGTTGAGGAATCCCACTGAAACTATCAGCAGTGGTGCTGCAGCTGCCAAGGAGCCTAAAAAAAAATTCTCAGGAGAAAGTGATACAGGATGACAATATTTCTACAAGCATGAGCAGCAGCCCATGGAATTTAGTTGGGAAATTGCAAATGTCATGGGACTGACAATTACAAAAAATCACAGCAATGAGTAAAAGATCAGTGGTAGATGCACAGGGCTACAGAATAATTGATCAAGATCAGTTAATAAGTTTCACCCCTAAACAAGTCTACAGACCAGTGTCACTACAGGAGCATGGAAGTGACAGGCCTCAGGAGGACTTAATAGGTCACCAGGTCATTTACAGCAACTCTCCCCACAAAAGCAGAGCAGGTCTCCATCTGCTCTTCTGGAGATATCTCTATCAAACCAAAAGTGAATTTTGTGCTTTGGATTTCTGCTAGAGTCAAACAGAGATCACCTTTCTGTTTCGCATGAAACAAGGTCAGTATTACACTGGCTGGGTCCGATGTGGTTACACAAATAACGGCTTTGAGGGTGAATTCAGCAGCGGATGTAGCCATTACATGCATCTGCAAAGAGCTGCACTAAGGCAGACCCATCCTCTGCACACGTGAAACTGAGCATCCACAAAGGAAGCAGCAGAAAGACCACAGATTCACAAGTGTGCTTTACACCTAAATCTACTACTGAAAAATTCCCAACCCCACCTCTCAGCCTTAACTCCTCTTTTCCACAAGATCAGCAGACTGGCACCCAGAACAGGGTTGTAATTTGCCTCAGTCAATAAATCAATATAAATAATATCATGTATTTAACATCAAACCTTAATGAATTTCCATAATAGCCTGGTAGAGTGAGTACTGTATTTCTGATACGCCCAAGTTGGGGGGCAGTCAGCAACAGAATGGTACAGGTCAAGCAGATTTTTCCTAGATTTTTTTATCTCTTCGGTTGAATCAAATTTTAATATGTGGACATAAAGTTCTTATTAAGATATTGTAAGCAAGACTTTTTAATTACATATTGTCATGCATTACTGAATTATTACATAACACAACTTTGTCTATAGAAGTCCAGTGCCTAGATTCTCAAGAACTACTTAGCACTGACAAAATGTGTGCCTACATCTGCTTGTAGACAGTAACCTGTTGCAATTAGCTTTTAAAAAAATATACAGAAACATTTCTCTGAATCTTGTCTATTTCACCTCCCCGTTGTTTTCACTGCTCTTTGTGTGACTGATGTAGTGGTGCGTCTTTAAACTGCCAAATCTAATGTCTCTGAGAAGTCAAAGGACAGACTGTACCCACTGCCCTTTATTGGTAAAGAGAAGCTGCTCACACTGCAGCCCCCTCTGTACATCTCACCTCATGGTGGTGATGATAGCTGGAACCTTTACCTGGCAAGCGTCTCATCTTTTCCATCCATAACAGCTACCAGAGCTGTTTTGTTTTTTCTTTAAGGTGGGGGGGGGGGGACCNTGAGTGGTGGGGGGGGGGAACCAAAAAAGTAGCTCCTCTAAAAGGAAAGAGGAAGTCAGAAATTTGTTAGTGTCTGGGTCCTGCCCCATGATGCTTCTTCCTGCCTGTGAATTTCCACCTGCCCCTTCTGCATATATAAGGCAGCACACGTGGTACACACTGTTCAGTCGCCTGCCTCCGTCCAAAGGATTAGTAGCAGCGGGGAGTGATGCTGTTTCTCCTTTCCTCTGCAGTTCACGGGAGGTGAAGGAGCTCTGGTTGGACTCACTCCTTGGGTAAGTACCACCTTTGATAAAATCTGCGGCATCGTGGTTGAAGTCAGTGGAGAGCTTCAGATGCAGCTGCACAGAGATGTACAAAAATACGGATGGGGGAGAGGTGCACCCACTGCTAAGTGTAGCTTGTGGGCAGAGCTGACTGAGTCGCTCAGCCTCGAGTGTGCAGATTAATGACCATATGTAGCTGTCAACACTTGCTCGCTTTTTACATGGATTAAAAATGGAAAGCTGATTTTATTTGGTTTTAATCAGGAGGCAGATAGGGCAGCAGGGCTGAATGCCCTTCCAGACAAGGGCTTTATGGTTTATTTGTGTGGGAGATCTTGCTGGCTCAGGATCATACACACTAGATTGGCTTGCAAGGAGACAGCCAAGAAGGGTGCAGTTTTACAAGACTCTTTCTTTGTCCATTCTCTGTTCAACAAACAGGCAGACAAAAGGACTGAAGGAAACCAGACTGTCCAGAGCTCCTCCAATCAAACTCCTAATGAAAGTGTTAAGCAGCTGTAATACTGTGAGTATCCTAATTATTTCAGCTCTGTCAACACAGTGATTTTGAAAAGCTCTGATTTCTAAACCATAGCATTCAGTTACTCACACAGTGTCTTTGTTTTCTTGCCTAGTCAAAGACACTAAATGGTGGGAACATGGAGAGCCTGATTGAGTGCCAGACAGAGGTAAGCAGTCCTTACATTTTCCTGGATCCTTCTTGGGTGCTGCTGTGAGATACCTTAGCAAAGTGGGGGTGGCTCCTTCAGTAGCTGCCGGCTGCCTACCCTCACCCAGGAATGGGCAGAACTCTTCAAAGGCAGCTTTGTGAAGCACTGAGCAGAGGTAGCTGGGCATTGCTGTGGGCAGTGCGTGCATTCCCCTGGCTCACAAGGAGATGTGCTCAGGAATCTTACAGGCTTCAAAGCCATCAAGGCTCCCCGGAGGAGTTTGGGAGGAAATTTCCAGTGCCAGGGGAGGACACAAAAAAGGAGTCTGTGTCCAGCTGTGGCTTCTCTGGATTGAAAGCACAGCCTGAAAGAGCACAGGGTTGTGACCTCCTGGGCATGATTGGGGTGTCTGGCTGCAGGGTTTACCACAGACCTCTCTACTGGGCAGCAAGGCAGTGTCAGTTCTGGGCTGAGGCACCTCTTCAGCACGTGTTGGGCTTGTCTGGTTATTCCCTAGAGCCTCCCCAGATTTCTGAGGAGCTGCAGCAGCTTGCTGGTGGCCCTCACTACTATGGCAGTTCTGCAACCCTAAAATGATTTTTTGCAGGATGATAGCAAGAAATGTCCCCTGTCAGCCCCAGCAGATACTGAAGATGGACTTTGCCTCTCAAATGGTGAGTTTCAAAAACAAACCGAGGAACTGCCTTCTTATATAATGCTTGCAAGCTGGCACTCGTGCAAAACCACCCGAAACTACCTGCTTCCCCTCCCTGAGAGCAAGCCACAGTCCCCATCCAGGAGAGGGCTTAAGCCCTGGACTGCCACTCACTTACGAATTACTTCTTTCCGTTATGCTCAGTGGCAGATGTGACAGTTCTGAGTGACAGAGCTCTTGTATTCCGATTCGCTGGTCCTCAGAGCCATGTTTCATTGTGCTCCCTGCTAGCAATGGGAAGTAAATGGGTTTCTTTCTCACTCAAGCATCCCCACTGAGGTGTGGCAGTGCAAGCAAGTACTGAGTACTGCTACCAGCTGTTGAACACCAGAGCAAATAAATCCTCTTGGCAGCAGCACCAGCACTTGTTTTTTCCTCACCATGCAAAACCTCAGCACCTGTGAACAACCCAGAGCAGACCATTAATAGGGCAGGGTCAGCTTTGGAGCAGACCATCATTTCAGCCCAGTTTTCAGGCGTATCAGAAGCAAATATTTTATATTACACTATAATGTTATGTGACTTTTTCAAATTTTTTAACCCCCACCTACCAAGAGCTTGTGCTAAGTCACAAAGAGAGGTCCTGAGAACGTCTCATCTGTGTAAGACAACTTCTCATTTTGGAGTAGAAGGCATGACATTTACTGCAAGTTTGCAGAAGGCAAATCTTTTAGAAAGCTTTCTTGCAAGAGATTCCTTCTCTCTCTGTTTCTGAAAGAGAAAAAAAGGCATATCCTACCCCAATAAAACTATCATCTTCAAATTCCTGGCCCTCCTCTTTGTGTCAGGGATGCAAAACCATTGCTAAGAGATTTCTATCCCTGAAGCCAGTGAGACCCTACTCTGATGCTCCCATCCTCTTGGAGCAAGTATCACCTTCCACTGGCTGGCTGGCAGGGGGCAAGTACTAGCTCTAGGAGCATTGTTATTAGAGCTGGCTCCAGAGCTGGCAGAGCTGGAGCCATATGTTTTCATTTCAGGCTGTGAAAGAGGCCAAGAAGAAGGAGCCCCTACTCCCACTCTTGCCCTAAGGCTGGGGCACAGTCAGACCATGTAGGGAAAATTGTTGTCATTGCCAGCTGCCCAAGAGGTATATCTGCCTCAGAGTTATCACAGAATACTGCAATATCAAAAATCTCTATAAATGTTATTTTTGTGGCTTATATGTTCCTACTCTCTAAGAAGAAACAGTGACTAGAATGTAAAAAACACCCAACCCAAAACAGGAAAGGTGGTGGCAATAGAGAAATGGCCACAGTTTTACAGTTTAGGCAGTTGTTTCCCTAGTAACCACTTAGTTGTATCTCAGTTTCTCCATTTGGTTTGAGTTGTTTCAATATGTATCTCTGCACTGCACACAGACGAAAGACCACATAGTGCTCTGTTGGTTTTTTATTTTAAATCGATCTTTTGTTTTCCTTTTACTTGCAGCAGATGGAACAAAGAAAAGAATGAAGGTGGTATCGCAGTCATTTGCTCTGAGACGAAGCCTTACCAAAAGAAATTCCTCAGGACAGCTAGACTCGGGTGCCAAAATCACTCTGTTTGGCCAGCCTCTGGCACTTATCTGTGGGGAAGATGACACACTGCCCCAGCCAGTCCAGGTAAGGAGGCACTGTTATAGAGGAACTGTTTACAAGGGCCTGGAGTGTCAGGACGAGGGGGAAATGGCTTCAAAGTCACAGAGGGCAGGGTTAGATTGGACATTGGGAAGAAATTCTTGGCTGTGGGGGTAGTGAGGTCACCCAGAGAAGCTGTGGCTGCCCCCTCCCTAGAAGTGTTCCAGGCCAGGTTGGAGCAACCTGGTCTAGTGGAAGGTGCCCCAGCCCATGGCAGGGAATTGGAATGAGATGATCTTTAAGGTACCTTTCAGCCCAAACCATTCTGTGATTCTGTGATACCTCTTACTTCAGTGCGAGGCAGGATACCCAGTACTTCTGCTGCCTCACCCACGAGATGATTTTGGAGTTTCCCCTACATACGCACCCCTGATAAACTCAGGGCCCACTCCAGGTATAGAAAGAGTCAGGTCTGCGGGTTTTGTCCAACCCACCCAGCATTCACTGGAAGTAACTTGGAGTACAGAGAACTCAGGACCAGGAATCAAAGATCTGCTTCTTAATATAAATATCTGTGATTTTAAAGGAGTTCTTTAAATAGATCTTTCAGTAGCATAAACTTCCAAGGATTTCTGTATTTCCATGAAAAACAAGTGTTCAGCTGTGGACTGCCACAAACAAATACCTAAACAATAGCTTCTGGATAAAAATGGTCTTGTAACAGTTTTCCCACTGAACTGGCTTTCCCAAGAGACATGTGTTTGTCTCTTCTAAGTAGTATTTGACTGGCTTGTCAGAGAGGGAATGTGAACCAAGATTTAAGCCATCCCTTGTTTCCTTCTGGAAGTAAGCAAGGATGACTCCACTGAAGTTAGTGGAATTCATCAGTTCAAAAAGAAGGTGGATTAAGGGAAAATCAAGACTAATTCCCACATAATGTACTTGTAGCAGGAACTAGATACTGAACTAATCAGAGCACAGTGTACCTCCAGACAATTTTTCTTCTATTTAAGAGAAATGCTCACCTACTAACTTCCTTCATCCAAGTAACCATTCTTCCATTCCTGTCTGATTTTTTTCCCTGTAGGATCTCCTAGCCATATTGTATATGAAAGGACCTTCTACTGAAGGGATATTCAGAAAAGCTGCCAATGAGAAAGCACGAAAGGAGTTGAAGGAGGACCTAAACAAAGGCGAGAATGTTGATCTGAAAAGCAAATCTGTGCACCTGCTGGCAGTGGTTTTGAAGGTGAGTAATTCTGAGCTACACTGGTGGGAGGACATTGCTAATATGCACAGGCCCAATCCAGTGCGCCAAGCTGACCTAGGTGGGACTCTTGGCTAAAGCCAGAACAGAGCCAGACTTAATGCTTCAGGCGTAGGAAAGTTTGGCCTTTTCCACCTGATTTTCAGTCCTACTTGTTGGGCTGCTGATTTCCTGAATGCCCACAGGAAACTCACTTTGTCCACTTGCTCAGCATCATCCCAGGGAGCAATAGTGAGATTTATGGGTGAAGGAAAAGCAACTGAAAGCTGGGTCCTGTTACTAAACAAGTACAAGTGCACTTGTGTGTTGCACTGCTCTGTCAGGTGCGATGGTCAGGTAGCTCAAGTCAATCTGCCTCCTAGAGTGCCAATGTGACAGTAATGCTCTCGCTGTGCTCAGGGGTGGTGTCAAAGCTTCATCTAAATCTCTTGGCCTTGCAGGACTTTCTCCGAAACATTCCCTCCAAACTCCTGTCAGCTGACCTCTATGAGAAATGGATGCAAGCTCTAGAGAAGCCAAACAAGCAAGAAAAAATTGAAGAATTGAAAGAGTAAGTTTTTCAACCAGGAAATTTTGCAACCAGCCCCAATGAAATGCAGTGGCTGGTAGAGGCCAAAAATGTCTTTGGAAATCAAGAGTCTCATTTAAAAGCCTGTCATTTATATGAGCTTGCTATTGCTCCATGGGGTTTGGTTTAGAGGGCTCCAGCTGCAGCACTTCCTGAAGTTATTTGAGATTGCTTTCTGAAGCCACCAATGCAGGAAGAGGGCAGAGGCTGCAGTGCCTCAGCTAACGCAGTCACGGTGCTGTGGGACAGCACCTGACATGGAGACTTCACATCTGATGGGGGTGGAGTTGGGCACATGGAGGCCACCACTGTCTTTTTCTCTTTAGGAACAGTAGGTGGGGAGGCTGACTGGGAGTGCTGTGAAAGCCGCATAGCACAACCACAGGTGTTGGGTTGTCCCGTGACATCTCCTGACATCATCCCATCCACCCAGGGACATGGGCTTCTGCAGTGCTGCCTTTCAGTCAAGACCTTGTAATTCAAGGTCTCATAATTAACCACACGCTCAGCTGCAGTTGGGGATCTCTGAAAGATACAGTGAGCACACACACGGCCCTTTCTGGAGGA
Organism: Oreocharis arfaki; assembly: GCA_013398015.1. NCBI lineage: Eukaryota > Metazoa > Chordata > Aves > Passeriformes > Paramythiidae > Oreocharis > Oreocharis arfaki. The sequence goes on from VZRR01005444.1 coordinate 631,565, forward strand.
GGTGTTGTCGCTCTAAGTTTAATTGAGACTTGCTCAAATCAAGAAGCAGAGGCCACTGCACCATCGATTAACGTCACACGTTTCTTCTGTTCATGCAGGGTGGCTGACAAGCTGCCGAGGCCAAACCTCATCTTGCTCAAGCACTTGCTCTCTCTGCTCCACCACATCAGCCAAAATGCCGAGACCAACAGGATGGACTCCAGCAACCTGGCCATCTGCATTGGCCCCAGTATGCTGAGCCTGGGGACGGACAACGCGCTCCCACTGGAAGTGCAGAAGGAGATGAACGACAAGGTGCGTTGAACTTGCCCAGTGGCCGCTCCCTCTGGGGCAGAGTAGAGCCATCCATAGGGATCCCACTGCTATTGTGGAAGCTGAACAGAACAGCACCCTTGGACATTGGTGGTACCCCTCAGCTCAGGTGTCCCTCAGCCTGCAGTGGGATAGGCTAGGCTGCCCCTGGTCTCGCCTCCTCTAAGCAAAAGCAGCAGCTGCCCCTAAGTCACAGCACAGCTCCTGCAGACTTTGCATGTGGAGGGCAAGGGGCACCCATGGGCATTGTCACCCCTAGGCCCTCGGGCAGCAAGGCCAAAGCTGTGGCTGATGGTATTTTGTCTGTATTGGGGCAGATCCATTTGTCTCCAGCACCAGACTTTATCCCCCATGGTGGACTTACCCTTGGACTTTAAGCCAGAATATTGGCAGGAGCCACGCCACTCTGTGCCATCCTTCCTACAAAGAAGCAGGCAGGGTCAGGAAAGAGTCTGCAATATGTTTTCATCCCTCTTGACTGAAATGGGCTGTTTTCTGTGTGCAGGTGACAGTGTTAGTGGAGTTCCTCATAAACAACTGCTTGGAAATATTTGAGGAGGACATTGCCTTTCCTGCCTGTGCCTTGGCTGAGGAGTCACCAGAGCACACAGACAGTTCCACAGGTATGAGAAGGGAGTGGGGGTGTCACTGACTGGGGCTGCTGGGCCAAATTACTGAATTTGATGTGTGTGAATATATCTGTGGAAACACTGAGGGTTCAAAACTGTTGAAGTGCTTTTCTGAACTGTCTCTGTGTAGTTCTCTTTCATCCTCAGCTGGTCAGTGAAAACTAATGTCTCCCTTCTCCCCACAGAACAACTCTGTGCAGCTCATCAGAATGACTCTGCCTATGACAGCCCAGATCCCGAAGTGGAAGGCTGCCCCTGTACCTCTGAGATGGAACAGGCCAAAGGGAGGAATGCTGCCATGAACAAAAGATACCCAACACCCATCTCTGCCCCTTCACTGACTAATTTCAGAAATGACATCAGCACAATGGACAGGAGGTACTCAGAGTCAGACGTGTCCTTCCAGAACTGTCTTGATGACAGAATAAGGAAACAGAAGCTAAACAAAAGTGAGGACAATTTTCCAGTTCAGCAGAAACAGCTATGGTTGGAGGCACTGGAGAAACGTCGTGCAGCCTTACCTTCACAATTATCAACTGACTCTCTACCCAAAACATCCTCCAGCTGCTCCCTGGAGAGCTCTGATGGCTCAGTTTTCACCAGCTCCCCAGTAGTTTCACCCTCTAGTCCCAAAAAAACCTTTTTAAATAGGCCTCAGTCCTTTTCCACCAAGGCCACTGAAGACTGCAGTACACCTAGCAGAGAAATCAAAAAACATTCCATGTCATTCTCTTTTGCAAACCACAGGAAAACACTAATAAAAACCCAGAGCAGGGGGCCTGGAAAAAACATGTTTTTTCAGAGGGACAGTTTCACAAAGAAAGATCAATTCTCCTGCAGAATTGTCCAGGAGGACAGTCGTAGTGACGACAAACCGTCGCATGTGGAGTATCAGCAAAGGCCCTGTTTCAGGTCAGTTGATGAAGTGTTCAGAGACGTGGACCAGAAAAACCCTGGAAGACCACCCTCTTATGAAGAGGCTGTTAAAAACTGCCTGCCCACTAAAGTTCCCTCCCACAATCTCACAGTTCAAACTCTGAGATTAGCGGTGTCAAACCAGGATGCTTTGCTGCCTCATCCATGCAGCCACAGTGCACAAGACACAGCATACATGGATCTAAGCGATCTACGCAGTGCCAGAGTTTCTGCAACAAAGGATTCTGACATGGAAACCAAAACCTTCAGTATCACTGTAGGAGTAAATTCCCGTGTGAGTTTACCTGTGACCCCAGGAGTCTACCGGATGAGAGCCATGTCTGAGTCCTGTCAAAGGAACAAACTCAAGTATGTGGCTCGGAGGTGCAGCCAGCCAGTTTTTGAGGTAGAGCAGATCCAGTATGCTAAGGAGTCCTATGTTTAAAAAGCCTATCCTTCCTCTTTGCACTGTACAAAGTAAATATTGTAAAAGTAGACAACTTTCTAATCATTTGTAGGATTTTACTTTCAAGAGACAAAGAATAAGCTAGCTCTGCATGAACTTTTTTTTCTGAAGTGTCTGTCAGCTTGACATGTCACATCCTTTCACCACAAGAGTTGTTGCTGGTGAAGACCTGTGTATCATTATGTAAAAATGTAAGTTAGTGTGCTGTACATAACCTGTTGTGTGGGAAGAGTAGTTAGCAGATCATAAACAGTGTTGTATTTGTGTTCCTGAAATGACAATTAAAATGTTGGCAGGTCCAAAACCTGTCTCACCTTCTTTTTGTTTTCTGTATGGTCACAGACCCTGTACCATTTGTCGTGTGTGCATGTGTGTGTGTGTGTGCGCCAGGCTGATGCAGTGCTTTGCTGATTCTCTGCATTAAAAAGTGGGCTGGCAGTTACCCTAATAGCGGAAGAGCTGTTCTGTTATCTAAGCCACTTCAGCACTCTCCCATAAACCCGCTGTACCTGCTGCCATTCCATCTTCCTGCCTGCTGATGATAAGAATGATCTGACCACTAATCAGCCTTAGAGTTGTACACTGAGCCTGGGGTTAGAGCCCTATGAGGTCATTACAGGAATGTATCAAGTAACCCTCATGTGTCCTGAGATGCTTTTAGACTGAATAAACTGGTCAGGCGAAGGAAGAAAGAACGAAAGAAAGAGAGAAGAGAAAAGAAAGAATATCCTCAGGTTTGCTTTTTTGAGGAGAACAAAAAAACAACAAAAACTCAAATAACGAAATATTCTGGGTTCCAGCTTTAAATAGTTAACGCTTATTAAAAAAAAAAAAGGACAAAAAGGAAAATACTAGGTGGTATCCTTATAACATTGTAAAAATGACTGGAAGTGCAATGTGTTTTTATGGCTCAGCATAGCCTTAAACCAGGAGCAGGGAGACTTTTTTCTCCTGTGTAACTTCACTACAATAAAACACTTTTCTGCATGAATGCTTAACTGTCCATTGCCAGTTTTTAAAACATCCAGGCCCTACACACACTGTACCTACTTTTACACTATTCTACTGCAGGTACTGCAGGTCTGCTTGCACGAAGCAGCACAGCTGAGTAGCAGAAAGCAAAGTAAATGACCAGCACTATCACTGCTGTTGTTTTAAGAGGCTGCAGGCTACAAATCCCTCTCTGTCAAGAAAACAACTTCTGCTGTTACAACCACATAACAGCAGTTAAGCTGCAAAGAGGTGATGCTGCTCCAAAAGTGAAACACATTAGAAATGGCACACCCTTTTCTCAGGAATGATGTTTTCCAGGTATGGGTGTTCCCAGGACACAGAGAAAAGGGAAAGAGGGTACCTGACCTGAGAAGAAATTATATAAGGACCATATTGGTAGTCTGCAACGAGAGAGAACGTCACTTCTCTTGGCCTCCCAAACAGGCACTCTGCTTCCAAACAATTGAATGAGAGGGCTCTGATGCAAAAGGTGTTTACCTTTTTATAGAATGTGCATCTCCTGGGTCACAGAACCAGTGAGGCTTGAGGTCCTTCTGTCCAACCCCACTACCCAAGCAGGGTCAGATGAAAGAGGTTGCCCAGGATCATGTCCAGACAGTTTTTGAGTATTTCCACAGATGGAGGCTCTGCAACATCTCTGGGCAATCTATTCCTGTGTTTGACCAGCCCCATACCAAAAAAGTGTCTACTTGCATTCAGATGGAATTTGATTGTATTTTACTTTTTGCCTAGTGCCTCTTATTCTGTGTTAAGTAGAATTATATTTTTCTTGTGTAAAAAACACAGGCATCTTACTCTCATGGCAGAACAATACGAAGAGATAATCCATGCGCAGTGAAAAGGCTCAGAAGTCATAAAACAGAAAACACGAACCTTGAAATGTAATCAAAAAACAATACAGCTCCTTCTTTGTTAAGTGACTCATTCTTTTTTGACTGTGAGAAGACTAAGTCTCCCAAGAAAACTCCTGCCCTGTAACCACACCAGAAAACCTGGGGAAAATAAGCATGGTCACTTCACCAGAGATGAGGAAAGTCTCTCTTTAGGCCTAAGGTGTCCTAAGGCTTATATGACAATCACACTCAGAAAATTTACCTGGGCTTAAATATTCAATATAGATGAGTCTAAATCTTCCAGCTCCTGAATAAGAAAGACAATTTGGAAAAGACCATTTTCAAAAGGAAGAGAGACAAGCTCTACGCATCGTTAACAAAAAAGGGGTAAGGTGAAGGGGTTGTATAAAAAAGCGGCCTAGTCCCCCTCAGCCTGCTCTTGCATTTCTTCAAGTCCAAGAAACACCATGATTAGAGAAAATCTGAGTGCAAACAGACCCCAAAAGATATTTACCTCCTCACTGACAGATAGCTTTTGACTTCCTTCGTCCCTTCAGGCTTGACTGTTTAGTTGGCATTATTTTCACGTCTGTCTCTCCACAGAAGTGATTTTTGTTCCATACAGGCAGATAAGAGACCTCAAAAGACTAGAATGACACAGGAAGTAGAGAACTTAGCTTTAGCACTTACTCATCTGCCTTTGGCTCAGGAAACCATTTCATCATGCTACCAGTCCATCCTGCCACATTCTAAGATCCAGACCTACAACTCTGGACTCTGAGAATAAGGCCCTTTAACTCCTGTATCCAACAAGTGGATTATCTGTTTTACAAATGTCTTGCCAAAGCTGCTTTTGACTCCTCAGCCAGAAAGATCAAACACCCATTTACAACTGGGTCAGCTGGAGATGGATTTTGGCACAAGAGTTGAATGATGACAGTCAGCCTTCCACTCTCCACAAGTTTTTCCATCATCAGTATCGCACCACTTGCTTCACACATGAAATTTTCTAATTAAATTTCATGAAGACTTGAATTCAGTTCCTTATGTTTGCATCCTGCTTTTTTCAAACACATGGTTCACTTTATTCCTCTCCATAGGATGCACCTGCAACAGTAAGGAACCCAGGTTGTGCAGCAAAGGAGGAAATTTTAATTCCGGCATTCCCCAGTACAGTTTCCCTAGCAGGCATCCAGGTTTTGGACATACATCTGTGTCTCATTTGCCAGGATTTGAATGAGCAAACAGAAGAACAAAGGAGTTCCTCATGGAGTAACTCCTTCCTTATATGTTGTGCACCAGGAAACTTGTTCTCTGCCACTTGAATTAGGACGGCAATTTACAGCAAAAGGATATTGTCATCAACTCTATGGCCAAAATTTAGTGAAGATTGAGAGAAACATCATGCCTGCAGGTTTCACACACAGTCAGAGTGCAGGCATCCAAACACTCAGGTGCAGACTGCAGATGCAGACACATACATTTATTTATCTGTATGCAAGCATTTATGTAAACCTGTGCCTCATCTTCTGCACAGTCTGCAGAAAATGAGGCAGAGGCTCTCTATGTCTCATTTCTCTGGACTGTTGGGACTCAGCGGAGTGCAGGTGGGACACAGTTGTCTGAAAGAAGGTGTCCTTTCAAGTCATTTGGATATCTTAGGGCCATATGAGTTTTCAAAGGCATCAAAAGTGGATACAATTCCAGACATTTAGGTTGTAAAATCCTTCCCCAAAATCTTCTCTGACTGATGTAAGCTTAGACTTTCACCTTACATATACATGCTACATTTAGATTTGTTGAATGTAGGTCTCTATAATCTAGGGCTGACATTTTTACTGCCACCAGAGAAACAACAACACTTGGGATTTTTGGCACCATCCAGGCCTTCTAAAGAAGCATTCTTGGGCAGGTATAGGCCCTTCTGCTTGCCCCCCTCCAGAGTTTTGGGCTTTCTGCTCCATCCCACCACAGAAGCACTCGACTCACACCGTTATCTTCTCCACCTCTGACTCCTTATCTCTGCCTCTTTTTTATTCCCTCTCCATTCCCAGCCTCCATTCCTGAACTCATCCAGCTATTTCTCTTTTAATTGAACAAGTCCCAGCCTATGACTTGCTCTCCAAGTCCAAATTTCATTTCCTCTCCATCCCTAGACCCACTTCTCTCAGTCAGCCAGTTTCAGTTTTCCCCTTCCAATTCTTCCACATTTTCCCCTCTCATCTGCACTGGTTGTTATTGCAATAAGCCCCATCAAAACTCATCTAGTCGCAGTCCCACCCACATGCCCCACCTTGTTTTAGTCTCTGCAAATACAGAGAATGAGAATAAGAGAAAAAAGTCTCTGCAAGCTACATGAAAAAAACCACAGAATTCATAAAGTCCAGTGATGACCTCAATTCACAGCTGTAACCATGGAAAGTCTCAGGATGAAACTTCCATGGATAGAGGTCCTTGATTTTTTGGGATTTCAGCAAGCAGTCTGCACATCTCTTGTTGTGTGGAAATACAGGCTGTCAGCTATGATGGAAGGAGATCTGGAGCTAGGTTAAGGTGAAATAAAGAGTCAAAATAAGCCATTTCCCTGTGCCTCATGAAAGCAATTCACAAGCTATGGTGTAAGGGATATTTTCGGTAATTTGCTCATGTTCTCTGAGAAAAGGCATTGTCAGTAAATTTTTTTCTGCCTCTGCAAGCAAGGTCTTGGGGGAGAAACCTTCTCACCTGCCTGACCTCTTCTCAAAGCTATTATCTGAAGGACACTTATTTCTGGGAACTGTGAAAACTAAAGAGATAATGAATCCTTCACACCTGAGGAAGAACAGCTTCTGGTCACTTAGCAATGATGCACAAGAGAGTTGTTACTGCTGTGGTCACTTTCTGTGATAGCTGCCTCATCATAACCCAAGAAAGCCCTTCACTGGACACAGTCACAGAACAGAACCACTGCTCTACATAAGATCTTTCTTCTGTATCTTCCTCCCATGATTGCTACCTGTGTACCCCAGGCACAAGAAGCAACACTGATGCAATGTTTGCTGGTACAAACCCATGGCAAAAATATTAGTGGATGGAATTACACCAACCTTCTTGTCCACACTTCGTATTTCACATTTAGCTCTTTACGACACGGACAGCTGGCTTTTCCTTTTGTGTGTGTGCGTTTGGCTCTTCAGAGTTCCTTATACTGTGTCTAGTTTGATGAAACAGAATTTGAAGTCTTCTTTGGACATCGTGCAACTGGTGGACAAGACTGCATACCCTGCATTGACAGGTAGTATTAGGGAAGGTAGAGCATCCTGTTGGTCACCCAGAACTCTGTTGCTTTTGGGATAGAACCACTCTGTAGGATGTGACTGCACTCCACAATTCTGACACTTAAAATAAAGCCAGGAATGTTGGAGGTTTTTTTGTAATGGGATTGTATCTCTTTGGCCTTTTGCTTAGAACTAGACCTCTAATTTCTTGTAACATTAAGCCAAAATGGATAGTTTGGAGATTCTGCTTGGGTTATACTTTAATGTTAAAAAGCTAATATCAATGTTAAAAGTTAATAAAAAAATTACTGCTTCATAGCTCAGTTACATATTGTAGCGAGTTCCAAACAGACGGTTTTTATATAGTGTTCCCTCTTGTAATACTGCTATTGAATGCCTCCAATTACAGCATGAAGAAGTATCACAGCTGATAAAAATCCCATCTGTGTTTTTTATCTGGGAGTAGGAGTTCTTTTTTCTGTACTGCCTGTTCTGGTTTTGGTGCTGATACATCCCAGGAGACCAGGCGGTTTGCTGCAGCACCACACCAGGTTATTCCCAGGCTGACTCATTCCTTGTTTATAAACTGCAAGCGACAATTTCAGCTTCCTATCGTACCCAGGCAGGTCTCTTAACCTGAGAAGAGAATATTACTTTTATCACAATGAGGTGACTCGGCTATCACAGGGGTGAACTCCGAACAAATAAGAACATGATGCGACCCTGGTAGCATAAGCCAGACCACAGTTAGTGTGGCTATCTTGTGTTTCAAGAAGGACAACTTCTGACCACAGGAAAAGGAAATTCACCTTGGGTAGGCGTTCTGGTTACATTTTTCTCTGAATTTTGTTACCAATCAGCCCTTATCACATGTGTCATCAGAACAGAGTGAAAACTTCAGAACTTCTGAAAGCTAAAACTTCAGAAGAGGGAGCAACTTTTTAAATAAAAAGTCTGACAGTGATAGAGAGAAAGATCCATGGGAAAAGGGCAACCACTGTTGGAGAAGCAATATAATCCTCATACGGGCAGCTGACATCATATATGTAGCTGTCTGCAAGTCTCTATGGATGCTAGGTAAACAATTGTTTTTTCTACCTCTCTGTTATTCAGAAATGTTAATTATCTAATAATATATTTTTCTATAAATACATCACTTTAATTTTTTAACAGTTTTACCATTTATTTATTTACCAATTTATTTATTATTCTATAATTATTTACCAATAATTAATTGTTTTACCATTCACTGTGACAAATACATCAATTTAAATCTCACTTCTGAGTGAAACCTATTCTAAATTCTACCTATTCTTCTACTAAGGGAGAGGAAACCACAGATTATTTTCTGTCAGTACATAAGTCTGAACAAACAGCTCACAAATTCTAAACACGGTTGACTCCGTTGAGCTCTGCTTCCTCTGCTAGGTAATAATATGAAAAGATTTCTATGAAGGGTTTCACACTTTCTAAACAAAACCTGCTCTTCAGCCAACAAGTCTATTTACAGAACAGATCCAACGGCTGCTCAAAATTGTTCCTTCCTACAACCCACAAACCTCCCACCAACTTCCTTGACAGATGCAACAGTCCATATTCAAGCCCTGCACCTTCAGTATCTCACAGGCTATGCTGAAAATTACAAAACCGTATTTAAAAAAAAAATTAAAACCAAATCCAAGAAGTTTCCAAGTCAGGTGATCAGAAAAGATGCTCTTACAATAGAGTTTAGGGATTTTTCTATTCTTCCACATACTTGCTGCACAGTCTTGGGCCATGCAGTTGTCTCTCTGTCATAAAGCTGTGACTTCACACAGCAAGTGCACCTGTACAGCCGTGCCTGCAATACAGCAACCAGATTTCTTCAGAACAACTGGTGACCAGGTGAGAAAGCAACCCCAGTATCATTCAACAGCTTTGCAGGGTGCTGTACTCTGAGGAGCACACAATGTTGCACAATACAATACAGAGATGCACACCCATTTGTGAGCTACAGACGCCAGAAGACATGGCATTTGAGAAGTCCTTGGGTGTGAGAAAGAGCAAAGCAGCCACTAGTTCTCCATAGGTTATCAGAGAGGATGATCTTGAGATAAAGACCGGAGACTTCTAGTTAGGATGTTCAACATCAGGGTCTGCTTTCTCCAAAAGGCCTCCTACCCAGTGCAGTTTTTGGACTGTGCAGTTTATCTCAAATTAAGCACAGGTGATACTGATCTGCCTCCCAGAGATGTGATACAGGGCAATTTATATCAAGATGGACAAACACCAAGACTACAGTGAAGGAGCAACAGAAGCAGATCAAACTTGTTTCTTACTCTGCAACTTTAGCGCAGTTGAACAACTGCTCTCCATACAGGGAGATGGATAATAAGGCAGAGCTTCCTGGGGCAAAAGGATGGAGCAGGAGAACCCTGTTCAAGGCAGGGAGAGGTAAGGAGGGGCTGGAGCAGGGTAGCAGCACACAGTCTATTTGAGCTTAAATAGGAAGGTCACCAACAACTGATTTTCCATTTGGCATTGTAATGAATGATAGTTTAAAATTCAGTGTGCTCCACCCTCTAAGGTGCTTTATCACCCCTCCATCATTTTTTCTAGTCACTGTCTCTGAAAGCACATGGTGGCAAAAGGCAATAACACAGCCCCAAGGGCAGGCTTGTACCACTGAAAAACAAAGCTTGTGGGGAACACGGAGGGAAGGCAACCAAGGGAAAATGGTGCTGAGAGTCAGAGGTGAAGTGGTAGGGGGAAATAGCATTGTAAATTTTGGCTGGAAACCATGATTAATAAATTCTGGTTTTTCACTAGTGTTGGAGAAATTAAGGTCTTGAGAACTGAAACTTTTCAGTCCTGCCCAACCCCACAAACGCAGAACTGCTGCTGCAAAGAAAAGGAAGTTTAATAATTTGGGTTGAAGATATGAGTGATAGGATCTGCACTTTTTTCTATTCATGTTTACATATCATTATTAACATCCTCTATTAAAAAAATATTGATGTTCCCAGCAGAACTCAAGTTTAGCTCCGATATCTATTTTTCCTTCTATGTCTCTCATGTGTCAAAATCCTCAGGTTGGCACATTATATTTTTGAAAGCTAAGTGTCTCCCTGTTAGGACCAGGCCTGTTTATCTCTGACGCACTGAGCCCAGTGCTCACTAACAGCAGCCAAGGCACCATCTGTGGTCTGGCAGACACCAGCGATACAACACTGACACAGTATTGCTAATTCTCTTTGATCACGTCACTGCAGCAAGTTGAAATTGGTCTCAGGGCACTTCTATTAATTGTTCTCTCACAGCATCAGGACAAATAGTACATATACACCTCACCTGGGCTCTGTGATTCTTTCATCTTTTTAGTCACACTGATAGCTCTCCACATTTGTTTCGTGTTTTATTCGTATTTCCATCAGACATCTCAGGGCATTGATTAGCAGCAGCATGATGATTTCTGGGATTTTCAAGGCTACTCCAAGCATCTCCATTCCTGCAGGTTTTCAAAAGCTTTCAGGAGAAGGCCCTGACCAATCTGATCTATCTTTGAATTTGTCCTGGCTTAGGCAAGAGGATTACACTAGAGACCTCCAGAGTCCTTTTCAGTCTAGACTGCTCTGTGATTCTTTGATGTCTACTTGAAAGCAGTGGCATTTTGGCCTCAAATAGAGTCACTTCCAAGACTGGGAGATCCATGCCTTTAACTGCAGGCTCAAAGGGATAAGAATCACAGATTAAAATTCCATCTCAGGACCGTGGAGAACCAAATTTAAACCAAATTTCATATAATTACACAGTTTCACACCAGGGAAGCATTGCTGTGATTTTATAAGCAGCCATGGTCCTCCTCCAGACAGAGAAAATGCTCTAGGAAGGCATTATGCCCCTCCCTGTCCTTCTTCGACAATTAAACATTTTCTATAAACCTCCTCCCTTTCTTAATTATGAAATGCTGCAGAAAGTTAAGATGGTGGAAACTGGACTCAGCTAGTCTGCTCAGCATTTTGTTGTATAATGCACTGTGGTACAAGGTCTCTCAATCTAGCAACATCCAAGCTAGGGCCCCAGGAAGACCCATGCTCAGCAATGTAGATCACTTATATTGTATTTCAAGGTGTCATTCACTAGTCACAGAATGCATCCCAAGTGCTGCAGGAAATAGTGGGTGTACATCTTCTGTTACTACACACTGACACCTTCATTTGCTTTGCTGTGAATAAACTTGTTTCGCATCCAAAAAAAGAAAGCCAAGGGCATGCCATAAGGCATGGTACAGTGCCAGGAAACTCTCATGAAAACAAACAAACAAAAAGGTATGTTCTGGCTCCAAGGCCTTTTAACAGACCCACAGCAAACCTGGAAGGAGATAAAGCCCTTGTTCTGCAGCTTTCAAGTCAACTGGAGGCACTTCAAAAGACCTTTCTTAGCTGCCATATGGGATACGGGCTGATTCATTCCTTGCTAGGTATGCCCATTTCCCAGGCAATACCACTGGCACTGCTATTGTGGAGGTCCAAGAAAATCCTCCAAAGAATATGTGAAACAGTCATTGCTACTGTAAGACCCAGAGAGCAACTAATGGCAGCAATCTGATTACAATCAACGCGTTTTTGGATCCTGCTCCACTCAGTCGTGTCGTGACACAAAATGTTCCAGAACTCACCAGGTACCTTTAGCAAAAAACCCCCCAACAAACAAACATAAAAGGGGCCGAGGGAAAAAAGCTGAGTTTTTTTCTGGGCATAGATTTGTCACTTATAAACCTGCAGAGACCTTTGAACTGAACTGGTAACTCAGGAGGTAGCAGTGTTTCACAGAGATGAGGAGAGTTGCTGCCATTCAACCAGTGAACATATTAGGTGAATGAGAAATTCTCCCAGAAAGTGAGACACCAGCTGGGGACAGCTTAACAAAATGAACCTGTGATGCAACACCTTCATCTTCACAAGATTCGTGGGCAATAGGTAACAGGCAGCTCCTCAGGAATCCTTGCTCCAGTGGTTACAGGCCGTCTTCTCGTTGTCCTCCTAACCAGTCCATTCCAGCCAAATTTCTAGGGCTGTTCAGCAAGCACACTCTGGACAGGTATAGACTGACATTTTTAAGGCTATGCTGCAGCTGTTTGTCACTTGAACAGAGACACCAGATCCCTTACAATCCTACCCACATTTCAAGTCCCCAGTCCAAAAGCAGTATAGCCAACTATATAGCCAAACCTAAATTTTCAGAAAATATAAGTCAAGTTTCCATAATCAAAGGATTGTATTGGTTCTAGTCAAATTTAAGGACCATAGTACTCTGGCTTGGCTGGACCGAGAACCCATTCACGAGCTTTGCTTGCCCAGACACAAGCAAATATTGAAGGACTGCTCTCCCCTCCTACACCAGTGACACGTGCACTGTACTTCTGCAGGCCCATATCCACTTGTCCCACCACCCAGCTAGCAACAGTGTAGTCAACACAATTCCCTTTCCTCTATTGACTCTGCAAGCTGCCCAACAATGAATTACAAAAACATTCTTTTTTTTCCCTTGCCTCCCACATTTGGCTTTCTGGTAGGTTTTTTTTTTTAGTTTGGGGTGGGTTTTTTAACTTGTTCTTCAAATAGTTTCTCCTGCTCCACAGCTTCCCCCATGCCTTTGAGGTCTCCTGTGAAGTACTCCCTGCTGTTCGCAGTTTTTTGCCCAGGACTGTCTCCTCGGGGCTGTGGTGGAGCACAGATGTCTGCAGCAGTAACCCAGATGTCTGAGCAGAAATAAACAGAATTTAACACGTGAATTACGTTTAAACCAAAGATTTCAGAAACAAAGGACTTGGGCTATTTTACACGCTAAATCTTGCTAAAATAATCAAGGCGTATCCCTACCCACACAGGTTAAAAGAAAAGGCTATCACTGTATCAGTAATCCTTCAATGCTTTTATGTTACTCTTAATGGAAAATTTTTCCAGACGCTAAAAACACGTCCCCATGATTTGCCCTGGCAGGGCGTGCAGCTCACCACGGGAGGGATGGCATACTGAGGACTCACCTCATCTTCTATCTGTTATCACAGGACACCTTTACAGTATCCAAATCTCCAGCTTGTGTGGAAAACACGAATTTGGAGTGCAGCTGTTCGAGCCGGTACTTCCAGGTACTTAAGCCACTAGCACGGCATCCAACAGGGTTTCGCGAACCCCCAGCCAATCTTCTCACGCCAGTGCCAGTGCAGACCGGGTTAAGCCACCCCGCGTTTCCCTGGAAAGCGGCGAGGCCCTGGGGAGTTCGTCCGGAGGTGGCGGGAGGACGGTGACACCTCGCGGTCCGACTCCCTCATTGCCTCGGCCAGGGCGGGCCCGCAGCGCTGCCGAGCACGAACCCGCTGCGGGTCACGGCGATGCTTGCTTTCCCAGGGCCCGGCGGGCCAGCACGTCCCGAGGCTTCGGGTCCGTCCCGGCAGGAACAGCTCCGTGAAGGGGAAGGCCGTGCACAGCAAAGGGAAGGCTCCAGGGTGATCTGACCGCGGCATTCCAGCACCTGAGAGCCGTCAAGAGAGCTGGAGAGGGGCTTTTTACAAGGGCATGTAGTGACAGGACAAGGGGGAATGCATTCAGACTGGAAGAGGGTAGATTTAGATAAGATCTTAGGAAGACATTGTTTGCTGGGAGGGCGGTGAGGCACTGTAGCAGGTTGTCCAGAGAGGCTGTGAATTCCCTACCCTGAAGGTGTTCGAGGTCGGGCTGGATGGGGCTTTGAGCACCCTGGTCTAGTGGGGGGATGTCCCTGACCATGGATGACCCTCAAGGCGCCTCCCAGCTCCAGCCATCCCGCGACCCCCCGAGCGGCCCGCGGCCACGGGCCCGCGCATGCGCTGCTCGTTGCCCGGGAGACGGACGCCGTTACCGCTCCCTCAGGGCGCGCCTGCCCTGCACGGAGCCGGAGTCGGAGCCGCGGCATGGAGCCCACCATGGTGCCCACCATGGTGCCCATCCGAGCGCCCGATCTGGACGTGCCCTACAGCTTTTGCAGCCAGCCCCGCTCCCTGCTCCCCCGCCCCAAGTACCGAGAGCAGTCCAACGCCGCCGAGACGTGAGTGCCAGTGTCCGGCGGGCGGCGCCGCCCTCCCCGGGCCGCTGCCCCGCTGCCCTCCGCGCCTTTCCCCTCCGCCCAGCTCCCTGTCGGCCCTTCCCGGGGAGCGCAGCCCCCGCCGCCCCATCTTTCTGCCGCCGGCCGGGGGCACGCCGCACGCCGCGGCCCGGAGCCCCTGGCCGGCGTGCGGAGCCGCAACCGGCGCTGTCTGTGCTGTGCCGCAGGGAGAAGGGCCCGCGGCGCTACGGCAACATCATGATCGACCCGAGAGTGGTGCGCGGAAACGCTTTGTCCCTTCGCCTCCTACCGGAGGTATGGGGGTTTTTAAATGTGGATCATGCTACAGTTTGGTTGGAAAGTCATAGGTAGGGCAGCAAAGCTGTTCCTCATTTATAATTGTAACTACCGAAGCTGTAATTTTACTTTCAGTGTTTCACGTAGTCAAAGGCTCTCCAGTTAAACTAGCCTGTGACTGTTTCCAGCTCTTCTTTAAAGCATGCAGTTTCATATGAACTTCTGCAGTTCTGATTTTTTCCCTCCCATTAAGTACTTGATTCCTCTATTTTCCTTCTCCATTTCTTTAGTGTAACGGTCCTGAGCACAAGTCATTACTGGATAATCTGTTATATGCAAGGTGTCATCGGGGAGAATTGCAGCTCTTGGGAAATTGAGTCGTGGGGTAGACTTTGGTTTATCCTACCATAGAAGCAGGGCTAAATGGTCCAGCTGTATGCAAAAGCTGCTTGTGAGGATGCCAAAGTATTTTGTTTGTATTACTGCTATATCCTGATATAATAGTAAATCACAGAATCTTAGTATGCTTTGGGTTGGAAGGGACCTTAAAGATCATTTAGTTCTAACCCCCTGCCATGGGCAGGGACACCTTCCACTGGTCCAGGTTGCTCAGAGTCCCACCCAAATGTGACACTTCGTTTTCAGAGAATATTTCTACATAGATAATTTGATCATATATGAATTAAAGCAGTCTGTATTTTTAAAAGCTACTGTTTGAAAATAGCTCTGTGTTGTTCAGTAGCTGTTTCTTACAGCGAATTTTATGTAAGTTTTGTTTAAGAAGTTCAAAACTGATGCTTATCTCAATCCATAAGTAGGGTACTGAATTTAAAAGTTATTATGAGTTTCTTTTGTTTCATCAGCAATAATTGATCCTATAATTTTTATCTAGCAAACAATTCTGTTCATAATGTGATAACTGGACTTAAGTCCATTTGACCTCTCAAAATTTGAAAACTCTCACTTGTCAGAAAAAACACAGCACTTTAATATACTTTATCTTATGAAGTTGTGTATACAGTATTTACTTTCAAAAAACAAATAAATTAATTAATTAGTCTTAGTGTGAGATGCCATTATTATGTGCCTGTAGGCAGCTAGCATAACGTACTAATTTCATGCCATACAGTCTTTAAGGCAATTGAAAATACAGGGCCAGGACCCAGGAAAGTAAACCCAAAATACTAGATAGCTAGCATTAAAATCAAAGAGCAACCTTCATTTTTCTGTCGAGGCAATTGAGCATAATTTTCAAGTACAATGTGTATTCTATTTTGTGGGTGGTTTTCTTCTTCACCCCTGCTCAGAGTTCCCAGCCCAGTACCCCTGAGGTTAAAAAGCAGAGGAAAGCACAGAAAAAATTACTGGCCAGAAAGCTTTCACAAGAGAAAATCCGACCAGGAACACCAGAGCCCGTGGAAGGCAGAGAACATGTTTATGTGCAGACAGGTAAAAGGCTGCCTTTTTTTTAATATCTGTCTGAAAACGAAAGCTTGCTGATCTATATTCACTTGCTAAATTGGTGATGAAGTTGGTAGAATCACAAAAGGATAAGTTTAAAATCATAGAATGCCGGAATCAGAGGTTCTAAACTTGTCTAATGAGTGACATTTTCCCAGAAGGTCTGTTTTTCAGCGTAAATTCTTGAACATTAGTTAAGACTTCTTCATTTATTCTTTCCAGTTTCAGTATAATCAGAGAAGTTTCATATATGGTTAAAACTGAGGGTTTTAAAACTTTTGCTTAATGTGAACTATTGACCTATGTTTTGAGAAGCCTTTTTTTAACTTTATAGAAAACATTTTATTGCACTCTTTGGATGTAATTCAGAATGTAGAGTCATCAAAAACAGTTGAGAGCTAAAATAAAAGGAGTCCCACTTTGAGTATTCATTGTGCTTTTGCTTCTAGAACTGTATTTGGAAGAGATTAGTGATCGGATAATAGAGGTTGATGGAGAGTGTCAAACAGATGAATTTTTGGACAGACCATCCACTCCACTCTTCATACCAGCCAAAACAGGAAAAGATGTAGCCACACAAATAGAAGAAGGAGAGGTATGAAGTCAGGTCCACAAATGCTGTCAAAATATATCTCCCATACAAAACACATTTTTGATGCAAAATTGAAGTAGAAACAGAAAGGAACTAATCCTCACAGAACATGCAAAAAACCCCCAAACCCAACTCACCAATGTCTGCTTTGAGGTTAAGTGTAAGATTAAGGAAGATGTGTCTCCGTGTGCACTGGTTCTACTGCTTTCAGCTAAGAACTACAGTGTTGAGAAATGCTCTCTTCTGTAAAACGTGTGCAGCCCAAGAAGGGACTGGGAACACAGAAATAGGGTCCATCCAGACAGGTGCTCAGCTTCTCCCTGGCAGTCCCTACAGGCAGTCCCTACAGGGGCTGTGGGAGGACGTATGCTGTCTCACTCCAGCCCACTCACCACTTAGCCCCCAGCAACACTCATGATTCTCTCTGCCTTAGTTGACACTGGTCCCCTACTTGCATTTATCCTGCCTGACTTCAGTACATCCTTCTTGTTTGACTTTGTTCATCCTTCTTTTCTTCTTGCCAATCCTTCTTAAGAGTAATTGTGATCAAGGGACATTTATATCTGTTTCTCTGACTTCCATCCTCAGCTGTTTGACTTTGACATTGAAGTTAAGCCAATCCTGGAAGTGTTGGTTGGGAAAACAGTTGAGCAGGCTTTGCTGGAAGTCATGGAGGAAGAAGAGCTGGCCCAGCTGTGGTCACATCAGCGTGCCTTTGCAGAGCTGCGTAATGCAGAGTTTGCTGAATTGCAGCGCTTGGAAGAGCAGGACAGGCGAATCAGAGAGGAGAAGGTAGGACTTCCAAAGGGCAGGGCCTGTCTGGATGCTGTCAGAAGGGAGAAAAACATTTCCAGTACTGAACGACAAGCTGTGATATAAGCTGGGTATGCCCAAAAGGGTACTGTCAGCTTTGATATACCTTACAGCATTTTGGTGACATACAGCTGCACTCTGCCACTTGCTCTCATACACCACACCATTGTGTATATTTGGAGCAGTCATGCTTGAGTGACCTGGTGTAGTTGGACACCTGGTCAAAAGGCCAAACCCAACAGCATTTTCTTCTGTACCTGGTGCAGCTGTTTCTTAAGCCTTTTCATTATAATAACTGCTAAACAAATAGTCAGAGTGCTTGGAAGTTCAAGTTCAAGTAATCTTTCACACCCAATGCATGCACTACTCTGTGTGCACATGTACATCTCAAGATTGTCAAGTATTATGCTATATTATTAATATTTAGTAGATAGGAATAAACAGAAAAGGCAAGACTTAATTACTTACTATTCATCAGCTTTATATAATTGTGTTTTCTAATGTTTTCCTGAACCAATTTGAGTTTCAATCTTTTTGTACATGAAATAGGATATAATATTGGAAGATGAAAAAAAGTCATGAGAATTATGTGTACTAAGGCATCAGAGAAGGGTTTCATTTGGCCAGCTGTGATGCCCTTATTTTATAGACTTGCCATAATCAGATAATCACAGAATCACCAGGTTGGAAGAGACCTTCAAGATCACCATGCCCTAACACCACCTCAACTAAATCATGGCACTAAGTGCCACATCCAATCTTCTTTTAAACACATCCAGGGGTGGTGACTTCACCACCTCCCCAGGCAAACGATTCCAGAACTTTATCACTCTTTCAGTAAAAAACCTCTTCCTAACATCCAACCTAAATTTCCCTTGGTGCAGCTTGAGACTGTGTCCTCTTGTTCTGTCAGTTGTTGCCTGGAAAAAGAGACTAACCCCCACCTGACTACAACCACCTTTCAGGTAGTTGTAGAGAGTGATAAGGTCACCTCTCAGTCTTCTTTCCTCCAGGCTAAACAACCCCAGCTCCCTCAGTTGTTCCTCATAGGGCTTGTGTTCCAAGCCCTTCACCAGCCTTGTTGCCCTCCTTTGGACACTTTCAAGTGTCTCAATGTCCTTCCTGAACTACAGAAATGTGTTTTCCTGTAATTTGGGGGTATTTTAATACTCTATAGATTAAGTACAAGTTTGTTTTCAAGCACTCTTTAATATGAGGAATTTTAGTGAAAGTTTGAGGCTGCAAATGCCAGGTAGAGATCATAATTACCTGTACTTCTGATGATCTTTGCTATTTATGAGACACACACTGTGATAATTCTTTGAAGACTAGATCAAAGGAGTCACAGCTAAAGGCCTCTAAGTTTTACATGCGTAATTGCCTTGACAGGAACGTCGCAGACTCGAGCACCTGGAAAAGCTGCGGAAACAGAAAGAGACTGCAGAGAAAGTTGCAGCTCGGGCATTCGCTCAGCGTTACCTGGCTGATCTCATTCCCTCAGTCTTCAGCAATCTTTATGACAGTGGATTTTTTTATGACCCTATAGAAAGAGGTTTGTTTTGTTTTTTCTTTTTAAATATGTGAGAAAAAAGTAATATAAAGTTCAAAACAACCATGAAACATAGCATATTGTCCTATTATTTAGGATAATGTCATAAGACTTTATTAATTTACATTTGAACTCATAGTTTTAACACAAACAAACATTATTGGTCATCTGTACAAATAGTGACGAATAAGCAAAAGCTGACAGTGTGACAATGAGAAGAGCTGCCTTGGAACTGGAGAGAAATAAATGAGTGGTTAGGATTGGGAGAGAGAGATCCAAATTGAAGTACATGTATTTTTTAGAGCAGACAAATCAGTATGTCATTCTGAATATTTTCTAATGATTATCAGAGCAAGGGAGAAATTAGTCAATTAGAACTAGGCCCTGAAAACAATTTTGGAGTTGTGTATCAGTGACTTCCAAGCCCTTAGAATCAGCAGCTTATCTTATGAGCTACCTTGCTCCAGCCCACTTCACCAGTCTCCACATGGGCACAGACCACAGCTTGGGAATGGTTACACTCTCACCAGGATAAATCATGGGGCCAATGCAGAAACTGAGTGTGTTTTGCAACCAGGGCAAGCTTTGGGATCACAGTGTACAAATAGTATCATTTGAGCAATACGTGGGTAAGCAAGAGCTCCTTAGTCAGAGAGAACAAATGCTTTCAGCAGACCAGAAGCCAAATGTCTTTGGAAAGCAAGGCAGGAAATGTTATTCTCCTGACGTGTTCAGGGTAGTTATTTCAATCTCACTAGAACATGTCTGTGTATCTCATCTGTGCTAAGCACTTCAAAGGTGTCAGACCTCTTTGAAAATAACTGCAGTTGAGAGGACTCTGAGTCTATAATGATGATGAACCTCAGTAAGAGAGGTTGGAGATAAGAAAACAAACAACATCTGAGAGATTTCGTCTGACTCTTACAGAGCAAGTGCCTTTTGGCGGGGGGGTTCATCCCTCAAGTGTCGTAGCAAATAAAAACAGCCACCAAGTCCTGTTGGTCATCCTTTATAAAGTGACATTTTCTCTTTGTTTCTTCCTGCTAAATTCTTACAGATATTGAGACAGAATTCCTTCCATGGCTGATGTCAGAAGTGGAAGAAACACTACAGAAGAAGGTTCTGGGAAGGATGATGCTTGACTGTAAGTTACCAAATTCTGTAATATGGGCTGCCTGGTGTTGTTTGATTGTTTTTTCGCTGGTCAGAACAAAATGTCACATTTATATGGTCACTGTGGGTTAAGGTAGGAGGTGACATTTTAGGAAAAACTCCAAGTACCGATGGCTTTTTGTTTTGGAGGTTTTGTTTGTTTGTGTTTGTTTGTTGGTTTGGTGTGGATTTTTTACTATATTAACAGTTTTAGTGTTGGAAAAGTACTACTGTGTACAACTAGATAACTGATTTTCAGCTGAAACAATGGAAGTGTCAGTCATGCTGCACTATCCACTCTCTTCTGGCTTTATACTGTTTGAGATGTGTTGATGCTGGGAGATACAACACGTGTCAGGAACAGAATAGTTTAAAAACACAGTTCTTTTTTTCTCCTATAAAGCTTCTACTTCCTCTGTGTTACACAGCCACCACTGCTGTAGTGTTCTCTGTAGTGCACCTGATTGTGCCAGTGGGAACAGAAAAGCCCATCTTGTGTACTGCCACATGTATGCCATGAAAGTCTCTTAATCTGCTTGTGTAAGCTCCCAGGTCTATGGATTGTTCTCCTGCATGAAAGGAGGATGATGGCAGGCCATGGCTGACTGAAAAGTGAGGTGACCAATATTTTTCATCAAAACAAGGGCTTACTTCTTTATCAGTCAATAATCATGTCCTTGCTTTTGAAATAGATTGAAATATCAGACTTCTTTTGGGCTAGTTCAAGCTAAGTATTTGGGCTCTTTTATTAGTTCAGAGGCTGTAATTGGAACACCTGGACTCTGTCTTGTGTAGAGACACAAAAGTATGGTGTATGTGTGCCCCGCAGCATGCTCCTAGATCAAACACTTTTTACAGTTGCATCACATCTTCATTCCTACAGTTTTCCTCTTGCTGGGATTTTAGGTTTGTGTCACAATTGTGTTTGCTTCCTTTGGGTTTTTTTTAGTTTAATCAGGACCCTGAATTTTATTTGTTAAGGTATAATATGATTTGGACAGCTGGTCTCTTAGGTATTTTATGCTGATACATGTGCCAGTATGTACACTCAAGGATCACTTCTTCATGCAGCTCTTCAAAAGGAAGGGAAATTTCTCTTATTTTTAGAAAAAAATATTGTATGTGACTACTGAATAAGCATCCTAAGGAGAATGTTGCTGCAGGATACACTATTGAAGAGAATATCTATAATATTCTTGTTAAATCTGCTTAAGTTTTTAACTAGATATCACTGTCTTGCTCCAGTCCTAAGGCAAGAGCACCTGAGGCAGGCCAATAAGTAATGTAAGCAGCCCATTTTGCTATTTATCATCTGTATTTCCTGACTTATACCCAGTCACCCACTGTTGAGTAAACACCATCTCTGCAAAAGGAACTGCAAATTTTGTAGACGATAGTTAGTGGCTTCTTTACCCTCTTATGCAGAATCGTAGGGAAAGTCTCTAAGGATCCATTTTTTAACCTATTTAAATGAAGACTGCCCAAAACATCACCTTGTGGGTAACCTGACTAGTCCTTGTTCATGATGGGGTGACCTGCTCTGGGAGTGAGAAGCAACTGTGAGGAAATCAACAAAAATATCCAAGTGCACTCTTTCACATCACTGCTGGGAGTATAAACCAATCATTTGGCTACAGCAGCTGAAATGTTTTTTCTCACTTAGGTATTCCTTCATTTTTAGAGTTACTTCAGGGTTCTTTCCCTATTTCAGGATTTATAGGTCAGTAATATATAAAAAAATCTCAAATTATAGGGTTTTTCCTCCATGTTTGTTAATGGGGGCTATCTCTGTTTCAGCCTTGATTCGTATGGTGGTTGAAAAACGCTTAGATGAATTCAGCCATCCACCTCCATCTCATCAGACAGAGGCACCTGCTGAAGAGCCCAGGGCAACAGATGCAGCTCCCCAGGTGTCTGGTGAGGCAGATGCTGCTGACCAACCAGTTGCAGAGAAAGAAGAGACTGACCAACCTGTTGCTGAGGAATAGCCTTCAGATTCCACCTCTTCTCAGTTAGAATAATCAGGTCAAGAAGGAACAGTAGATTAGGAAACTGAGTAGCAAACAGGCAAGTCATCAAGTAAATGGAGACCAATGGCTTAGAAACAAGGAATTAATTCCTATCTATTTACAGGGTATTGTGTCCTAGCCATGCTGAAGGATTAACCTAAGCAACAGTAGAGCATTAAAACATGTTTTCCATGTGCTGGAATTGCTGATTTCAGGCTGTAAGAATCAAGAGAGAAGTTACTAGTGCAATGAATGGCAGGGAAATTCTGTCCCCTTTTACACAATCCAATCCATCAAAAACCTGGGAGGTTTATGGTTGGAAAGTAATGCTGTCCCACATCCCGTGCTAGAAGGTCATGAGAAGGATGTTGACAGCATCATAATAACCTTTGCAAGTGCTTTGATAATGTTCTTGGAACAATATTTCCTTACTTTCCTTATTTTGAAAGGTAGTTACTACAGCAATTAAATAAACGGCTTTTCACTCATGTTAGTCTTTCCTTTCCTCACAAACTTCAATGGATATCTCAGCAGATAATAGAGTCAAAGCAGCTGTTCCTCAGGCTTGTCAGGATCAAAGAGTTACCTGCCCCTGAGAATTTCTGCCTGTGCAAAATCCTCCTCATCATCCTCTCTTGGAGCCCCTCCTGGAGGAGGTGAGGGGCTGCAGCTACATGCTAAGTCCAGTCTCGGTTTTCTTTGTAGTCGTCCTTTCCTGCCGGTTCACGGGAAACAGTACCAGACATGACTGACAAAATGTGCCTTCACTGCCACATGTAGTTAGTTGTCTGTTCACAGGCCAATTCCACAGGTGGGGCACCTCCCCTCACAGAAGTACATCTGTGCTACTATGCGGCAACACCGTTTCCTTGCTGGGTCAGTGTTCCCAGCAGCAGCTGTCCCCGGCAGACAGGTAGGGCCGCGGGGTGGACAGCTCTGTACCCACGGTGGCACGGGGCGGGGCGCGGGGGTCTGCAGCTCCTGGGTGTGTGCGTGTAGGGGGAGCAGAGAGAGGCCAGAGGGAGCTGGCGCTGCAGGCACTAGAGGGCAGGACAGCCCACGGCAATCCGGCTGGAGAAACGGGTGGAAAGACACTGCTGGTGGCACCTATTGCACACTGCACACCCTGCACTAGCGACACCCGTCTGAACTCCCCTCCTCTCCTAAACCCCAATGGTGTTGAACTTTTGCAAAATTTACTCTCTATAACATAAGGAGCCAACTTTTGAATCACCCGATACAGTCCACGCAGGCTCGTAGAATGATAGTTTGGGTTGGAAGGGGCCTTACAGTTCATCTAGTCCAACCCCACCCCTGCTATGAGCAGGGACACCTTTCGCTAGGTCAAGTTGCTCAAACTCCCATCCAGCTTGGTGGTAAAGGAAAATGCTGGAATCATGTCCACAGGGATGACCCGTGACAGTACAAGAAGAAACAGCCACTGATCGTTTCAGGGGATGTGCACACACGGCCTTCCCCTTCGGCCTGCTGGGGTGCAAGTCTGCAACTGAATCCCAACTCAAGGAAGCAAAACCGGGACGTGTGTGCAGGACATTCTAAATGCTGTGAGGTGCCTTCCCGGGAAGTTGTTAACTACCAGCAGTGCAGATCGGGGCGTTCTGTGGATCCTCACCAGTACGGACGACTCCGTGGCCATGGCAGGGGCAGCATCGGCGGCCGGACAGCCGCGGCACTCGCACTCCGCTGAGAACAAGTTTCAGGCAGCGCCGCCGCAGAGCGAGCGCTCAGGCACCACCGGCAGCGGAGCTGCACCCCCTCGCCACCCCCGCGCTCCGCTCGGGGTTCGCCCCCCCGCCCCGCGCTGTCCCGGCGCTCCGCAGGGGCGGAGCGGGGAGGGGACGCGGCGCGGCCGCCCCTCGGCCCGACCCTCCCCCGGCCCNGGGCCGGGCCGAGGGCGTTCCGCCGTCCCGCAGCGGTACCGGGGCGCTCGGGGGAGCGGGGGGCCTGCTCCGGGCGGGGCGCTGGGGGGCGAGCGCCGAGCACCGGGGCTGTCGGACCGGGCCCGCCGCCGCAGGAAAACTGTCCCGCAATGTGTCCGCTTTCCGGAGGAGAGTTTCGTCTTTACTTATTTATTTCCCGCTTCTTCCCCTCGACTTTCCCCATGCCCCGGCTGCCGTGCGGGCTCTCCCGCTTGTCCGCCCGCAGCGCCGCGCACCGGAGCCCCGAGATGGGCGCCCGCTCCGGCCCCTCTTGCCTCTGGGCACAGAAAGGCCGCAGGACCGGGGATTCGGGGGAGGAGGGGACATCTTATCTGTCCTTCGTGCCTCTCTCCAGCCCCACGGCCCTCACGGGACATTCAGGGCACAGCGTGGGGTAGCGGGCAGTGCCGTGACCCGCGTCCAGCGGTGGCACCCCCGTGACGAGAGACTCGGATCGTGGTCCGGGAGGTTTGTTCCCGCATGGAAAAACGTCTGCGGCCCCAAAGGTGCGCCGCTCGCACCAGGGTCTGGACGGCTGCATCAAAACCGCCGCCGACAGTAGCAGCCGCAGCATGGTTTGCACAGTTTTCCATCTCTCTTCAGCAGGCTGACAGCTTGCCGAGGTCAAGCCTTGAGCTGTCATTGACTCCTACGGGACACACGACTTTTTTTTTCCTGTGGGGAAGAGGAATATTCTGCATTATAGGATTTGTTTTTTTCTTAAAGTACCTAACTTGGTTAAAATTTAACTTTCAGGTTTTTTTTATTTCTCTGTTAGAAGTTTCTGTCCCTTAGTCAAATGACAGTTCATTTTTTAGAAAGGTGAATTTTAGACAGCCAAACTTTTCTCTGAGAGCTCTTGCTTCTCCTGTCTGATTTTAGCACAACAACTATGTTCCACCTTAAAATGGATGGTCAGTAAGGCAGACCTTCTTCTGTAGAAGATATTTAACGTAGTTAGATGAAGAGCACAAAGTAGTAGCTGTCTTTAAAGTGTGAGTTTAAACACAATCTTTCCACCTCAGCTGATATTTTTCTATATAGGCAGGATCCAAGCTATGTTTTTCGGTGCATGATATATCTACATACATATTTGTCTGTGGCCACTTCATCAAACATGATGAGGATCTTAATGAATAAATACAAATGATACATACGTTCTCTTTCCAGGAATCAGTTGGAGAGGATGTGCCTGGCATTATTACCAGGAGATTAGCAAATCCATCTCTGACAGAATGGGGAAGATGTTCCCAATCTGAGCACTCACATCTCAGTATTGCAGTTGTAAAATTAACATCAGCAGGTGTGACCTGGTTCTTGGCTGTCCCAATGCTTAGCAGAAAATCTGGCTGTTTAAGTCTGAGGTACCTAACTACAACGCAGCAGCACAAGGTGTCAAGCAGTCCTGTCCCTTCTTGGCACTTCTCTTTTTTGTTGCAAGGTCTGCAGTCTGCCAGTGACCCTGCAACATCTCTTTTGTGCTCTGATCCTTCACCGGGGAGAAATAAAGATGCTGTCATTGGGAATTTCCCTTCTCTGGTCCTTCCTGTCTCTGTTGTTGGTGTGGAGAAGCAGTGCATGGAGCACCGCTCCGCCTCTGTGCATGGGGAGTGGTCACAGTGCACAACACAAAATGGGGCTGTGCGGGGCAGGTGGCTCTGGGTGGAACGCAGGGCGTTCCGCTAAACAGAAATGCAGGTGCGGTCACAGGATCGGTGACAAACTGTGTTTTTGTTTTTCGATATTGTGTGTGTTCGCTGCTGTGGTGCCACTGTATGTGCAGTATATTTTCCACCATTAGTGTGCCCTGAATTGTAAGTGAAAGCAGTCAAAATCTCATTTGCAAACCTAATGGTAACTGGTATAGATCCTGGAGTACTATAACTGCGTAACGGGCTGACTGCCCCTGCTTTTCAGATTGTTCAGTGCTCTGACATGTAAATAGGACCTGGTTGTTCTGATCATGCAGATGCTGAAAATTGATAATAGGATGATTTGTGTAAGAAGCAGAAGATGGGATGAGCGGGAATAAAAGAGAGAAACAAGATTAGAAGGACTGTACCAGTTCTTCTGGACCTGCCTATCAGAGTGAGAACAGTAGTGGGAGGTTTGGAGAGTTTGATACCGAAAATCACATAAATACAGGAAAATAAATAATTACTTCCTAAAGGGGGCCATTAAATCATGTCGTTTTTACTCTAAGTTTAACCAGGGCAGGTCACAAATTCATGCTAACTAAAGGCAATAACCTCTATTTCCTCTAATTTCTCTAACTTCCTCTTCGTCAAGAATCTCCTTGTTGTGAAGTTCTGTGAGCACTTGAATGTCTTCTCTCCCTGCCTGCCCTTCTGCCAGGACTCAGTGGAAAGGAAGCATCCTGAGATAATTCCCCCCCTCCTTGACTATTGAGACGCATTTAATGTACAGTGTATTGCCAGGGCTGGGACCTGAGCTGCTGTTCCTCTCCCTCAAATTCCTAATTTCTTGAGTCATGATTAAAACACAAAAAACATCAACCCCCACCCTGCCCATCAGTGAATACATGCACCATACTTAAGGCAGTCAGTGCTGGCATTATAAGTTTGATGCGGTTGAGCGCTTGCCTTACACCTAACTTTACAAACCTAAATTGTCCTCCTCAGTAAGAGCAGTCCGGCTTGCAAGATGTTTTCAAAACTAGAGTATTGCCAGCTGGTTCCCTGCTGGCCCCTCTGAGCTTTTATTTTAAGATGTTCCTGCTTTCAAAGATAAGCGCGAGGCAAACAAGACTACTCCAAACACCAAGGGAACAGCAGTCACACACTTCTACTTTAGCCCATGCCACTGTGCAAGTGGCTGTATCGTTTAATTGCCACTAAACCCAGAAGAAACTGTTTGTTCTTTTCTTGCATGTGTGGAAAGAAGTAGGAAATCTCTTTGAATGATGCCAAGGATACTGCTATTTTGTGATAACTAGCAGGAAATAACAAGAGTTAGGACAGAAAGAAGGTCAGTTGACTTGATATTCTGTATGGGAAAATCTTGAAAGCTGATCATAAAATTTGATTCCACACATATCCTGGGGATAATCAAATAAATATTTTGCTACTTTTTTTGCTGACTTGTCTATCTTCCAACTGTTTCTTCTGGATATAGGCTATTGGCAATTCACTATGAAAGAGCATTTTGGGTTCCGCGTGTCTCAGACATGACAATCTAGAAGCAACAGTTTTTTCCAATGGACTTTACTGTCTCTATGTTTCTCATATTTCCTCTTTTTTCTTGCTTTTTTTGCTTGTACTGATTTAACTTCTGTAAAATGGCCTCAGTTGCAGTGCTAAATCAGGATCAAGGATGCCTTTGTGAACTAGTTCTGTCTTGGAGGACAGAGTAAATCTGCTTTTATCCTTCTGCCTTTTGCACCTAGACCACTATTTTAGGAGAAGCTGTTTCACAAACAACCTGTGGTAGAAAAATATAAGCTTCCCAAATAGCATTAGCTACTTATCATTGCAAGCTGGAATCATGATACAATAGATTGTACCATGAGGCATTGATTTTTAGTTCTAATGAGTGGAAGAGATAACTTGATCATACTGATTACCTGCAAGTGTTTTCTTCCATACAGATTCTGTGATTTTTCAGTGTGCCTCCCTGAAGATGGACACTGTACATTCCCTTGCTTAAACCCTCAAAAACTGCATTTGGAATAAGAGAGAAGAGCATGCATTTCTAGTCCTTTTGGTGGTTCATAAAAGGGTTTAAATTAAGCTCAGTCGTGCAGAGTTGGTAACAAAACATTCTTGTTTGTTGTAATTTTTTTCCTTGGAACACCCTCAAGTTTCACATATAAAAAGATTCGTCTACAAATTCTTGAAGATATTTGACAACTGTAAATAAAAACTGTAGTTCTTGTAAGTATCTTTGAAAAGACTGAAAAAGTAGTTGTGTGGAAGAACTGTGTGCATTTCATCTTCTATTCTTAGCTTAGAAGTACAGAAGAAGATGTGGGGAGTATCTCAGGAATATCATCATGGTCTGCTGTGAGTGGCACCTAGTCCTAACTTTTCAATGTTTAAGTAATGGGGAAGAAGAACTTGTAGCCCTCACAGGGGTCAGAGTGTAAATGCTGATGTTCGTTCCAGCCCAGCTGCTGGGAAGCAGTGCTCTGTGTAAAGTAGGATTCCCCGTCTCAGTTGCCTCCTCTGTTTCTTCTTCCCCTGCTCTAAGAGAGGTGGGAAATGGTCTGTTCCAGGAGAATGTTTCTTCATTGCCTGTTTTCTCTGTATCTCGGGAAGGAGCAGGGGAATTGTCTCTTTTGTGTGTTGAGATACACTAGAGAAGAGTTCATCTCTTGGGTGTCAGGAATGTTAGTATTCTTTTTGCCTTACGTGTGGCAAAAAGACTCCTGGACAGGGAGACCTGTGCTCATGGTCAAGGTAGCTCTGCTGATGGCTGCCCAGACCTGGATGTTGCATTTAGAGAGGTTTCAGTGCTAAATGTCAGCTCTGTGTGCTGAGGGGTGTTGCAGGTGACCCAGATACACCTTGTGGAATGGCTCACCATGTTCATTGTGCAGATGGGACCATGCTTTGTCTTCACAAAATGCTAGCTGTGCTGGAGGAAGTCTTGTGCTGCCACTTTGGGAGCTCTAGTCACTCCAGAATGGCAAGATTCATCCACAGATTAGTAAATTTTCTGGGCTTATCTTGCTGGGAGGCACTGGCCCGTGTCAAACTTAGATCATCAAATGGTCATCTGAAGAACTGTAGCAAAAAATGCATTAGCAGCAGATGCAGAATAGCAGCTGTAAAATACACCTAGGAAAATAATAGTGTAGCAGTATGTAACCTGCGGTAACATGCACAACAGCAAGCAAATGTAGTGCATTGAGCAATATTAAACTTTGCTCCTCCACTCACTCTCTTGTTTCCAGGTTCCTGTTGCTGTTCGCGGTGTTGAGGGACTCTTGAGGAGAACCAAGGATGTGTTCTGCAAGAGTATCACATGTATCTTTCAGAGAGAACCGCAAAAGCAAGAGTCCCATGTGATTTTTTGGTCATAAACTGTCACTGGAATTTTGTTGGTGTACTTCAGCTAGAATGTTATTTCAATCCCTGCAGCTGTGTAATGTGATTGACAGCTTTGGTTTGTCCCGTCCTGCAGAAATAAGTAACTTTAGATTCAGTATGCCTTTTTTAAAGATTACAATAAAAGCGCTGTAAAACTGAGCAATAAACAAGTTATTTATATAGCATTAAAATTCCATTTTGCCAGTGCCTTGACAAGTTGATGCCCAAAGAAGACAGCAAGTGTCTAATCATTATATTGTCCTGCAATAATAAGCAGTGGAAGGACCAGTGAAGCACATATTAAAGACATAACTAAGCTAGTTCAATGCTTGTTTTGTGCCCAGAGAGGTAGCTATTACTTCTTTTCCAGGTGGAATTATCTCTAGAGTCATCATCACAGATACAGCATGCAGAGAACCAAGAGGAATTTGAAAGGAAGGGAAGTGGAGATGCTGAACAAAGATCTGGAAAGAGGCAGTAAGCAAAAGGCAGAGGGAAAAAATGATGGAACGTATAAGCTATAAGAAAGAAGTTACTAAAAACGTATCTGATGTTGGATTGGCGTAACAAAAGAGAAAGTCGTAGGTAGGAGTACAAAACCCCCAAAGATTTGTTTTGAAATCATAAGTTCTATTTTAATTCAATTTTCATTTAGTCTTAGCAACCAGCTTTACTTTCTGTGCAGAGAGGCAAGCTTTGTAATGCTCCAGAAATGTTCCATACATAGTCTAGAATGCTTTCTGGCTTCTGTTTTTTTCTTTTTTATGTGCTGGGAGTCATGGCTCACCTGCATTGAGTAAGGAAAAGGCATTAAATCCTTTTAAAATGATTAAGACAAACCAAGAAGACGTAACATGATCTTTTTCTGCTTCAACTGCACTTAGGTATCTCAGCAATCACCCATATTAATTAGGCAAGTGATTTAATACCTCTCACAGTGAGAAAGAGCAGCAGCTGATTTACCTGCTGAAATGCTGTGTTTTTGTTTTCTCAGGGCTCATCCGAGAAAAAGACCACGGCTGCTGGCCAGAATGAGTCCAAATGCACTGTGACAAAACCACTCCTCCCTCTTTGAGTGGAAGAGAAATTTGAAAGCTAGCACATGAGGTATCCTGAGCAGATGCATCATTTGCTTCCTGTAAACCTGGCTGCCAGATAGCCCTTCCTCATCCCAGTGGTGCTAGGCACTAGAAAGATATCACTTAGTGCTGGTCCTCAGCAGTGGATGCCAGTGAAAGTAATGAAAAATATGTCAGGTGAGGATTTCCACAGTTAGGCTGTTAGACCCCAAATGAAGTTAAATGAAACTTCTCTTGTCCAGAGGAGGGCAACAAAGCTGGTGAAGGGTCTGGAGCACAGATCTTATGAGGAGCAGCTGAGGGAGCTGGGGAAAAGGAGGCTCAAGGGAGACCTTATCACTCTCTACAACTGCCTGAAAGGAGGTTCTAGCTAGGTGAGGGTTGGTCTCTTCTCTCAGGCAACCAGCAACAGGACAAGAGGACATTGTCTCAAGCTGGGCCGGGGGACTTTTAGGTTGGACGTTCAGAAGATGTTCTTCACAGAAAAGGTGATTAGACATTGGCATGGGCTGCCCAGGGAGGTGGTGGAGTCACTGTGCCTGGAGGTGTTTAGTGAAAGGCTGGATGTGGCACTCAGTGCCATGGTCTAGTTGACAAGGTGGTGATTGGTCATGTTCCACTCAATGACCAGAGGTCTTTTGCAGCCTAATTGATTCTGTGATTCTGTAACTAACAATTTCAGCAAAATGTAGCACAGCCTCAAGCACCGATGATGCATCACAAGCCAGTGAAAATGATACAAGTCTGCAAAATGTTTTGGTTTCAGTTAACTCAGGGTATTCAGGCAAAAATAAGTTTACTGGAAATATTTTGACTTGTTCATGACTCACTTGTTTTTACAAACCTAACACTCCTTTCCTCACAAAGTAAGTAAATATGCAGGCAAAGCAAACACATTTACCATAAAATCTGTGATACCAAAATTTTGTAGTTCTGAAAGGTATTCTCAGCTTGCCCTTATTCAAAACCATTTGAGGGGGTCAGGGAGGTGTTCGTGTGGTGACACTCACTATATCCTGGTTCGGAAAGCTGTTGCTTTGGATTTCTAGTTTTGCTTAGAACAAAAGATTGCTGAGGCATTTTGCGTTTCTTGGGGGTTACAGATGGATCTTAATGATATTCTTGTCACTGATCGTGCCCGGCAAGGCTTCTGGACCTTATTACTTCTCACATAGCCGCTGCCAGGGACAAGAATAATTTTCATGCTTGGAAATCATCTTTGCTTGACTTGTGCACATTTACATGCTGTTTTTTTCCCTAAAATGCTCTTCGTGTAAGTGATAGAAGGATTTGTCTCTCTTTTTAATCATTGAATTTGCTGTACAGATTTTTCACTGAGTCTGTGGAGGGTTTTGGCTAATAAAAATGTATCCTAGTTTTTAAGCATTTATTGAATGAAAATAAGAAAGGCTGCCCTGGCCAGAACAGAGAGATTGACAAGATAGAAAACAAAACAAAGATAAATGGGAAAGTAAATTGCTTTCCTCTCTTTGCCTTACTCTGATAGAAAAGATAAGGCTTGAAATTATTTTTTTTTCCTTTAAGTTGTTCTTATTATTTCAGTGATTTGTCACCGTTGATGCCTCAGTCTCAGAACACTTCACTTTCTGGAGGCTTCAGGACCTCTACAGCCAAATCTTTACAGATTTCTAGACCTCTAGCAAAAATGAAATACTGAGCTACAGAGTGTATATGAGGATGTTAGAGGTCATGAAAGTGACCTGATTGAGAAGGGATTGTGGTCTCAGTCCTTTAAAAAGTAAAATTATCAGATTTTTGCTAAGTTTTTCATACTACTTTCATCAACATCAAAAATCTCAGCATTATAGAATAATTTTAAAATAAGACTAAAAAAATGAGTATGGACTTCTTAAACTAATAGAAAACAGAGAATATAAATAAGATTATTTTAATTATTTTTTACCCAAATCAAAACAGCAGTTCAGGAAATAATTGAAGACAATGTAGAATGAGTGTCCTTTTTTGATCTGTGAAAATATCAGCAGGACATATTACTTTGAAAATTTTTGCTTGTCGAATTCACTTATTTTTTTAGACTGTATAAGTCTCTGACTTATCTTTGTGGTCCGTGATTTGCACTGGTAACTTTATAAATTTATTAAATGATCATCTAATTTAGAAAGACCCATAGTCAGGTTATAATTTTTAATGTTAAAATCCAGCCTGATAACAAAAATTTTTGCACATCTACTTAGGTATTATGGTTGCTATCGTACTTCCAATAATGTATTTGAATTCCAGAATCTGAAATTGCATTAAATTTTAATTTTAATATCATGTATTTTGACAAGGATATTCTTCCAAAGTTGCATCCACGAAGTTTACAGAACAACTTAACACAGCTTCATTGTGGAGAGTATGCTTCCATTTTGTCTCAGCAGAGCACTGACTCTTGAATCATATGGATTCTCCCAATATGAATCTGGTTAGCAAGTCATTCATGACCATTCATTAGAAATCTGTTAGGCTTTTATTAAGATTGTAGTAGATGTTGGAGATTAGAACGTTGTGGTGCAACAAGTAAAATACACTTTGCACCAAGTAAAATACACTTTGGTAGTTGTTGACAGAAAACATCCAAGTATTTGATAGTGGGCACTTTTAGATAGTCTTAAGTTCTTCCACTCACATCCCATATAAACAACTAACAGAATATGTTAATGTAGGTTTTTATAAATTACTAAACCAGCCTTCTGGTAACTCGGGGTGCAAATGCCAAACATCTGAGTTGTTTCAGGTTATTTTTCATTAACTCACAGAACCATACTGAATGGATGTTTCAAAAGTCAGAGCTGGACTTGAGGTCATGCAACTGGGTGAAGAAATGAAGACAAGTGACCTCTTGGTGAATTTTAATAAAGGGTTAGAGATCACTTAGCTTGTTTTTTCTACATTATTGTAACTTTTCTGTGTCAGGATCATTCTTAAATGAAGAAATTGTGTTCTTTGTCTCTGTTGCTGGACCCTGGGGAGAAGTTAATCGGGTTCCAAGGCTGTCTCTGAAAGACTGGCATACAGACAAGTGACTGCAATAAAAATTGCAGTCAAACTGCTGAAATACAAGGTGTATTTTATATCAGCCTGCACTTGGTATTCAATAATCTGTGGTGCACCATATTCTAAGCTCTTTATCTGGTATTGACAGGAGAATTAATGGTGACTTGTTTTTAAGTTGTTTTTGTCATTCTGTGGAGGTAGTGGCTCTTCCTTTACCAGTAATTGACCTTGTTATCGTGTTTTCATAATTCCTTTCGCATTCTCTTTCACTGAAGAAAAGAAACTTGAGTAGAGACAGTCTCCTTTAATTTATTCAAGTTTCAGTTTTGCTGGAGAAAACAGTAGAACAACATTGCCGTGCAGGATGAAATTTGAAACAAGCATGAACACTGTGCATGTAATGCCGCATTTTTTTGGCTTCTTGTTTGAGTAATGTGCAAGAAGTGGCACAGAATCCCGAAAAGGTTTGTATACCATGCAATTCCAGTACAGACCTTGGAAAGGCAGAAGTCCATTTATTACTCTGTGTTACCAGTTGTCAGTATGGGAGAACAAGAGTTTCAATTAATCTTAAGTTGACAGTGGGGAGCAACATTTCATCTCTCTTTTATCTGAGAAACAGGTTACTGTGCCGAGTATGAATAGTCTGCATCTATATCTGCTTCATTCAACGATAATCTGTGAGCCACAATTTGCAGATTTTTGGAGACAGTAAATGGCTTGATAACCAAAGGAAAAATTAAGGAAACAATTAAGTAATATTTAGGAATATGTGTAGCTTTCCATTATTAACGCGTATATGCACCGTTTGGAGGACTTGGATATTATTAGAATTGTGCACCCTAGGCATTCTAGGCATTGCTATGAAGATACAACCCCTAAAACTAACATACCTTTTAAGAAAAGGCAATAAAAAAATCATTCCTTAAGTTACAGTTTAGTTCCAACAGAATCAGTCCCTGACAATTAATATGATGGCTAGTTTCAGTAAATTAGTTCTAATAATTACCCCTTGCCTCTGTACCTTATGAAGTGGTAGGCTACATTTTCCATTCAGTCTCCCACTCCAGCCAGTCCACGTGCGTGAACAGGAGAGAAAGGATGTGGGTGGTATTGCTGCTGAGTTTGCCGCTGACAGGTCCAGCTGCTGTCCGAAGGAAATCTGAGCATGCAGGTTGAAGCAAACAAATGGAGTGATGTGGCAGGCAGCTGTTACCCACTCTAAGTCTTGTAGCGTTAATTAAAACAAATCAAGTCCTGCTGTCTCTCTGTCTCGAGTATTAAGTTCTTAGGGAAAACTCTTGGCTTATGCTTTAGAGTTATAAGGATGTATTCGTGTTATCATTGCTTACTTCAGGCAGCTCAAGCAAATCTCTTAAGTATGAGGCCTTTGGGAATGGAGAGGAAAAAGAAAACGTTTCTACTAGCCAAGAAGCTGTTAACAAACAGCGAGGCATATTGTGGAAGAGCATTAATTATGCTTTGCTACATAATTTATGTAGCTTTTATGAAGCAACTAAAGAGACTAAGCTGCTAAACCCGTTGGAATGCACTGTGAAGATCACTTTGCATCTAAAAGAACTGAAAAATACCGATGTTCTTGACCCAAAATACTTTTTCAGGTAAAACTTACTTCTACAAGTTTCTGAATGAAATAGTCATTTCACAGCATTGAAATTTAAAACTGCTGAAAGTGTACGAGAGTGAGCACAACTGAGAAGTGGAATTTGACCAAATAATTTGAATATAAGTGTTTAAGTAATATAGCAGCAACATTACACACTGCATCACGTTATTACAATAGTGCTTATCATGCATCTGGGTGATATCGTAGATAATGTGCAAGTTTGTGAGCATTTTGAGGGTGGGAGGTTTTAGATTACCATAATCTAAGCAAGATGTGTGAGGTAAGGTGTTGGCTTCCAGATGACAAATCTGGTTTTTTGATTTCCTGAAATTTATTGACATTGCCAAAGTACTGGCTAAATGTGTATCCCCGTCTCTGGTCACGGGAGTGACTGTTGCACCGTGTGGGAACTTGTCTGTTTGTCTGTCTCTGCTGTGGGTTTTGCTCACCACATTTGGAAAGTTTTCTGCTGCTAGTGTGTGTTATTTGTATCAAGCTTATGAAAAAAGTGAGTGTTAAAACCCAGGTTTTTGTCAAACCTTCTCTGAAGCCACAGACTTTTTGACTCTTCGGGGACAGCTGCTTAAGGATCATGCAGGAAAGGGACAGGAAATCTCCCTGCTGACCAGTCTGTCCAGCAGAGAGGAGTGGCAGTGCCTTTCCTGAAATGAGTGTTGAGATGCAGGCCTGAAGTGATGAAAAAGAGTTTAGCCAAGGTATTGAGGGAAAACAGGAAAAAGTGCTTTTTCACATGACCTCGTACAAGTGGGTTTGGTGTTTATTTTATGCTGGGGTTCAGTCTTGAGTTTCAGCCAGTAGACCAGAGTCCTCTCCACAGGCTCATTGAAATGGAAATGGTTTTGCCCTGCTGCTGTGGAATGCAAATTATTTTAGGAATGTTCCTGGGTCTTGAGGCTTTCTAAAGCTCACACTTACAAGATTTTTTTTTTAGCTCATTTTATCCAATTCTCATAAGAAAATAAGGATCCAGAAAGATGATTGGTGCCTTGATCCTGACCCAGCAAAATATGAAGTGTAGGTTTGTCTTCATGTGTACAAATAGTTCCCTGCAAGTCAGTGGTAGAAAAACATGGGAAATGCAGAATTGCTTTGCTGGATCTCAGTCAAAATGCTGAGTGCTTTGCAAAGCCGAACAACAAGAGCAGCCCTCAGTAAGGCAGGCTGGCATGAGATGCCATTTGGTATCATTCCCAAGGAATTTGTCTCCCTTTTGTTACCATCTCTTTTTAAAAATACTATTTAATAGCATTTCTTGTTATCAGGGCACTGGAGATGGGCAAAGACTTGTGTTTGATGCCTTGTCTGCCACAGGTCTTTTGCTGATCAAAATAGAGCAGTGTCAAGTGATACAGGCTGGGAAAACTATGGTGAGAGACAGTGCCATATTTCAGTACAGAAAGAACTTGCTTTGAAATGTGGAGTGGGATTTTGTTGATCTTTGTGTTTCTGGTATCAGGGCACAGGATATAAAATGTATTTTAGTGAAAATTTGTGTTTTTCTGCTTTAAACTGAAAACAGACTTGGACAGATTAGGTGCCCATGTGTGGACCACATTTGATGATGCTACATTTTGAGGTGATCATAACCAGGTTAGAATATTGATTGGCTGGTGGAGGGAATGGTAAGGCAGGACTTTTTTATGCGTCCAAAACTAATGCTCAGTATAACTTTGCCAAAATATTTGCCGAGGGATCAAAATTTTTAAAATAGGATAACTGTTGAAGTCACTGGGAGCTGACAGGGCTCTTGGTTGCTTGCACACTACTGCATGTAATCTGTGGAAGTGTGTACATAGTTATAAAGTTTCCTTCAGCAGTGGGACCAACTTATGTATTTGTATAGTGTCTGTCTGTGTGTAAACACAATTTAAAACATTGTCATGAAGGCATACAATATATCCTTAGTAAATACATTAGAGAAAACATCCTTGAGGGCATGACTTTTGTCCATTCACAGTCTGCCTTATGATTTTGTACAGTTCTTTTACCTCTACACAGTCCTCTATAAAAGAAAAAGACGTTACATTTATAATTTTGGGCTTTCCTTATTTTTTACATTCACAAATAAGACTTACTTAGGGAACTTCTGCAATATTAGTGAGCCAGATTTCTGGATTGGAGACACAAGCTTTCATGTATTGTGCTGCTCAAGTTTTTTTGCTTAATCAAGGGAAAGATGCTGAATCCTGTACATAAAGAAAGAGGTGATGTCAAGACAGTTATTCTGTTTAGTAATTATAAAATAGTTCTATGACTTGAAAAAAACCCCAAGTAATTGTAAAAGTACAAATTATACTATTTTATATTATAAATAAAGTGATTTATAATTTCTTATTTTTCGCCAGTGAGAGACTCTACATGTGGTAGATAAAAAATGCACAGACTATCACTGTTGATCAGTGATATCAAACAAATCACATGTTTGATGAGTTGTACTTAGCATGCACTAAATCCTGATATGGAAGTACATGTGGGACTAACACAAACTTCAGACAATCTGCACAGGTTTCTTTAGATGAAGATTTTGGCCCTGCATATTCATTTTCCCCTGTTAGTCTACTAATCTTAAATAATTTCTACATCATTATTATTTTCTTTCCTGTTCATGAATTTGGGAGAAGAGAAACTATGTCAGCAGTTAGCCCAGCACGAGCACTACAGTAGCCAAAAGAACATATGTAGGGACACTAGTGGAATGCTAACGCTGTGTGATAGATGTCCAGAAGGTGTTTTCTTCTGGGGGATGCAACCTGAGTCATAAGGTGTGCTGAAAGTAAAACCCCAGCAACTGATTTGTGTGGCGGGGGAAGAGTCCTTCCTGATTTAATCTCAGTGTAAGTAGGTTAAGTGTGGTTTTCCTGTCACATCTTTGCTTGTGTATTTTAGATATCTGCGACTCTATTACTTACCATAGATGTCTTGAAAAAATACATTTACTTGTGTTTTACGTTTACTCAGTTAAAATAGGATAAGGGTACTTAGATAACAATGTCACTTACATGAGGCTGTTGTGAATCTATAAATGAGTTGTGCTGGGCATTCTTCTGAGTATCCAGGGTATAGCAGTGTCCCTTCTCAGCAGCATGAGTAAGGTGGACAGATGACTTCACATCATGAGAAGAGTCTTTTGGTGACTGGTTAGCTGATGTGCCTCTTTGGTGGGCAGCATGAAGCTGAGGTGCATTTGAGGGCCATATGATGTCAGATCACTATGAAGAGTATGCCTATGTTGACAGTTGCCATTGTTTTTGGACATTGTTTTTGTTTGGAAAGCAGTGTAAGGAATTCTGTAATAACCTCTGAGGACTTGGTGGAGAGCAGAAGCTGACTGGTTCGAAACAGCAGTGTTTCCACTCACAGTGGGTTCATAATTCAAAAGCTCTGATCCAGGTCTTTGTCTTTGCATGGCAGAGGTCTCTTTTGCAGGCAGTGTGTTCTCCTGTTATCTACAGATGGCATCGTGTTGCAAGCACAAGGGTATCACCCACAGTGTGAAAGCTTTTCCTGTTGCTGCCACTTACGTCTCTTCCCACATCTGGGCCTGCTTTTCCCTTGACTTTCTGTGGCACGATGCCAGGGAAGATAGATGTACATCTTCTAAAAGAGAGGTCAGTGGAAGAGCTCTGTCACATGAAGCCACATGGGAATCCTTGGGTGTTACATGCAGGGCAGCTGTCTTGAGCAAATTGTAGTCTTACGTTGCAGACGTTGCGAAGGGCCCTTGGCAGTTTCCTGGCTTCCCTTGCCATGGAGTTTGTTGTCTCTGGTAAAGATGAGTGTCAAGGCCAGGGAAATAAGTGCTTTTTGGTAAAAGCTTGTCATCCTGCTGGAACTCTGCAGTAACCTGCAGTAGCTGTAGAAAGTGGAGTCTTTGCTGCCCTTCCTGCTGCCTCCCAGTGCGAACCAGTGGTAAGCAAGGAAGTTATCAAGGCCATTGCTGGCAGCCTTCACTGATGTCTTGTGCATCATGAACAGCCCCATAGGTCCTGTGCAGGATGGTTTTCCTTGCTGTGCATTTCCTTGTGGGAATCACCTTTCTTCTGGTGTAGCAGTGACCTTGATCTTCATTGTAGGTCCTCCTCATGAACCATACCTGGAAAATGCTGCCTGATTTCATTACTTCCTCATCTGCACCAGAACAGAACAGGTAACAGGCCTAAAATTGTGGCCTTTCTTGCTGTGGGCTCTGGACATCCCAGGGCAGTCCCACCACCATCATGTGTATCTGTCCTGAGTCATACATGCCCACAGTGTGCCCACTACAGTCACTTAACACAAAAAGCATAGTCTGTGAATTTTTGGCAATGGTGGAGCAACTGAAAATAACCCAAGCCCTGAAATCCTGGCTCCTACACAAAATACACTGTGGCATGTCCTTCTAGGCAGTGCAGAACCCATCCCCACTTCCTCTAACGGGTGCAAACCACTTTCCACCACTACAAAGCATTGAATTCTTCATCATCCAAAGTGCCTGTAATCACTGCTTTGCTATCTCTTGACTGTTAACCATCTATTATACTTAACCAATCAAGTCCTACTCAAATGAATGTTTTCCTGATACCTGAAAGCCTGTAAAAACCTTGTTAGGCTTTGCCTCACGTTTTCAAGGCTGCAATTTTCATGTATGGGAAACATCCCCTACTCTGCTTCTCCTCTTCTGCCCCTTCATTGATGAGAAAGGAGGATACTTAAGAGCAACCACAAACAACTTATTTTGACTGTGTGGGCAGCACAGCAAATTTGGCCAAAAAATGGCCAATATACCTACAACACTTTGTCTAAAGGTCAGTATGGTACATCAATGTGGTTTACAAGGAGAGAAAACACAGAAGATTGGCCAATGTTAAACTGAGGCCAGCATGGCCACTGGCCAGCCACCTGAGTTTAGACGGACAAGTGACTGATGTGGCCAGAAACTGCCAGGCACTGTGCCTGGTTGGCACAGCGTATGTGGCTGCCACAACTCTGCGTGTGTTGGAGCCCCCTTGGTCAGGGGGCAATATACTGCACAAGGGGTGCCCTTGTGCTCTTGAAGAAGGAGAGGGATTTATGGTGTGGTTTTGTGCAGCTAGGATGACAGGTAGTTCTGGGTTCGTGTTGAGGATAACTGCAGGTAAGAGCTGGCATAGCTGGTAGTTCTACTTAAACTCCCTTGCCCCTGCAAATACACTTTACTGTAATTATCCTCACTCTGTCTGAGATAATGTCTGAACCAGCAGCTGGAAGAGGATCAGCACTTCCTTGTGATGGTGCGCCTGCTGTTTTTCTGTTGTGCGAGTGGGTTGTGCTGCAGTGATGGGATGCCCTCACAGAGGTGCTCCCTCTTGGTCTGTAGTTTCTGTGCCCTTCCCAAGGGCTTGGGCACTTTGAGGTTGCTGCTGCTAACACTGCTTCATCACAGAATCGTACAGGGGGAAAAAATTTCTCCGGCTTCAGTGGCCTGTGGAAAAAAGCATTTTGCTGATTTACCTCCAAAATGACATCATAGAACAACTCAACCAAACCTTAATTGGGGTGTTCATGGACCACAGTGTCACTGCAACAAGGCTGGGTGGAGGATGTGGGGGGGCCAGGGAGGGCATGGACTGAGGCTGCACTTTTTAATGGCAGGAGAGTGCTGCAGACCAGATGTGTGAGGGGGAAGGTATAACTAATGACTCAAACCATAGGGGAGGGAAGAGCTTGTTGTGTTGTGGTTTACCAGGTAAATCTGCCCTGCAGATTGAATGCCGGCACAATTAAATTATTTTATCATGAATCTAGTTATTCAGTGGGGGAAATGAAATCTTTTTTAGTTGATGTCCCTGCTTTGACAGTGATAACATGTAGCCTGCTGTTTCTGGAGATGACAAAGCCTGGTGCGTGTGCAGTCACATATGGATGCCATTAAAATCCACTGTTCCCTCTGCAAGGCCTATATTTTTAGAAATTAACACCATGGACAAGAGTCTTGCTCTCAACCAGAATGGAGTCAAACTGCAGAGCAGATTATTTTCAGAAATAAAGTGTTTTCTGGATGATGCGAATCAGGCTAAGACACTTGCTAATTAGGAAGCCTCCTCTCAGCATGCCTGTTTTTATCTGGAAGGAGGACTCACTGATGTCCCTCTAGCATAGGGGCCCCTTTACTGCCGCATTCTCACAGCACAACTCAGTTCTTGCAACCAGCTCTAATTAATTTGGAAGTATCTTACTAACAAACATTGTGTTTTTCAAAATGAAGATGTTTTCTTTGACCTGTTTCAGTCAGCAGCAAAATACTATTGTCTTCATCAGAGCCAAGTTTTCATAGAATCACAGAATAATTTAGGTTAGAAAAGACCCTTCAGATCATTGGTCCAACCATTAACCCGGCACTGCCAAGTCCACCACTAAACCGTGTCCCTAGGCACCACATCTACATGTTATTTAAGTATCCACAGGAATGGGGATGCTTCCCATGGCAGCCTGTTCCAGTGCTTGACAACTCTTTCAGTGAAGACTTTTTCCTAATATCCAACCTAAACCTCTCCTGGCACAACTTGAGGCCATTTCCTCTTGTCCTGTCACTTGTTACTTGGGAGAAGAGGCTCATCCCACCTGGCTATAACCTCCTTTCAGGTTGTTGGTAGAGAATCATAAGGTTCCCCCTGAGCTTCCTTTTCTCCAGGCTAAACAATGCCAGTTCCCTCAGCTGCTCCTCAATCAGACTTGTGCTCCAGACCATTCACCAGCTCCATTGCCCTTTCCTGAACTCACTCCAGCACCTCAGTGTCTGTCTTGTAGTGAGGGGCCCAGAACTGATCACAGGGTTCAAGGTGTGGCCTCTCCAATACGAGGTACAGGGGCTTGATCCCTGTCCTGGTCCTGCTGGCCGCACTATTGCTGATCTGGGCGAGGATGCCTTTGGTCTTCTTGGCCACCTGGACACAGCTGGCTCATGCTCAGCTGCTGTTGACCAGCACTCCCAGGTCCTTTTCTGCCAGGCCACTTTCCAGCCACTCTTCCCCAAGCCTGTAGTGCTGCCTGGGGTTGTTGTGACCCAAGTGCAGGACCGGCACTTGACCTTATTGAACGTCTTTCATTCACCCTAATTAATATCCACACACACCTTTAAACACTGCCTGAAATTTTCAAGATTTTTACAGGGCATAAAATGGCATACACTGATGTGATTCATACTGTTATTTATGTGTCCCCTTATTAATACATGCATTATTATTTCTGTAGCTCCCAGTAGCCTTATTCAGTCATTGGGATACCCGTGTGTTGGGGATTGCTCAGACAGCTACAGAAAACTCAGCCTCTGCTCCTATGTGCTTATAGTAAAATTTCAGTCAAAAACCAGCAAATAAATGGGAAGGGAACAAGATGAATGAGCTCAGCAGAAAACCAAAAGTCTCCAGAAGTCTTTCAAGAGAGCAAATAAAATGTCTTGTCCTGTATTTGGTTAATACTCCATTTGACCCTGCAAGGGTCAGGACTGTTGGGATGAACACCAGAAACATCAAGCTTAGACATGGAATAGCATGC
This sequence comes from Oreocharis arfaki, assembly GCA_013398015.1. NCBI lineage: Eukaryota > Metazoa > Chordata > Aves > Passeriformes > Paramythiidae > Oreocharis > Oreocharis arfaki. The sequence continues at coordinate 674,174 of VZRR01005444.1, forward strand.
AATGGGGTAAAATACATGGTGCTTGAAAATTCTGTTGTAACTGATGCCTGGAAAATACGTCATAATAAATGTTAATGAAGATGTGGAATACAGTGAACTGCTCTTAATTAAAATGCATTACATTAATTTTGTCAGTTTACATTGTCTGTGAAATGAAGCGGAATCAGTTTATCTTTTCATTTTCCTCTGCAAATTGAAATTATTCCTTGTTAGATTTCTGTAGATATGTTCTCCTTATTTCCTAAAGAACTAAAAGACTATGCATATGATTACTAGCATGAGATATAAACATGAATAGTGCTAGTTCAGAAAACTGATAATTCTTTTTTCATTTATTTTGTTAGGTTTCCTTTGCCTGATCTGTAAACATGTCCACAGACCTGCTCTGTAAGTACATTTCCATCATCCCACAGTGATTTTTTTGTACCATATGTTTTTATCGGATTCCCAGATGTACTCATGATTGATGTCTTTTATCTGAAGTATAAAGTCTGCTTTTACATTTGCGTTTCTTCTGAAACATCTGTGGAACAATATTACCATTATAATCAACGGGATTATTCTTGGAGTAAAAGATGACTTAATATGAGTAAAATTGTAAAAATCTGGCCCAAGTATAAGAACAGACTGGTTCATTGAGACTTAAAATTGCGATTCTGTCTAAAATGTTTTATCTATCTTTGGCACAAATACCATCCCAGATTACTACAGAGTGATGTGCTCGGCGTTTTTTAATCATTTTGCTAATTTAACTCCTGTGCTTCCAAGGCATCAGTATTCCAGTCACATCCAGATCTCATACCTTATCACTATTATTCGTCCTTCCTCTGAACAGATGAGTGGCATATCCTTATACTTTGCTGTTGTAACTACCACGGAAGGTTGCTGCTCATCGGTTCCCCGATGCCTGCACTCTCTTGTTCCGGCTTAAGTTATCTGAAGCATTAAGCACATTTTTTATGCTTATTGGTCTGATCTACATGCTTTCTTCTGGAGTCTCTCCAGTGCCTCAGCTGCCTTTTTTTATCATTGCCTCCAAGGGCTGCACAGCTGCACACTGTGCAATATAAGAGAGAGGAATTTCAGACACACGTTTTGTGATTCTTCAATACTTCCTCAGAGGAGCAAAGAGGACAGGGTTGGGTGGGGTTTTTTCATCAATAACTACAATCAGTTAATAAATACAAAACCATCAGTGGCTTAATGGTTGATAGCAACTGTCTGTGGGGGTGAAACATGCTTCAAGATCGAGTTATTAGTTTTTTGAATTTTATCTGTGAACTGGCAATTTCGGGGCATGCTTAAATGCCATTTAGATACAGAGAGAACTCTAAAATAAAGAATGCAATATGCCTCACTGTATTGTATACAACAGGCAAAACTGTTATCAGGAGTGAAATATTAAAGAAAGCAGAGGGCAGGTTGACTGCACAGGGATCATGGTCAAGACTCCTCAACCTGTACTCAGATGTTTGTCTGTTTTAGCAATTTTATGCCCTGGCAGTTTCATTTTTCTTTTTTTCATCTCAGCAACAGTGCCTTTCTCATGTTCCCCCTAATGATCAGTGTGTTAGAGATGCTGTCACCTGAGTGGAGGCTGAAGGAGTTGAGCATGTTCCACTCAAAGAAGAGAAGGCTCCAGGGGATCTAATCTTGGTCTTAGAGTACAGAAATGGTGGTTATGGAGAAGGAGTTGGAAGCAGCCTTTCCCCAAGCATGCACTGTGACAGGGCAAGAGGTGATGGCCATAAGTTGCTTCAGGGGAGATGCCTGTGGATGCAAGGGGCATTTTCGTTGGGGGATCAATCAAACACTGGAATAGGCTGCCCACGGAAGTGGTGGAGTTGCCCTCACTGGAAGTATCTGAGATACAGCTTGCAAGGCCCTGGGTAATGCCATTAAAAGGCCTGAATTCAGCAAGAGGCTGGGCTAGTTGATTGTCACAGATCTCCTGCAGCTTCAGTAATTCTGCAGTCCTGTATTTCCTTGTGTCCTCAGAAGTCTTCTGTGCAGTGAGCAGTCATCCCTACCACTTGTCCTCATCTTGTCAGTTTTGTACTGCTTGTGCCGTGCCAGGTCCTGTGATACTTGCTCGTGTTAGTGGGATAGACATTTGTCTTCTCACTTGGAGATGTGTCAGTGGCCCGGAGGCAGTACCAGTGCTGAGGGGGCTTTCCAGGTTCCACCTGGTGGGTGTTTGTGACAGCCAGGTAGTGTGTTGGTAGAACATCAGTGCACAGTAGAATGCTAAAGAATGACATGGCAAATCTGTACAGGTGTGAATTGACTTTTGATCTTTATGTCTGTATGTGTATAAATAAATATTTTAGGGCCAGCCTGTGAGCTCAGTACTAGCCTGTACTAACACGCAACAAACTCTAGGGTGTGTTTGAGGGATAATATCTACCAGACTGTGTTCCAGGTAAGGAATTTGGGTATAACCAAACTGTTTGTGAGGGAAAAGAGGAGATGAGGAGCATCTAGACACGTGGAGCTGATGCCGGGTGGTCTCAGCACTGGGTCTCTGGCTCTTACTGTTTAGCAGTAGACATGTAGCCTAACCATCAGTCCTTAAGCTTGACCACAGCATTGTCTTTTGCTAATGCTTGGTTCAATTCAAGGTCAAATTTTGGCATTAAAAAATTAAAAATTAAAAATCTTCCAGGTTACATTAATGAAGACAAGATGTATAATTTAAAAAGTAAAAATTCGAACCAAACTGGAACAAACACCCTTAAAATCCTTAGAAAAAAACCCACTGCAGTCTTAGGGCAAATTGCACATAGAAAATATTGTGGTTGCACAACACAGGGGCTGCCGCAGCTAGACTTCAAACTCCAGCAGCTAAGTCTTCGAGCTTGTGGAAATAACTCAGAAAAGTCAACATTCCAGAGAAGTTTCAGCACAATGAATTTGGGGTAGCAAGTGTTTCTCTGGTTTAGATGGAGAAGCTAAGAAAAAAAAAAAGACGTTTATGAAAAGTCTGTCAGCTACTGAGACTCGGCTGGTCAGGGAAGCAGCAGACTTCCCTTGGAGCTTGTTTTTCTTTTTATCCTTGGATGAACTAGTGTGCAGTATATTATGCTGCCTGAATGTAGGGTTTTGTCACGGTTAGCGCCGGGGGCTGTCCCGGGAATGTAGGAAGGCGATGGGCATGAATGGAGCGTGCAGTGGTCGGTGGGGATAGAGCTCGCTCTTCGGGAAACCTGTTGCTGCTCCTCTCAGCCCCGCCAGCCAAAGCCAGGCAGGAAAGGAGGTGGGTCTTTGATCTCTTTGTTGTAGCTGCTCCCTGGGAATTTGCCGAAATCAATGCCCTGTTTTCCTGAAGAAATGAATGGCTATGCCTAACTAGCTTTGTGAAGTGCTGGGGAATGCACCGCTTCTGTTTATTGACAGCTGAAAAGGAGCACATGGTCCTGAATGGGTCCTCCTGGGGAAACAAAACAGAGTGGAGTTAGACTTAGTTGAATACAGGGGCATTTGCAAAAGTCTGCCGAAGGAGGATGGCATGGTTCCTTACACCCTGTACTAGCATAGCCTGACATTTTACTAAAATTGCCATTTTAAATGAGGTAAGGTTTGTTTTGATTTCCCATATGTAGTGCGATTATGGAATGTTTGCATTTCTGTTCTTGAGTGCAAAACCAATGTTTGAGTTGTGTTCTGTCATGGGAAACACCTAAGTGACTCTTGTGCTGTTTCTAGCCTCTGTGTGTGTTCATTTGTTCCTTATCTAATGGTGATTAATGAATATGAAAAGTAACAGAAAATCGGTGTTTGAGTCTTCCAGTCGGGTCCTGAACATCAGTCATTTATGTAGGCTATTGTATGCAATTTTTTATGCCTTTGAGAATCAGCTGAGTTTACCTCAGATGATTTCTTAGCTGGTACTGCTGTGTTAATACTTACACACAAGGCAGTGACTAACAAGAGGGCCTGTCTTGCAGAAAATCTGGGAATCTTAAAATCCTTTGAAATGTGAGAATATATTTCCAAACATCTGTTTCCATGTGTGGGCTCAAGGCAAGAGGTAAACTTAGCACTATGCTTGCTGCTGGCTTTAGGTGTACAGGGTTTTTTTGTAAAGACAGCAAAGAATAGCGAGAGGAGGATGATAATGAAGAAGCAGTGTTTTCGTTGTGCAAGTCCAGAACAGTTTATTAGACCAAGGGAATTTGGTGCGTAATTCATATGTAAATTTTCTACTGAAAACAGGAGAACAAATTGCCAGAGTTTCTATATTAGTTTCTGTGGTGACTGAAGGAAAAGATTTCTGGGCTCACGTAGCTACAGCTTTCAGGTGTGGCCCACTTATGATAGCAGGAAAAAAAGTTAAGTAATGTAATTTCTTTCTTTGCTATTTTAAGTGTAAGGGCAAGCTCAGAACAGAGTAATTGCCTCCATGCAGCCTTGTTCTTACATGGCAGTAGGAATTGCTGTGTTTTTGTTGCAAACAGAAAACATTACAAGTGTCTGTGGATGGGTGCGGTAGTTTGAAAACTCTCAAGTAGTCCCCTCATTTTGAGAGAAGTGCTTGGGAAATTTCATGTTTTGTTGGAATAGTTTGTGTTCCTCCGTCTGGCATTTTTCCTTTGAGTGATTTTGAGCTAGTAATCTTTGTGTCATTTTGTGCTTTTCCCAGCAGATAACTTCTCTGTTTTTCTTGGAAGAATTTGGGTTCCATATGCAAACATGCTTTCTTTAGATTACTTTGTGATCCTTAAAATGAAAATACATTGCTTAACTGTAGAGTATCAACTTGTTTGCTTGTGGCTTCTGCTGGTAAGTTTCCAAGATTTTCAGAGACAAAAAGCAAAAAAAGCAAATGCATGTATAATTTTGACTAAGATGTGAAAACACTGAACTCAAGCAGGCAGATATCAAAGTTTGTGGGCTCTATTGTCATTATTGTTATCCAAATGTGTCAAGACTGTTTTTTGACCTCACTTAAGTGTATTTATGTGTGATAGGCATTGGAAGCCATTAAAATGTAAAGCTAAAGCTGATATAAAGTTAACATTTAAGTTGGATGGGAGATACATTTGTAGGTCCTTTTAGTGCTGTAATCTAGATGTGTTATGAAAATGTTGAACAGTGAGGGTTCCTGGCTACTTGTAATGGTGCAAATAGAAAAGAATCACGGTCACGGAAAGCTCAGTTGATTTGGGCTTTTTTAGTTGGTGTAATGGAGAAGAAAGTAGATGATTCATGTGTGACACGGAAGGTGGCACTTGTTCTCTGTTCCTCGGGCGATAAGACAAGGCAGAGTGTGTTACGTTTAACTTACTGGACTGGAAGGTGCTTAGGCAGATGAGTGGGGAGGTGCATAGGGATGTTCTGGCAGGACAGTTGTCCCTTTGCCTCTTCTAACATCTTTATAAAATATGAAATTGTTTTGACCTCTTGGCAGTGTTGAAGTGGAAGAAGTATAAAGTATTTGATTTCTAACCAACAGATTAAAGTATACCAAATACAAGGTGAGATATGTAATCATACACAGCTTTAAGTAAATACGCATGTTAAATAACCAGAGTTATATAAATACATATCTGAGGAATGGTTGCCCCAAGGTGATGCCTTTGCCATCTGTTGATCTTGTTCTTCAAGCTAGGAAGGTATGAAAATAGGAACAAATTCTTTGCGGTTTTACATTGCCAGATTGCTTCTCAGATTCGAGTAATAGAGACTACTGTTTGTTTGGGGGTTTTTTTGGGTTTTTTTTGTGTGTGTGTGTGTGTGTGTGACTTTTGGAAATAATTTAAAGAAACTATAGATTAATCAGAAATGTAGAAAAAGTGTTTGAATTTTATTTGATCTCAAACTGAGATGACTGTCAGAAGAATAAATACAGCTGTATGGAACTACTTTGTAATCTGAGTTGAGAGCTTCATCTATAGAAAAAAATTGGCAATTTTTTTAAACCCGCAAATTTTTGAAACTCTCATGCAATTCTCCTATAATAATCTATAGTCGTGTACTCTGTATTTCTGTGTTACAGGGCTGTCTTTGTGCCTCAGGAGAATAGTTATGGTGAGGAAAATGTGCTATACTGCTGTCTAATTTGTTGCTGCCAATTTTATTATCCTTTCTTAATCGGTCTGTTAAAGAAGCTCAGACATAATTTCTTTAGTATAGTATCAGTCAGGACATTAGCTAATTATCATATGGTTCCCTATAAAAATCTTTTGTGTAGAAAAAAAAAAAGTAAGTATTAGATCTTAGGAAAAAGAAAACAAATAAATGGAAACACAGATATACAATACTTGCACTTGTGAGTATTTTTTCACTGAAATAAATTTCTGTGTCTGTTCATGAACAGAGCTTCCCAATGCCTATGTGGTGTTTTTTAAAGAAATCACTTCATGCCTTAAAAGAGGAGAGTAATTTTACAGGGTCATAAAGGCTAAGGATGAGAGTCTCCTACTCATTTTGTTCCCAGAGAAGCTGGGAATCAGGCATGCTTTTCCTGTTGGAAATAAAGCAAGGAATAACAGAAGTTGTCTGTTATGAAGCGGATGCATAGTAAGAACTAAAGCTGTTCTGCTGAGCTGTTAATGACCCTTCATTTACAAAAGCCAGTGCTTTTGAAAGAAGACTCCTTCATTTCCGTATTTTAGATATATACTTCAGGGTTCATTGATCAAAAAAAAAAATTTTTTTTTTCTCTTGGGTGAGGTGGAATATCAGTAGCAAGTTTGGATGGCTCAGTGAGGAAGTTAAGTCATTTTCCAGTTTTATTAATCATTTTCACTGAACGTAATATGTACTGGAGTGTTTTTTCAGGACTGGCCCTCCCAGGTCTCAGCCCTGATCAGTCCTAAGTGTCCATGTATTCACTTCTCCACATGGACTTCTTTCTTTCCTAGTGTGTCTGCTTGCACATCAGTAGAGCCAAGTGCACAGACTAATACCTGCAGAAGTGGGTCCTAGGGTTTAAACGTTGCACCTTGATTCCCAGTGGCTGTACTTGCTTCGTGTTGTTTTATGTGCCTCTAAAGACATCAGGTTCTGCAGCCACAGGATGAGTACAATATCTCTTTGCTCTGCATGCCATGCTTCCTCTTTGCATTCTACAGTAAACTCATATTACCTCCTCCCAATTGTGTCTACCTGCCTGGTTCTTTCTTCCAGTAACCAGCTAGAAATATATCCCAGATGCAAGTGTCTTTGCTGGTAAAGTTCCCACAAGTCCATGTTAAACGTCACCAGTGGAAAATCAAGGATTGATTTGGGCTGGTTTCCTTAGGAGAGGTAGCTTTTGTCATCACGTTTTCCACCAGTCTCCCTCACACAACATCTGGGCTTGGTGGCCAATAACAATCACGTTCAATGAAGGAGCAAGAGACCCAATCTAAGGTTCCCTTTTAAGGGGATGTTACAAGGCTGGGAAATATTTTAACTAATCAATACTAAGCTTTAGTCATTATAATTGCTGCACTTCATTTATCAGAATTGAAACTGTGGTGTTGACCTGACATCAGTAAAACTGTTGACTGTATTAATGCACTTAATGTGGTGTGTGTGTGTGGCTGTGTGTATGTGTATTTGTACAAATGTGCATTTAGGAAGATGTATTATATGGGGTTCTTTCCTGCTAGAACAAAGATGGAAGATTCTGGTGTCTATGTTGAACTGCTACAGTAACATTCACATTTTCCACTAAAATGTCTGACACTAAAATAAATCAACCGTCCTGCCAAAAATCTCTCCAAAAGAAATGTTCTTGAGAGATATAAAATACTTCTGCTGTGGTAGATAGCATCTGTGGTGTGGAAGATGCAGATCAGAGGGTCCAACATGTGGCCCAGGAGCCACAGGGTGCTTATGAGCAGTTTGAATATGACTCTCTTGGTGGCTGTCTGTGTTTCTGTGAACACAAGGATTTTAGTCTTGCTGTCTGCAGTATAGAAGCAGCACAGTTTGGACAGTGCTGGTGAAGACCTAAAGCAAGCAGAAGGTGTCACAGCTGAGGAGCCACAGCCTTGCACCAGGTCAGACTGCTGCTGGCTGCTGGGAAAGATGGGCAGAGTGCAACAGGAAGGCTTCCCTCACGGGAAGCTTTTGCTGGGTATTTCATGAGACCATGCTACGCTGACTCAGGTTCTTTCTCATAAAAAACAGTTGTTTCTGTGAATTTGCTGGTAACCTCCTTGCCTGTTTCTGGATCTAATTTTATATGACTTCATGCCAGTACAATGGAGGGAGAGGGAAAGAAGGAAAAAAACCCTGGAAAATCCAGCTGCTTTTTCAATATGATTGTTTGAAATGTGTTCAGCTTTCAGCAGAGAGAGAAGTCTCTTTGTTTGCGCTGATTAGAAGCTATTACATGTAAACTATGGGAGGTGACTTCACTTGAACTGTGCTCATTTATGTGTATGGGTTCTGATAACAACCAAACTCCATGTGGTGTACTGGAAACGTGACACGTAAGTTTTATCCGGAGAATAACCAGAAAAAGATTATTTTTTAAATTAGCTTTCAATCAGTCAATGGATTTTTTTACCTCAGGTCATTTTTAGATGAATGAATGTACCAAGAACTTTCATAAACTAGTTGATCAGACTGCAGTGAAGTTTGCACCTCCATACTTTCCCTCCTGTTTGGTTTTCTGGGGGTTTTTTTGTGTTGTGGGTTTGTTGGGGTTTTTTTCTCCTTTAATTTTGCAGGAAAGATGTGTGAGTTACTGCCTTTTCAGGTGTTCAAACAGTGAAGGTAACTTTTTCTGTGTGGAGTTTGTAAGATACAACAGAGCACAGGTATGTTTTTGCTGCACAGCCTGCATGGGATCATGCTGAAACTGCTGAATTTCGTAGCCCAGCTGTGCTCCTTGAGGTTTCTCTAGCTGTTTTGCTCCTAAGATTTGCTAGACAGAACCAACATGGTAGAAAGCCTCATTGGGATTGTTGTGAGACTGTGTTTTTATGGAAAGCTGTTTAAATTCCTTCAGGCTATGCCTGTTGTAGTACTTCATGGCCACCAGGTGAAAACCTTACTGTTCCCAGATGTGCTCGACTGTCATCATGACGACTCTCTATTAGGAACTAGTAATGAATCATAATGTTTGTAATCTTGTATGTGTTTGTATAACAAATAGTTTTGCTGTTTTGAAGAATTTACACATTGGAACTTGTGTCTGCCAGAAAAATGCACACATGCTTTGTGTTAGGTTTCTTTACAGTCAGATAAGTGCTGGGCCACCCTTCTAGAGGCATTCTTCCATAGGAACAGCTGGTCAGGACCATACTGCTGTGAGGAAGGAGCAGGTGCCTTGACAGATGATCTCCCACTGCTGGGAACACAAGGGCATACTTTCCTTCCAAATCTTCATTCTTCTTGGGAACAGAGACATGCACAAGGAGGATGGACGTGAGGTGAGGGAAGGTATCACAGCAGATCAGTGGCTGGGTCAGGGTGCCTGAAGGCCGGGTTCACCTGCAGTGCTGGGTCCCAGTTTTAGGGAATTAGCTTGACCTGCCGGTCTGACTGAATGTATGGGGTGGGGTGGCAGTAAGGCATGTTTGCTGTTCTCTTTCTCTGTTTCTGTCTCCAAATATAGTAACTCATTTTTAAGGTTTTACGTTTTAGTAGAGTGAGGTCATGTTCCCATGAATATGTTTAATGTTCTAAATGATTTCTGGGATGTTTGCAAACCACCTACCGTTCTCCTTCCCAGGGAGGGGGCCCCAAGAGCAGTAGGCATTTACGTGCAGGGTGCTACTAATGCCTGAGCCGGACCAGGACTCCTCCTCAATCTCCACCTGTGTCTCAGGAGCTCCTGTCCTCTCACCAGAAAGCCTGGTGAGAGGCCAATATTGCCCCAGCAGCATGTCCACAGTTTCTGTGCTGGTGCCACCAGGTAGAGACTGCAAGGCTTCAGGGTTTCCTTGTGTCAAAGACATGGGAACACACTGCTTGAAATCTAAAGTTTCCCTCTCAAGCACATAGGAGTAAATCTGCTTTTTATTTTCCCCTTCCTTTTGAGGGTGGTGTTATTTTGGGTGCAGGGTTATGGAAAACACTGCATCTGCTTCCCAAATAATGCAGTGTAATGCACAGAAGTGCAAGTTTTCAGTCTTTATCTAGGTGAGTGATTATAATTGCGAAGTCAACCTGGAGTGTGGTTTCTTGGTTTGTTTATTTTTTTTTCTTTTTTTCCATGCAAAGCTGAGCAGTTGTATATCTCTGCTAATACAAATAGATTTTGGTGTATGACATAGAAGAGACATGAAAAGGAGATATTGAGGAAATGTTCACCTAATTTGATGCTGGACTAGGGATCAGTCATTGCAGTTAACAAGTAAAGATCGATCTGTAGACAATTTAGCATAAAAAAATATCAGAAGCTAATGGTATTTGAATAAAATTATTCTGAATTCTGGTAATTATAACAAGTTTTATTTTACTTCAGTATAAATAGAATCAATTATTAATCAGTTGAAAGCTTCATTTTGCACATCAAACTTACGATATAAGGCTTCTTTCATAAACATTTTTTACAGAGGGAATGTGTGTCAGTGGCCCACAATAATGGGAAAATAACTTGTGATTAAGTGTTTGCTAATTGAATACTTTGAATTTTTTGCCAAATAAATCGTAGAACAAGGATTTCAAGCTTTTCCAGCACAGAGTGCTGCAGAACAAACCTCAGGGCGGGAAACCTTCATGCATCTTTGGGTAAGAAGGACCAAGACTGGTGTGGGCAATGTACCTCAGACAGGAAATGTCCAGAAGGTATTTTTGCAGTGTTGCTCTATGCAAAAGCTGAACAAGGCTAACGGAGCGCTACAGTTTTACTCCGGGATAAATTTCTGTTGTTTGCTATGCAAATCTTATGATTGTAATTAGGCTAGGATTTGGACTGCTGTGTACACTGATCTTTGTTCCCTCTGCTCATGGGAGCTAATTCTAATGCTGCAAAACAGCACAGCAGATGCCGAGGTCTGCTCAGCCTCTGATCGTTTCTCACAGGGTGCATTGGCTCCAAATGGACAATTGAAAATGAATTATTTACCTCTGCCTTCACAGGGAACATACTCGCGCTGCAGGCATCTTGTGGGCCACTGAAATGTTCAGGTACTGTAAAGTCTCTCTTGAAAGCAGGGGTTTGAGACAACGCAGGAAGGAGGTCCTGATAGGCATCTAGTTTTTAGCAAACTGGTTTTTAAAAGTGATGTTCTGCTGCTGATTGGTCAAGGATCTGGTGGCATGTGTGAGCTGTCATGACAGTGATTGCAGTTCCTGGTATGGCTATGTATAGCTCCCGTTATCTGTGCAGCAGGGCTCTGTGTTAACTGCAGCCGGTGGCTCCTTGCCCACACGAATGAGCTCTCCCCGAGGCCGGGCTTGTGCCTGTGGGGGTGGCACAGTGCTCCAACCGTGCTGCTGTTTTGGAAACCAGTTTGTTGACTGTGCTCAAGTCCAGCTTGCCCAAGCTGCTGTGCCAGCTTGGCTACCGTTGGCTGTGGGAGTTTGTCCCAGTGCAGCGTGGCCAGCCCCAGGGCTGTCTAGAGGACGAGGCAGGCTGGCAGCTGAGGCTGCCAGGCTGTATAGTCTGCAGCAAAGGAGAACTGTCACCTAGACCTGGACTGGGGAAGCACCAGCATGGTGAGGACAATACAGGTGAGCCACATTCACAGCCCATTCTCCTCCCTGGGAACACAGCTACCAGTGTCCGGCCAGCTCATGTGGTGGGAGTGCATCCTGCAGGCAGCATGTCTCAGTTTTGTGATGACCCAAAGAGCAGGGGAAGGCCAGGGGTTGGCTGCTGCCAGCCATGCCTCCCAATATGTGGGAGAAGTGGGAGCAGAGACGTTCAGGTGCAGGGATACCAGCTGGGGCTGTCAGGGAGATGTACCCTTCTCCTAGCCCCTCCAGCAGTGGTTGGCAGGGGTGAGCACCTCTTCCTTGCCATTGAGGTGGTGGCTGCACACCTGCAACGTGGTCAGAGCCTGCATCTGCACCGGGGCTGGGCTCTTCTGTACACCTGCCTCCCCACTGCTGCAGTGAAGTCCAGCAAAATAAAAATCTTAACAGCTGCAACATCTATTTGCTTGTGCAGTTTTGTCTACAGATAGATAAAAAGGCATTATTTGGAATTTTTTCAGAATCATTGTGAAGACAGGAAGAATGAAGAAGTACCCTTTAGGGGACAAAATAGCATTGTTTTTCTAAAGATATTAGTAAATGACGCTATCTGGTTTTTAACAGCTTGTAACTCCTGTAAATCTCATTTATTTCTTGTTGTTGCCTACTCATCTAAATCACAGCAAAGCAGAGGAATGGTGGCAGTTTTACTTTTTCTTGCATGCTTGCACGTGACCTCAAATCCTTTAATTTTGTTTGTGTAAATACAATTTAAGAGAGCAAGGAAACTGAAAAAGTGTTGAGGTACTAAGGTGCCTAACAAAAAGCAGAAGAAATCTTCCTTGCGAAAAGTGATTTTTCTGACTAAGTGTATTTCATTTCTAGTGCTAATAAGGCAAAGTGGGTGTTGTTTCCATAGCTGGATGGCACTTTATTTCAGAACAGGTTAGAGTGTGTTCTGAGGCTGTTGTTGAAAAAATATATTTTACTTAATTAGCCAGGTTTAAAAGGGGCATAAAATCTGTGTGAGCTTTACAATCTGTGTTCTGCAGCTCTATGGGACTTCCTTTGCCAATTTAGCATTGAAATACAAAGGATCATGACTTGGCCTGTAATGATCTCTGAGGAAGAATGTGAACTTGTCAGTTTTGCACTGCCAGTTTTGGGGAGGGAAATTACAAAGATCTTTGTTCCCTATGGTAGCCCCTAAAGCTATTCTATTTGCAATGCTCCAATCCTGTTGTTCTGGTATACCTGGCAATTTTTAGAATGCAATAAATTTGCAGTCAGAGTACTAACATGTTGGTGTGGAGTCAGAAATACTGTGTAGTGAATGTAATTCCAGTATGCCTGTTATTAAGTAGCTTAAGTCATTCTAGTTTTCTTCATGACCCATATAATGAAACATAGAAAATCTTAGAACAAGCGTTGGACAGCTCTGGATATTTCACAGAACCGCAGAATATTCTCAGTTGGAAGGGACCCACTGTGGTGATCAAGTCAAACTCTTAAGTGTACCGAGACTGAACCCACAGTCTTGCTGTTATTAGCACCATGCTCTGACCAATTGAGTCAATCTCATATTTTGAGGTGTTGGGCAGCTATGCCAGGTCAGAATTCCAGTCCATGCTAGCAAGGTGCTTAAAAGCCCTTCCAGCTCTGCCAGTGATTTTGTTCAGGGCTAGCTGATGTCTTTGTGCTGCTGCTGAGGTGTGCTGCCTGGGGAGCTGTCTGTGGGGCTGCTCAGCTTGGAGGCCCTTGCTCAACATCCAGTCAGATGCAAAGCAGTCCCTGATTTTAGAGGGGAGCCTCCCCAGTACTCCTGTGTGAAGCATTTCAGGCCTTATGTCTTGGATCTGGAGGACCAAGGAAGGTTAGCTAATGGAGCACTACTGCAGAATTTGGAGGCTGATTCAAGGGATGCCCTTTTCCCCCTGCTTTCCCTTTCCAGCCTTCCTGTGAGCTGCCCACCTTGCGGCCTTGGAGATGGGCACTGCCCTGGGGCAGCTAGCAGGTTTGCTCAGGAGCTTGCTAGTGATGAATCACAGAGGCATGGCATGGATTGATAAGGTCGTGTACTTTATGATTAGACACATCCTTCCTCTAACAGCAGTTCTTTGTCTCCATTTTGCTTTTGGTAATGTGTTTCGGCCGTTTGCATACAATGACTCTCCATGCAGGAGCTGTTTGACTTGAGACAAAGTCACTATTATTCTAAGCAAGTTCAGGAAGCCCTCATAATTTGGTTGCCTGCAGAAGGGTGAATTTATTTAAAAGCCAATTAAGTTAAATCACCAAGGGGATACTTTTATTTTCTTGCAGCCTAGCTGTAAAGGACTTTTGGGTACATAAAAAAGTGTATAACAAGAAAAATCTGCCTGGCAGCTATATTGTTGGAGTTTTTGTGCATTTTAAGTGATGGCTGTAGAGGGGCATGTTCTTTATCTGTAGCACTAGCAAAACAAGTCACGTTTTTCAGCTATTCACCACGCAGGTGTGCAGCCTGGGAGCCATGGCAAAAGAAAACTTACATGGTCCACAAATTATTGAAAAATACTGACTATTGTAGTGCCTGCAGCCTGACCAACACACAAGTCTATCTCCTCAGTTAGAGTTGATGGAGAGCTCAGAGAACTCAGTAGGAGTACTTCAGGCTTATCTGGGGAGATTTTGGACTAGACTCTCAAGGTGCATGATTTAATCAAGTGCCTGCTTTTGTTTACACACAGAATCCTTTTTGAGGTAACGTGAATATGACATGTATAGTGCTGCTATCCTTTTTCGAAGACCATCTCTGTCTCCCCAGGCAGTGTCTCCTGAGCTCTTTATGCTCCTTGGTTATGAGCCCCTGTCTGTGGTGAAGCCTCACCTCTCCTGCCACAGTCTCTGCTACAGTGTCCTGTTGCTCCCTTGGACTCTCTTGACTGTTCTGACTCCCCTCCTTTGCTCTGTATTGTCACTTACTGAATAGACTTGCTCAGCAGAGTTTTCAGAAGGAAAACAAAACGAGGTAGTCATGGATGACCAATATCAGCTTTTCCTTTTAACTCAGTCGTAAAGCATTGTTGGCTCACTGGTTTGGTTTCTACTGTCTATAAAAAGGTTTTGTGCAAGAAGTCCCCTTTTTCCCATCGCCCTGTGTGACACCAGTGCTGAGATGACCTTCTGCTGGAGAGTCTCATTGCTCAGTTTTGTCACTGCTCTGTATGAGTTTCCCTGGCAACCAGTTTGAGCTGCACTGAACCAAAAATATCTCACTGTGCTGGGGGAAAGTCAGTTTACAGACATGTATTTCTCTTTAACGAGTTCTCTGGATGGTCCCTGTGTTCAGCCAGCAGATGTCATTATTGGGAACCGACAGCTGGGAGATGCAGTGTGCCCCTTTTCCTTACTCCCAGCGTGGCCTCTGAGGAGGCTGCCCCTGCATGATTGTCAGCTGAGCTGTGACTGTAGGACCCATCATACTCATCTCCCATGGTACACTGAGGGTCTCATCTTCTACTGAGAATAGTCTGTGCAGCAGACACAAAGTCTTTCTTGTTTTCCTTGGATCTCTGCAAATTTCAGAATTTCATAATCATGGAATGGGCAAGGTTGGAAGAGACCAAACTTGCTTTGGTTATTGCTGACAACTTTGTCCACATTTCTGTATAAATATATGCACCTAGCTTTATAGCTGGGCGTGCAGTGAGGTGTAGTTTTGCTCCCATCCTAGTCTTGGAAGACACAGTTTGTGACACCTCCAAATGAGCATATGTATAAATCTTTGGAGGTCAGGACCCACCAATTTGCGCAAGAGAGAATGCACAAACTGGAGGTGTTATTTCAAACCTTCCTAGTTCAGTTTTGACTTGCAGATAATCTTTTCACTACCTAATGTAGAACACTGATGTGAAGAAAAGCATTCGTAATTCCAGATGTGTTCTCAAGATAACAAAATTAGAAAAGACTAAATAGGAAAGCAGTATGTCATTTTTAGTAACAGGCTCCCTTTTCTGGATTTGTAGGGTGTGAGGATTGCGGTAAAAGCCTTATAGGAGAATGCAAACTCCACGGACCACTCATCAGGGCTAAAGATAGGGTTATTCCCAGCCGAGCCCGTCTCACCCTACCTCACTACCTCACTTTGCGAGTGTTGGAGCTGCGAGCTGGAAACCAGCAGAGTAAGTATTTTAACTCTTTTTTCCCACATTTGAGAAAGAAGAGACAAAACCACTGGCCTGTTTTCATGAGTAACTCAAGGCATAATCACTGGGCGTTAGCATTATGAAGACCGTTTTCAGCTGAGCACAGCTAAAGCTCACAGTCAGCTACTGTCTTTTATGACTGGTTTCTGGTAACAGATGCATAGACTGATGGCAGGACATTAGCCAGAGCTGGTGTGACATTTAGCTGTGAGCAACCAGTTAGCTCTGTTCAGTCAATCCAAGTTTAATGAATGTTGAATTTGTATCTAAGAATTTCAGCCATGCACTATTACTTTTTTTGTCTTTTCCCCAAGCATGCTAAACAGGGAAGAGTATTCAATGAAGAGTCAGAAACAAAATGGTAAATGACCTCCCTTAACCACCCCCTGCAAACTCAAAAGATCACAGTGGGGTAATTTACCTTTTGCAGCATTTTCAGTTCATATTGTAGAAAAACTGTTGTTTCCATCTGAAAGCAAGGCAATTTGAATGCCCAAATATGAACAAGGGAATTATGTCCTTAGAGTGCAAATTTTCCACAGCTACCTGTGTAAAATTAGTCCTGCCTAGATTGCTTTTCAGAAAAAGAATGACAAGTTGCCTACACTGTCACTCCATTGATGTGGCAGCAGAATAACTGGAATGATTAAGAAGGCTAATACTGTGTTTTTATAGATTCTCTCCACTCATATTGGGAGAGAACAACCTCCTAAATTGTGCCAAAAAGCAGAGGACTATGGTAACATCAGTTTGAAGATTGAGGAGTATCAAGACATTTATGTTGCATGCTCACTCATACTCATACATCCTATCATGGATTTTCAGCGCTTTTGTATTCGATGTAGATCCCATTAAAAAAATCAGTACCTATTTACATCCTTTTTAGTTTCTTCACCTTAGAATTATTTACAGAGCTTATTTGTCTAGAAAAAGAATCCCTGTGTTCTGCACTATTTTGTTCATCTCCATTTTCACAACTGTAAGCATACAAGAAATAGTTTGTGATATCTATACTAATATTAGACTGGTCTTTGTTTTGTTCACAGTCCTTGGTGTATTTGCAAAGAAAGGAATACAGAAGAGAACACAATTTGGTCCTTATGTTGGTCAACTGTCTACGAAACTGACCTGCTATGATGAGAGCAGGCTAGTCCTGCAGGTAAAAACCCACTGCCTTTCTATGAAGTGCATATGTGTCTTTAGCAGTTCATACATATTTAGGTCTTTTAATCAGTCAATTTGCCATCTGATCTAGTTCATTAATTGTACTTTTGATCCGTAAGCATGAGTGCAAATCACATTATTAGGCAGTACAGTATAACTTAAAGCACCAAAATGTTCCTGTGTATTGTATTTTCTGGAAGTTTGCTTTCCTGCTTTCTAGTTTTACTATTTCCAGGATGTTAGGCCTATCAGTCTAATAGCTCTTGATAAACTTTTCACAGAGCATGGCTACTGAACTTTCTTCCCAGGTAATGCAAAAGGATTTGTTCTTTATACCATACCATTGGGAGGTTTGAGTTTGTGCACTGAGTTAGCAAGAGTGAAAGAAATATGCACTAAGGCACCAGTTTATTAAGGAGAAACAGTGTAGGAATAGGGAAACACTTATTAATTATTATTAATTGTTATTGTTTTTAATCAATAATAATTGTTAATTTATGTATGGACTTTGACACACAGTGCACTAGCTCAGTTTATTTAATCAGATTGTTATTTAGGGCTGGTACCTTCTCTTGCTGCGCATGTAGGTACTGTCTCACCTGGACCATGACACTATTATTTGTACTTTGTCCAGAAAAAATCGTGGCCTCTCAGGGCTATCCCAGCTTAGACAAATCTACATGCACATCCTTTCCCACAGGAATTCCTTCAGAGTGAGAGTTGGTCTCAGTTCTCTGGGCCCCAGTCTTTGCATTTTGCTGTCAGGGTCGGGGCTGAGCACAGTTCTGTGTCATACAGTGAGTCCGTGGTCATGCCACAGCCTCTGCCAGGACTTCCCAACCGGTCACGGTTCTTCCAGAGTTTGCATTTCATATCAGGCCCTCTCACCCCCGAATAGAGAGACACCAGCAGCAGCCGTCCTGTGACACACAGTATGTCTTCATTTGGGCTTTCTCCGGAAGCTTGGGACTGGAAAATACTGTGTGTTGTGTGGAAATATTTATGAACTTTTGTTTGAGAGCAAAAGTAATAGCTTCAGTAGTTGCTGTAAATGTTATTTGCACATGGAAGTCATGGGAATAATCTGCCAGGGAAGTAACACTGTCCATCATGGGATTTTCATGGCATATGGACACCAGAAAGGATTTGTTCTTCTCTATAACTAAATTTCTTCAGTCTTTTTATTAGAGACAAATGCAGAAAATGTACTTCTCTAACAATGGATAGATGAGCTAAGCACCCAGTTCCTTCCTCTTCACCAAGCCATTGTAAACCACACCCTATCCTCTATCAGTCAGCACCGTTTGCTTAAAAGTATACAGTGATAAGCACAGCTCTGGCTAATGAATGGACTGTTTCTTCGGAAGAGGAGATTAGAGTCCCAGATTTCCTACATGACAGCAGTAGCTGCCTTGACTTCTCCCTAGCATGAGTATGTGACCAAACTTGTCCAACAGGCAGGTGCTTTCATCAGAAACGTGATGAAGTTAGATAAAATAGTTCCCAGAAGCAATGAAAATGCAACTTTTTTTTTTTTTTTGCAGTTACTTGCTCAGTTACATGGTTAGTAGAACAAATACATGCTGTGCTGACGTCTGTTGGGCAGCTTTGTCTGTCCATGGTCGAGACACTATTGCAGAAAAGCAGCTGTCTTGTTTGATGTCGGTAGTTTTTGCCTCATAGGGGCATTCTCTTGGAAAGGAATCTAGGAAGAATGAAGTAAAGCAAAAAGAAAGAGATCTTTCTGGCACAATCGTTCATTTTTATTTACTTTTGCATTGTTAAGGGGAAAAAGAGAAGACTGTTAAAATGCCATTATGTTGTATGTTGCCTCTCTGGACTTATTAATGCAAGTTATACAATTGTTCCATGAAAAATGTAGGAACACTGAAGCTTGAGATTATCAAGTGCTCAGGAAGTAGATTAAGGCATAAAGCTTATCTCTACCTGCCTGCACTTAGTTCTTATAATATTATCTTCATATAACATAAAAATGATGAAATATAAACTGGAAATGCATACAAAGGCTTACAGTTATTTTAGTAGCAGGGTGCTCAGCAGGTATTCGTTCTTCACTCCCTTTTGCACTCAGTGTTCGTTAAGAGTGATCTATTTCAAAACAACCATGATTTCAAGGGACATATGTCCAAGACAGGGTAGATAACTGATAGCTGTGATTGCAAGTTAAAGAACATTAATGTGCCTCTAGACAGGACTTGGTTTTATCATGTTCGTTCTCCTGTTCTCCCCCTTTGTTTCAGGTATTGAAAGATGGAGGGAAGTACTTTCTGGACACTCCCAATGAGGACTGTGGAAACTGGATGATGTTTGTCCGGCTAGCCCGGAACCAAGAAGAACAGACCCTTGTGGCTTATCAGCACTGTGGAGAAGTCTACTTCACAACAGTTAAGGTCGTTAAACCTACATTGCTCCACCTGTCATCCAAAAGGAAATCTATAGGCAAAAGTTCTGAAAGACTTAATTCTTTTACAATGAAAGATTGAATATATTCTGCCAACAGGATCATTACATACATACCACCTTTAATATAATTTAATCTGTAGTAAAGCAAGCAGTGTACGGGGCTTGTCGGGAAGAGGTGTTGTGTACATGCTGTTGTGGGTAGTGAAGAAACTGAGCAGGGGGAAACAGAAGAATCATTCACTATGATAGTGTTTAAACTGAACTCTCTTCAATTCAATCTATATCAATGTAGGTAGCTATATGGTGACATTGTTTGGCATTATTACACTCAACAGTACTTCATTCTGGAAATAGCAAACAAATTCCTTTCTTTTATGACATTTCTGGATACGTATTGTTTTCTGAGCACATTACCCTGTGCTCAGGAACAGGGTGTTAAGTGGATCTTTATGTACAATTTTCCATGCTCATTTAATCTGAAGACTTAACTGCAAAACTTAGAATCCTGCAATGCTGCCATGAAATGATCAGTTTACGTTAGAGATTCTGGACTGCATCTTTGTCTGAAGAGAGAGAACAAGGTACTCTGTGGTTAGAAATAAAACTAGAACATACAGTCTTGGTTTTTATTGTTTTGGCCACTTTTTTAGATAGGGTTTGTTTTAACCAGAAATAACTCTTTTACACATTTGGGAAACTGAAATCTACTTGTTGAACATAATGCTTGTGTGTCATTGTGAGCAACATTAAAAAAAATAAAAGAATGTTAGTGAAAAGAAGTTACTATGAATTAAAATCCAGCATTTTAGTTTCATTTCCAAGATTGGCATGTATTTCTGCAGCATAGTAGCATTTAGAGTTTTTCCTTCATTTTTGTTTCTCCACCTGCACAGTGAGAAAAATATTTACTGTACAGTGATGATGAGAGAGTAACATTTCATAACCTAAAAGTCTTTTATAACAGTATGGAGCATAGTTGGTTTTGGGATTAATATTAAAATAATTATTAAGAAAAAAAAGCAAAATGTGAAACAGTATATGCTACTCCGAGGCTGTGTTTGAGATTCTCATGCAGCCCGTATCATTTGAGATTTCAATTTAATTTGAAATGCATTATATGCTTATAAAATTGGCAGGATTACTAATACTATATTTGGGAATCATGAGCTTTTCCAAGAAGCAGTTGTTATAAACTGGTAACTTAAGATTTCCAGTATAATTTAAATTCTGTTAAACCAGCTCCCTGCTGACTTCAGCAGAACTCTGCACATTGGCATTAATGGGGAGCTGCGTCCTGTATACTGACACGAAGAGTGTCCTAGGATGAGGCATGTGTCTCGGAACCTTTGCTGTGCTGTGTGTCACAGGCCATTACTTGGGTTTATTTCTCCAAAGTCCCAGTATCATTCAGTGTACTGTGGCATCCTGCAGGCTTTTTCCTGGTCAATGAAAGCAATGGCCTTGTGCTACGCTTAGGCACACCCTGCTGGTCACGCTGTGAGGCTGGCTTAAGGCTGGTTAAGAAGATCCTTTCTCAAGATACTTTTAACGAAGTATGAAGTATAAAGATGGGAGTCGGATTGGCTCCTCTTCCTGCTATTTTTACAAAGAAATGGGATTTCAGTGACATGAAACTACAGCACACGTGTAAGTGACATACTAACACCACCATTAGCTTACTTGCTGACCTGATGGCTGCAATCCCTAGAAATAAGGGCTTTAAAAGGTATGGAATTGTGAGGAAATAAAAATCATCCGTGGTTGCTGTTGGTCTGATCCCAGGAGAGTTTCATATGGGTGCTGCAGTTCTCGTATTGGTGCACTGGTGGCACAGAGTAAAAGGCAACTTGTGGATTTGCATACTGGTATTTAATGTTAGTTTTAATGAGATTAAAGCTTTTGAATTACTTGACTATTTCAAGTACTGATGCACTTGCTCTCCCTCAAAAGTCATATTGAGCATGTCTCAGCTTCCCCTAAAGGAGATGGCTGCCAGTCCAGGAATGCTGGGCAGGAAGTCATGACAGTGTCATGCTGTGCAGTTTTTTGTGGGTACCAGTCTCAGGTGTCACAGGCCAAGGTCCCAAGACATCCTCAAACATTTGTCTCACAATGCATGATGAGCCTCCTAGTTAATGGCTCTGTCTCATGTCTTTAATTGAGTGGAGAATTCAGGACTGACCATTTCTATTTAGGCCAGATGTTATCAAAATGTACACCCAACCCATACTGTCTGTAATTAGCAGGTTTGTGCTTGAGAGTTCAAAAATTCAGTTTTCAGTGTTAAACCCACAATTACCTCTCACCTGTCAGCAGTCACAATCTAAATTGTCTTTCCCCTACCATGTTTATCTCACACCAGTGTTACAAAATAAGTGGATTTTATGATGTCACATTTTCTGGAATAAGACTCAGCTGCTCTCTTTCCTGGCTAGTTTGTTTTTTTTTCAGTGGCACGAGTTTATCTTAGTTAAAGTAAAACTACATGTACAGTGCAGTTTGGCTCTACCCCTGTTGCAGTAATGTTGGTTTTTATTTTACATGAAGAAAATTGTGTACAGGCTTAGGGAGTCGTACAAATCGTGACCCCAAAGTTTAGTTTTCTCCTTTGCATTTAAAGAACTAATAGATCTTTAGCCAGTAAACGTAATCACTCCTCTCTTTTTCTATTTGCTGTATTATTGACTGAAAGTATTTGTCAGAAGAGGTCATAGTCCAGTCCAAGGAGAGATTTGGGCAAGCGTGACTGGATGGGAGACTGCAGATTACAGGCTCCTTTAATCCTGTGGGGGAAGGTTTCAGTGGAAGGAGGGCAGTTTTATGATAAAGCACGCTCACAGCAAGCCTGACATGTTAGAGCCAGCACATGGAAAGGCGCCAGTTTGCATTGCAGTCCACTTATTGATCAGCTCTGCACCCATGCTCAGTGTGACATATCCAGGAGACATCCAAGCTCTTGTGCATTCGGGATGCATTTTTTCTTTGTCTGTACCCTGTAGTTAAGTGTTGTGTCCAGTGGGCTTCCAGACATCAAGGAATGGGCATGGCATATTGTTTGGAAAGACTGCTGGGTGTCTGAACATCACAGACAAATACATCTCGCTGAGCAAAGGTCATGAGGATTGAGGCATCTCTCCTGTTACTGCCCCCCCCGCCCCCCTGCCAAATCCCTGTGCATACACAGTTTTGCTTTTAGAAACAGAAAGTGTCAAGCCCTAGTGGGTAGTCATGCTCAAAAAGTGCTTGAATCTAGAAACTAAGTTACCAATAATTTGAACAGAATCAAAAATGCAATTTGGGTCAGGACAAAACACTGCACAGCCCTGCCCCACCTATCTTTCTTTGTTGTTTGTTTTAGGAAAATTGACACAAGTAAACATGTGCTGGTTTTTTCCATTCACAGCCAATTGAACCCCACACAGAATTGAAAGTATGGTATGCTGCCGATTATGCCAAGTTTATGGAAGCTTCTGCAGTCTTCATTAAAGAAGAATCAGATGTGTCTCCTTTGCCTCCAGTAGCAGTAAGTACCCCTACTCTGCATTGAAGCCTTCACTAGACATATTAAATTATGGTTTATTTACATGTTTTCTCTGTTTATGTAACTCTAGTAATGGAAGTGTAGGCCATAAAGTACTTCTAGCAATTTTAGCCAGTTACTCAGAGAAAGGTTGCTCTTCCTCTCCTGTGTTTGTAATCCAATGGAGCCATCAGATGTAGTCAGAAGTAAGTGTCACCACTTGATGTATTGGAAAGACTTAAGATTGGCACTAATCTGGGGATAACCAAGCTGTCCAGCATCAGACTTCTTTCACCATTTCCCCTTCTTTTGCTCTGGCTGATTGGCCACAAATTATTTCAGTCTTTCCTGTTCAGTAACCCTTCTCTACTAATTCAAATACCTTCCCCTCTGTATCATAGCAGAAATCCTAAAAGTGATAGGAAAAGTTTAAGTGTTGAAAACATGGCTGTGAAAATCAATACTTAATCTAGAAGGAATGTGAAACAGGGAATACAAATGAACCAGGAATTCATGCTCCAAGAAGACTTGTGAGGCCTTCAGAGTATACCTCAGAGGGAAGGTGTGGGGGAGCCACAGCATCAGACACGAGTCTCAGCAGAGAGGAGGGCTCAGTCTGGAAATAAAGATGGAGTGGACACAGCCTCACCAGGCTCTCCAGAGCAAGCTAGCCCAAGAGCAAGGGAAAAGAAGGACAGTTTATGAGAAGCTCACGTAAAAGGAAGATGAAGTTGAGGAAGTACATGGTCATGTATTAATTGGAAGTTCATTTCATTAGCGATTGGAGTTTTTTGGTAATTGTTTGTCATCAGAATTTTTATAATATCAGTATTTAAAGTGAATTCAGCTGAATCTAGTAGAGATCTTATTCTCATGGAAATAATACTTCCAAATAATACACTGTTTGCAAAAAAAAAAAAAAAAAAAGAAAAAAGCCTTTAAGTCAGGATTGGCTTGAGATCCCCAAACCTAATGTGTTTCTTATCCAGTTAATGAAAGTCTACTGCCCAGTGTCAAACTAAGTGAGGAAGTCTCTTCTGCAGCCATTAGCCATTGCTGTGTCATAAAGCATGGAGCTGGCCCAAGGCACAAGGAAACCTTAAGTTTAAACCACGTTTTTGTGCAGAAGCCCATCCCATTTTTGTGTGGCTGAAATAGCAGATAAACTGTCAGTCCAAGGATAAAGTACAATTTACAACTGCTTTTATGAGTAATTTCATAAATGCAACAAATGTAGAGACTTTGAAATTCAGTAAGCACAGATGATCAAAGGTGAGGGACTCAAGACTGTTACAGTAAATGCTAGACAAAAACATGTGAATTAGTATTTAGCCAACCTTACTTTTCCTTTGAGTTTGTACTCTTTGAGGGAATCTATTGCCAGTTGAACAGCTGGGTGGTAGCACATGGAAGTAAACATCACCAAAGACAATGATGGGTCTTGGAAATGCCCAGGAGAAGATGAGTGAGAAGAATATGATCTTTCCTTAGAGTGGCTAGTAAGAAAGACCTGTCTCTGTTCTCATTGCAGAAAGACCCCGTAGACCCTTGGATATGCTCCAGCTGTGGAAGCACTTTTGCAACTTTTGCTCTGCTGGAATCTCACCAGTGCATCCATAAAGACCGAGTCCTTCCTACGAGGTTCAGACCGCCGAATAAATTGGGACCTGTAAAAGCGAAAAGCAAACTCAAAGGGAAACTGAGAGGAGCATCATTAGGCAAAAGCATTACTCAATGCTTTGGGGCCATCTCCTGTTCCTCTGCTGCAAAGTTCAGCTGTGCCAGCTCAGGAAGCACTTGTGATGCTCTTGTAAGGTTTATACCTAAATGGAGAAATGGTCGGTCTTCACTGCTGAAGGGAAAAGAAGTGAAGCAGCCAGATAATTATCCCTGCCGACTCTGTGGGAAGATATTTGATTCCATTGACAAGCTCACGGTCCACACTTATGCGCACAAAGGGGAGCGTCCCTACAAGTGTTCACAGCACGGATGCACAAAAGCCTTCATTTCCAAATATAAACTGCTCAGGTACAGTTCTGAAAGCATTCCTTTTCTACTGGGGCGGGGGGAGGAGAGATCTTTTTCCTTTGGAGTGTTCTAGTGACAGTTAATCCCTGATGTCCAGTTTTTATTATTTTGGTTTTGATAGAATTGGAGAAAACTAGTCTCCCTTATTTATGGTCTCAAAAAGATGATGTTGAGCAGTTTTAATCTACTCTATGCTTTATGATTAACACCTTCCTCACCCTCCAAAAATTTAGGCTTTTACTAATAACCTGAGAAGTTTTGAAAATGCCTTCCTTCAAGAGTTACAATGTTTTCAAGTTTTGAGGCTGCAAGAGTAAATGTACTAGAATAAATAAAAACGCAAATAACATTTTTGTGTGTGTATTTTGGTTTTTTTTCTCTTAGGCACTCGGCTACTCATTCTCCACAGAAATCTCACCAGTGTGGCTACTGTGAAAAGACCTTTCACAGGAAAGACCATCTGAAGAATCACCTTCAGACTCATGACCCTAACAAGATGGCCTTCAAGTGTGAAGAGTGTGGCAAGAAGTACAACACCAAGCTAGGCTACAAGAGACACTTGGCTCTTCACGCTGCCACCAGCGGGGACCTCACCTGTAGGGTGTGTGCCCAAGAGTTTGGCGGTACCGAGGTTCTGTTGGAACACCTCAAAAGTCATGCAGGGAAACCAACTGGCAACATGAAGGAAAAGAAACATAAGTGTGACCACTGTGAGCGTCACTTCTATACCCGTAAAGATGTGCGGCGTCACATGGTGGTACACACAGGCTGCAAAGACTTCCTGTGCCAGTTCTGTGCCCAAAGGTTTGGGCGGAAGGACCACTTGACACGCCATACTAGGAAGACTCATCCACAAGAACTGCTGAAGAGCAGGCTGCAGAATGGTGACTCAGTGGGTCTTCTTGACCAGCTGTTTTCATACAGACTGAAGGAAGATGCCAGCATGCTGTCCCCTCTTCCTGAAAGAGTCCCTGTGCAGAATGGGATTGTGGATAGTTCAGAAACAGAGGATTACAACTGTTCACATGTTCATTCCCAGCCAAGCTTACAAACTGCTCTTCCTCTTGAGTCTTCTCCTCACTTGCAAAGGATGGGCTGTGCAGACAGTCTCCCAGCTGTCCCACCCACACCATGTTCAGCAGCCGTCCCTACCAACCTGCACCTTCATCAGCCTAACAAGTATGACCTTAGTTCTACCTCATTTGCAGCGGGATCCCTCAAGAATCTACCGATAAAAGTGGATGTTAAAGGTTACAATGTGCATCTTCTCGAGGACCTGCCATTACCAGAACCTCAGTCTCTCCACAAAATCAGTATGGAAGAAGCTTCCTCAGGGCCTGTAGGGGATACTAACAAGTACCCAGTGCACAAAGAGACAGAGGCAGCAGCTGAACCTGCAAGCCTGCCTTTCATGGATCTCACTCATGTGATGGGTTTCTGGCAGCTCCCGCCAGGTGACAACCAGAACACTATTGGGGACATCACAATGGCGTTTGGCTCAGAGGAACCATCACACAGGCTGAATGGCCTCGGCCAACAGCAAGGTCTTCAGCTAGCAACTGGTGGGATGGCCATAAACCAGCTGCACCATCTTCCTCGCTCCTTTCCATCCACTACAAATTCTGTAACATTGCCTCACTTTCACCATGCCTTCAAGTAACCATCACCCTGTGTGGGTCTTTTCCCTTTTTTTTTTTAAGACTGTGCTTCTTACTTCAATCTTTTAGGACCGGGGTGGTTTTGTTTTTGTTTTGTTTTGAAGAAAAACTGCTCCAGATGTTTTCAAAGCACGTTATGAACATGGTAGTTAAATTCAGGATGTTAATAAACAAGAAGCTCTATTTTTCATACTATTAGTTTTTTAGCATATGACAACAGTAGAGCTAACATATTGCTCTCAGCTCCCTCTATATTTTTTTTCTTACTTTTCGTGTGAACAACTGAGTAACTATCTTCAATGACAGCGAAGTATCCTAACAGGCACAATAAAACTCTGGCTGCTGCAGTAGGAGAAATATGGTTGGGGTGAATGGGAAGAGGGGGGAAATCACAAAGAAATCAATTTAAATAAATCACAGCAAATTTGTACACATGCCAAGTGTAGCAAACGATTTATCAACATCAGATAGATTTCTGTTAATCTCCTAATTAATGAACTTTATTAATCCTTAATTTAAGTCAGAATCATTCCAAGAGTAAATATTACGTCCTTGTTTCACTTTATTCAAATGAATATCATCACTATTATGATTATGTTGAACTAGATTTTGTTTTCTGGCAGGCAGTTCAGCTGTGTGCCTCTCCTGCCTTTTTCCAAGGGCTGGAAATAACTACCACTTCTGAACAACTGTTAAGAGCTGCTGTCTTGGATACATGCAGTTCTTAGAATGGGAAGTGAATTGTCTCAAAGGTTAGAACAAAACATTACTTTTCATTTAGAGCTGGATCTGTCAAGACATCAGACACTGTTCTCTCTCCCCCTCTCTCTCTCTCTCTAGGAAAGCACTTGAGCATTTGCTTAAATTTAAGCTTATGTTATCCCATTGGGTCAACAGCTTGATTAATTTAACAGTTAATAAAAAATAATGCATCCTACCTAAGGGGCCTTTATTCACCTTTTGTTGATAAAAATGGCCTTTGTTTAGTCTTTGAAATGGTTATTGTAACCATCTGAAAATGTGGGCTTTCACAGGAAGCCAACCCTGGCCCTGGGGAACCTACAGCCAAGTGAGAGCGCTGCGGAGCCAGGAGCAGGTCCGTGCACCGAGGCGCTTTGGTGGTGAGCTGACACTGGGCCCTGTTCAAAACCAGGTTCTGAAGCTGCCTTACAAGTGTCGACTGGAATTAGCGGGTGTGATAATGGTTGAGGCCATTTTACTCACGGGAGTTCTGCTCAGAAACATTGGGACTTCAGCCTTTGTTTCTTGCAGAGTAGAACCATAGACACTTCCATTTGTTTCTTGGGGTAAATTGTCCATGAACATTCCCAGTGGACAGTGTGTTGGTGGGACAGTCCCATCACCTGATGCATGAATGAGCAGAAATTGCCAAAATCACATTTTTCAGTAGGTGACATTATTAAACAAACAAACTCTTCACAATTCACTTTGTTGCCTCACCCATAGTTATAAAAAAAATAATTGTGGTTTTAGGGAATGGCGCAGTTACTAATGGATTCTGTTGCAGCTAAAACAGACACAGAACTTCTGAATCTGAGTAAATTGTCAAACCCCAAGAAGTACTCTTCCATTAAATCCAAAGAGAGTTCATAGTACCCAATGATCATTACAAATGTGACATGAAGCAAGCATGTTCTCTTCTCCCTCATTAATCACAGGAATATTTCCAGAGAGCTTCAAATAAAAAATAATTTTTAAATGATTGCTGTTTTGCTGTTACTGAGCTATGGATCATGGTAGTCATACAATGTCGTTGAATATTCTTACAAGTTGATTGGTACTTGGATTAAGGAAAGGTTGTCATTACAGTTCATGAGAGAATATGTTCTACAGATGCAGTGCTGAGGGGTATTTTTTGTTATGAAAATTTTTGGCATAAGACAAACCAAAAGTAATTTTAAGATCATTTCTGTGATGGCAACAGCAGGAGGAAGAACAAGTACTGCACAGTCATGTCCAGTGAGTAGTTATTTAAATTACGAGTTCCAGAATAGGGAAAAGGTTGCAAACAATGTCATATGCACGTTCTACAGCTAGGCTTGTATTTTCATCTGGACTTGGAAAGGGGTGTGTATGTATATTCACTTAGCTGTATTTTTTTTTCCGTTTGTTTGCATGAACTGTATTCACTTGGCTTCATCCAAGATTATGTACTTGTAAGGAAACCCAAAAAACTAAACTACAACAAAAAACCTCTGCTAAAAAAAAATACGTAGCACTGCCTGATCGTACACATTTTGTCATTTTGGTTTGTGCTTTTATAAGAGGTGTCAGTAAGTATTGAAATACGTGTCCTTGGATTTAAGTGTAATGTGAAGAAGCAAACATTATGCAAGCACTGAGCACATTCTTTCAGCTGCTCTTTCAGTCCCTGGAGCAGGGTGCCTGAGCTCTGGGCTGCCAAGAGAGGTGCTGCTGCCTGATCTCAGCCTCTTCTGAAATATGCAAAGATGATAAGCATTTCTCACCAATGCATATATAACTACAGGTTAAAAACCAAGTCTCATTCAAATAAAAAGAAAATAACCCCTTTTGATGCATTTTAAAGTGCTTAAGAAGCACACAGTGATGGTATCTGCAAGTAAAGCACAGAAGCAAACCTTAAATGTGCAATACTGCTTAAACCCATCAGCCCATTCAATTTTCTTTTTCCAGATTCTTGACATCATAAATGTAGCAGAAGCTGATCATGTTCCCTGACACAGAAAGGCAAGTTATTTCAAAAAGTTAGGTTTTTTTTAAAAAAAAAGTTTTGTTTTAAAGTTCTTGCAACTCAAGAGACATGAGGTACCCTTGAGTCATCTAATACTGGAAGTGGGACTGGACTTTCTGATCACGTTTGTTAGGGAGGCCTCTGTGAGGATTTCTCAGAGGCCATCCGTAGCTGAGGCTCAAGCTGCAGGACATCTCTCTGGTGGCACTGCCTTGGGCTCATGCAGGGCTGTGACAGCACCAGTGTGGGGAGGCACCCCCACGTCCGCTGGGGGTACGGTGGAGGAAGGCAGCAGCCCAAGCACTGACCAGTCTTCCCTCTCTGGCACAGTCCATTCCTCCTCCAAATGTGAGAAGTGGATGGAAGGGCAGAGAACTGCCATGGAGAAGGTAGGATAGGCCATGGCACGGCAGCTAAGAGATGGGAGAGAAATATCTGCGAGATCTTAGGATATTTTACCTCACATTCAAATAGAGGTAAAAATACTCTTTTAGCTGAACTCTGCTTGAAAACCTGTAGAAGCAGAGCAGTATGTGGTGAATAAACAACAGAATTACTATAATCAAATGATACTGTGAAAGAATGAAATTTAGTAAATATTTAGTCTCATAAAAAATGTATTCTTTCTATGAAAGAAGAAAAAAAAAAGACATGTAAACCTGCTGAAATAATGTCAAGAGGCTAAAATTATACTGCATGGAACGAAAGACTGCATCCTCTATGTAAACACGAGTAGTTCTATTGCTAAGGTCCCACCCTCTATCAGAAACCAAGCTCATTTCTTTTTCCTTCAGTTTTATTTACCAACTTTTCCTGTTGGAACTTTCCATTTTCTTAATCAATGGGTTGCTGTTAATTTCAGAGGGTTTTTCATGGCCAGTCTGAGCTGGGATGGTACATTCCATGTATTAATGATAGGTTCCTTTCTAGTGGAATTTTTAAAATGCTGTTCCTCTGTACGCCATTCCTGCCCTTATATTTTTTTGTATAGTTTTGGAAATTAAGCTGTGAGATCCTACATTTCTATACACAGACAGAAAATAATGGACACACACACACAACAACAAATATGGTAAAACTTGCTCTAAATTTGAGGATTCATTTATTTGGTTGTTAAAGAAAGCAACCGTGGTAACATAGCACAGTATATGGGTTTGGGGTTTTCCCCCTCTTCTTCCTGGATTGAAAGAAAGGCTGAGCAGCACTGCTTTAATATTTTGGGGCTACTGTCATGCCCGCTTTTGCTAGCTTCTAGGAGTTACAGTTGCTTCAGTGTCATCCTTTCTGTATCCACCCAATCACTATTAGCTAGAGTCTAAGTAGTTTAATTAAACTTTTTAGAATATGGTATTTATTACTGCTGTGTACAACTACTTCTCATCTTCATTTACTTCACGAGCATTTAATAGGTAAGAAAATTTCTTATGGATTTTAATTGAAAGCCTTAATGAAAATTATTGGGCTCAAGAGCCCCTACATGTTGCATCACAGAAAGTTTATGCAAGGTGATCCAAGACTGACAGTGGATCAAGTGACCAAAAAAAAAAGAAGAGATATACCTCTGCAACATTTCTTGCTGATCAATTTCTAAAAGCAGTTAAAGTGTTTAATGCAAAAATGAGATTTGGTTTTAGTCTGAGCTCAAAGTGCTCTGAAGAAGATGCACAGCATACATGACCATTTATCACGTATCAATCACTATCATTCATAGTTTACTGGAAGATTTTATTAAATATTCATGTGAAATTCCACAATGTTCACTTGTCTTGATCAATATATCAAAGCATTAGGGGAGAGAAAAAGAAAGTCGCATGGTACTGGATCTTCCTACATTTTGTTAAAACAATTGAATGAACTGCTGGTAATGTCCATCCCCTGTAGGCAATCATTTAATTAAACCTTGGCAACAGGTACAAATAATCTCACAACTTTAAAAAGGACAGCATAATAAGATTTGTAGCCTAGAGAGAAAAAAGCCCAACCAAACCTAAGCCAATGAATTTCAGTTTGCTTCTTTTATTGGTAGCTGTAGCACTTCAGGTGGAAGTGGTGCTGGAAAATTGTGTTCCATGATGTGTCAGAAGAAAGCCTGAACACATCCTTGCCAACCAGCCACTCTCATCTTCTGTTGTCTGTTTGTGGTCTAAAAGCAGCAACAAGCCATATACTTGCTGTTTCTTGTAGAAGGAGCTTTTATATTTTACTCTATTCTATCTAAGAAGATTAAACCTGTATTCATGGGAATGTGATGAAGCAGCTCATCCTGGAAGCCATTCCTAGACACATTAAGGATGAGACTATTTGTTTGCACCACTCAAAGCCAGTTTCTCACATCTGCTTTCTCAGCTGAAAAATGCTCTTGGGTAGCAGTGAAACTGGTCTCTCACCTGCCCAAAGTGCTCTGTAAAGCACCTGTCAAAGCTCAAGTTTTACAGAACACGCAGCAGCAGTTGCCAACACCAAACACCTGCAAGCTCACCCAGGCCAGTCCTCTCCACAGTTCCACTGTCCTCTACTTTAGACACGAGTGTGCATGTTTGTCCTGGGGACCGGCTGGGGGCAATGGCTGTCCCAAGCCTCTGTGAGCTGGCTGCAACCACAACCCCAGTGATACCTGGACCTGCCAGTGTCTCTAGGAAAAGGAGGTGTTAAGCCTGTCAAGCCCCATGTTTCAGAATTCGGTGGCTAAACCCTGAGAGTGGCTAAACCCTCATAAGTGCACGAGGTTTGCTGGAGAGGTTTGCACTGTCAAGTAGCAAATCCTCTCAAGATATCTGTCACAGCAGAGCACAGACACTGCCTACTTGGGATAGGATGGTTCTGAATCAAAGAACATTTAACACCAAAATTAGTATTCTCAGCAGCCTACACTGAGGGCCTGAGGAGCTCTGCAAAGTTTTCAGTGAAACTGATTGCTTCAATTAATACAAAGGAGCTCATACTGCAAACACTGCAACAGAATATTGTATGTAACAAAAGCAAACAAGGTCTTTTTACATTATAATGTTGAAATTTAAAGAAAATAGTTTCTTACCCAGATTTTCCTGAAGAATTTTTCCCAGTAGATACACCCAAAGGTTTTCCTGTTTTCTTCAGTATTTCTGATGCGGTCTCTGCAGATCATTATTAAAAAACTTTACTTACCATAAAACATGATAACCTACATAAATTCATAAATCTCAGAAACACAGGGATCAAAGATACTGATACAAGTAGCAGTATGCATTATCCTTCACAGGTTATACTACAAATAACCTTTAAAATAACTTTAAAAAACATCTTCTAAACATAGACTGATACAGGTCGTGATATCCAGTAGCAATGCATTCTAGAAAACATATTCTGTGATATCCTGCTTAGAGGGAATTGTTTTAGGGAAGCGGTGGTGTTAATTTTAAGGCTGGATCAACAAGGGCATTTGGAACAAACAACACACAAAGCTTCGTACCTCATCTACGTGGATGTAAGGTAAAAAGGATGGAATAAACCTTGAAATTGAAGATTAAAGGTCTGGAGTTCCTTATGGGCAAAAAGAACCTCAAAACCAGACTGTAACCAATAGGCCTATATAGATACTTCTGTTTGAGGACCTCTAACTGAAAATGCATTTGGGTCCCTCCTGAGGACCCGAATGAAAACGTCTGTGCATACAGTCCACACATGGATGAAGATAATGACCAGGAAAGCCATTCACTATCAACAACATCCACTTGGGAATTTTTGGCCTTTCTCTTTTATAACGAGCGTCATATGGAAATGAGTTTAAGATTTCATGTTAGGACTTGGAAAAAACCCCAAAACAATGCACACACACAAAACAAATGAACAAAAAACAACAACCCCCAAACCATAAACAAACAAACAAACGAATCTCACAAAAACCCCCCAAACCAAAACCCAAAAGACACCCCCCCAAAAAAAATCCCAACAAAAAAAGTCAAACTTTATAATTCTGTTATTTCATTATTCTATCAGAAAACTGGATTCCAAAGTCTAGGATCTGATTTTAAAATGCCTCCCCCACCTCAAATACCTCAGGGTTTGTTATAAGAAAAACATAAATATGACTAAATGAAGTCCTTACCTGCCTTATGTTTGTCTGTGTTGGCACCTTTTTGTACTCTCTCCAGAAGTGATAACACAGCAGTTGTTAACGTTGGAGTTTTTCTCTCAGTCAATGGTTGCTTGTCCTAGTAAAAGATGCACAATCATCACTCAGCTCTAGAAAAGAGCTTACAGACCCTAATGAAAACTCTGCAAATCGCTGTTGGGGCAATGCTAGGAAGGAACAGGCAAAAGGTTCACCCTCTTCCACTTGCAAGACATTTTTCCTGCTCAAAATAGGTGAAAGAGCAACAAAATTTTTCAACATCTTAAAAAAAAACCCCTAAACCAAAATCGTCCCCCCAGCCAGTACTCTCCTAAAGGAACTGTTTACATTATTCTCTTTTCTATAACAAAACAAGATCCCCCTTCAAGAGACTACTAATTAGCTCCACTTTTCTGATTCCCCCAAGGGGCTCAGACCTTTGGCCTTATGTCTGGTGACCAGGGAATAGCAAACCTTCCAACAGGAGGGAGCCCCAAAGAACAGGAAGAGCTTTCTCAATGTTCTGCAAAAGCTGCCAGGTTTCTTATTCTCTACAGCTGTTACCCTGGAATATAACTGCGGAAGAGTCTGAAGAAGTTGTTGTCCCAAGTTTTTTGTACTGTCATATTCTGTCAGTTTTTTTATCAGAAAAAGGGCTCCAGTTATGGGCAGCCCCAAGATGATATTCAGCATGTGTCTTGTTATAAGAGTTTATCAACTTCCCTGGAATTTCAAGTCTTATATTAACACAGGTCTTTACTCATCACGAACTACCGTTTAGCAAATCTGCGTCCAGGACAAGACAAGTGTGACTGTGTTTGCTTACCAAAGCCTGCCTGGTGGAGTTTGCAGCAGGGCAGACAGGTTGTTGTTCACGGAACTCCGTGTTCCTCTGTGGTGGAGCCTCATTAACCCTTTGTGAGCAGCATGGACTCTGAATATAATCTGACCATAAGGAAGGAACAGCTTGTGTCACAGTTTATACACCACAGGAGAAGAATTCCCCTGCTTTAATGGAGCACTCAGGATGCTCCATTCAACACCTAGCCCCACCAGCAGGTGTCCATGATGAATTCCCATCAGCTCCCAAAGTACAAACTTAGCAGAACTGCAAAACATTCCTCTAGAAAAACACTTGGGATACTAAAATGCATGCTTATGGTATTAACCCAGCAAACAGTAATTGCTTTCAGGAATAAATCCTGGGGATTAATAAAAGCAGATTTTACCATCTTTGTCCTATTCCAACCGACTCCCAACCTCACAATTAACTAGTCCGAGCAGAGCTCCTCGAGAAGCATGTGAATATCCAGGTCTCTGGCTGCAGGGAGGGTCTGAGCCTGGTGTTAAGTGCCGGAGGACAGTGGGAAAGACACCTGCATGTGGTGTGAACGTGTGGATGATCTGCTCAGCCTGGTGGCAGGCTTAGAGAGGAGGTGGGGAGGCTGAGGAGTATCAGAGAGTACAAAAGAGAAGTAGACTCATGGAGTTGCACCCTTCCATCCCTGAGAGGAATGCAGCGGATGGAAGATTAGCAAGAGTCTGAGCAGCTCCACCTCTCTTGCTATCAAGCAGAAGGAGACCTAAAACCGGGGAAATGCAAACAGGTCCCTGCTCAGGGAAGGAGAAGAATCCCCTGCTGGCTTCCCTTGCCTTCCCAGGGGCCCTTGCAGAATAGGTGTGAAGCCTTGGATTTCGAGGGTCGGGCAGGTGACAGAGGAGAAGCAGCTCTGTCTGGGGGGTCTCCCAGATCAGTGCAGTCCACCAGATGGATCACAACTACAGGTATTAAAACAAGGGTAGTTGTAGTGCATGCCTTGCTTCTGAGGGGAAGTGAGGGTCCTGTATGCCAATCAGACTCATACCCCAGGTAAGTCTGCTGCCTTACTGGAGCCAGGGTAAGGGCTATTTCCGGGAGACTCCCTGGAATCAGCACACTGATTACTATGCACTAGTGATTGTCCAGGTGGGCAGCAACAACAAAATTCAGTCATAGGTTGGAGTCAGTGATCTCAGAGGTTTTTTCCAACCTAATTGATTTTGTGATTTAGCGAAACACTGCTGGAACAGTTGTGCCCCGCCAGCTGAGGCACATCCGAGAGCTCGGTTTCTGGGTGTGAAGTAACATTGTGAAGAATATGTAGTGGTGCTTTCTAAAATCTTTTTTTAAAGTATTACTGTCCTGATTCTGCTAAAAGCTCTTCAGCAACAGTTATGGCTGGTGCAGTCCAACTCATTGCAATGAACAATCGGTGTTCGTGGTCAACACAGTCGCATTCAGCCATTGCAGCCATCTCAGACCCTTCCTCCCTGTCCAGTGCCTTTTACAAAGGCAGCCAAGTGTCCTTATCCTAATACTAAAGATACAGCATGTTCTCAAATTATTTTGCCCAGTAACGATACAGAAGAATGGCCCAAGCAGCCCCAAAAAGCCTGCTCTAGACCAGTAGAGTGGGCAAAATGGTTCTAAGCAAAGGGGAGGAAAAGATAGGGCAGATATCTGGCTTCAGGGGTCTGGGAGGGACACCTGGAACTTCAGGGGAGAATGGGGAGTTTTGGGCTCTATTTGGAGAAGGATGAGACAGAAAGGGAATCTTTCTCTCTCCTTCCCACAAGTACAATCCATGTACTTTCTCACCAGTCCTATAGTACAGGATATGCAGTCCTGTAGTACAGGATATACATCCTCACTAGGCCACTCAGCAATTTGTCCTTCCTAAAAAGCAATTCTCCAGTTCCCTTCTCCACAGCTACCACTGCTCTTGCACGACTTGGTTTCCTCCAAGAGGGGGAAGGAAAGGGAGGGTCTGCTCTTAGAGTTGGTAAAGACCAGAAGTAAGAGTCATTAAAGAACCCAGCAGTGGAAATTCAGAGAGGATCTTGACCCCAAGCAAGGAAGGAAGATGTGTCCTGCTGCTTATATTGCATTGCTGTCCTCTAGGAGAGAAGAGAGGCTGGAATCATGGCAGCTGCTTTTGCTATCAGTCATGAATTCCTGCTCTGGAAGTGAGTCCAAAGAGCTCCCCCCTTCTCCCTTTTGCTCTCTGCTTCCCTAACACAGGCAGGACTCCACTAAGACTCTTTTCAAGATTGCTCTCACGTTTTATGAATTACACTATCATGAGATATTGTCTGTATATGCATCTTTTTGCATCTGTAACTTTTAGCACAGGAGCTCTGTGCAGAGGCTGAACCTGGTATTCAGCAGTGAATCAGACCTGTCTTTTTCTAAATGCCTTTCCCTGTCTGCAAAGCTGGGTAGAGAAGGGGACAGTGGAAGAGCCGCCACGTGAGGATGGAGAAGGCTGTGTACACTACAGTAGTTTTAAATGGAGAGAGGATGTATTTCACTCTGTTACATGATAGTCCAGTTATCCTGACTCTCCTCCTGAAGTGTTAATATCAGACCCCGAACTTGCTGCCTTTAAAATGTACGGTTAGTTTTCTCTTCTTCCCCACTGCCTCTGCTTTGCATTCCTACTCAATTCAAGCCAAAAAATGGAGCTGAAAATTAGAATGTATGGAGGGAATTAATGTTCACATTCTGTTGTCCCAGGCATGTAAAACTGAAGCCCATCTGTGGTTAATAAGATGTCACTCTCTTACTAAAGATCAGTACAAGAACAGCAATAAATAGAGTAGACCACAAATCTGGACTAGTGCTTGATGGGGGAGAAGGTGGAAGAGGGTGGCCTTCCTTCCTTCACAGCATTTGTGACCTGCTTGGCTGATTGGATAGTGTTAAGAAAATACTCATAATCCTGCTTCCAGTTAGATTTCTTCCCTGTCTGTTTCTATAATGGAAATAAGAGAAGACACAAACTGTACTTCCCTCTTGCAATAGACAGAAAATATCTTAGAAAAGGGGGTTTTTTTTTCTGATGGAAAGGAAAAAGGTTACAAAGAGAAGAAATATGCTTTTTTTGGAAAGGCACAGAAAAGCTGTTTCAGCCCTTCACTGTCTATTGAGAGCACCAGAAGAAGAACAAAAAAACAATGCTCTCCAACAAAATACTGTGGTCATGACAGACCAAAGAGCACTTTGGAAGGATTAGAAAAGACACTGTGACCAACACCTTATATTCTCCACTTGTCACATTCTTTTTACTTTAAACCTTTTTGCACTTCTGTTTCTTTCCACAACTGATTTTAAAGGACATTTTACAACAGCAGTCAATCAAATCAGTAGTGGGTTGGTGTCTCTGGGTAAAATAATATACACGGCATGTCCATGTGTATTCACCTCCTCCCTAGCAAAATTACTTGTTCCAGTAAGAGCTTAAGCATCTTTTCCTCCATCTCTGTAAGTTCAGCTCAAATACTTTTTTAAACCCTTCAATAAAATGGCAATGAATCTCTGCAACTTCATCTGTGGAAGGGCAGCTCTCAGGTTCAGCACTGGGCACTCATGCACCAACTGTCTTGAATCATGCTCTCTTTCAGATTTAGGTGAAGAGAAATCTCACCTAAATGTAGAGGTTCACATTGTCTTTAAAATATGTATTTGAACATTTCCTCGAAGAGCAGAGACACTTATGTGCCCAGGGTAGGCATGACATCTACTGATTTGGCTTCTCAACAGAGAAATATTCCCGAACACTAGCAGCACAGGGAGGGGGAGGAAAGAATTTGGCACCCAGTCAAGCACATATGTGAGACTCATCCACAACATCCAGGCTTTGTCCTTGGAGGAAACAATAGTGTTACTGGATGAAAGACTTCATATGGAGATAACAGACACACTTCAGCGTTAACTCTACCTTTTGCAGGGGCTGCTTCTTCACAGAGGTGATTTCGCTTGCCTATAGGCTCTGTTTCAAGATGCTGAAGGGCTTGCACTTTCTGTTGAAGGCTTTCTTGGCACATTGGATCAGCTGGGATGCAAAGAAAAGCAGTTGTTTATGGGTTTGAGTGATGCTTTGTTAATGATGCTTTCTTACTCAGGCTCTAAAATTACTTATATTCAAGAGCAGGGAGCTGCAGCAGTATTTATTTTGGGTTCAGTTTAATTCCTGAAGGACTTCATCAAAACTTTAACAAGCTGTCCAAGTACACCTGTGGTTCGACACAAATTAGAAATAGAAGCCATTTCCAGTTTGTTCTGCTCAGGGACCTGCTGGAGGCCAGTCCAAATAACGACATGCAGAGAAGAACAGATTGGGTCTGCGAACTGGAGCTGTCCCATCGGACTCCCCCCCACAAACATGGTTTTCTTTCTTGGTTAAGAGGGAGAACAGTCTGATCCTGTTCAAGGGGCCAATATCTTCATTATTAGTTCTCTGAGTTTAGATGTATTCCAGAGTGGGGTCTACCCTGATGAACAGCAGTGCTGTCCATCCCACCAACACCACTGAAAACAGCCACAGGCTGAATGGGAGCAGCTGCTTACCAGCACCTGTAACCTGTTGACACAGAAAGAAAACCAGGTATAGCACCTGCAGCTGGAAGCACAGGGAAATTTTAAATAGATACGATACCCAGAGCCGAATCTGTGGAAGAGCCATGCCTCACAACAAACGAGGTTGTAAGGTTCGGAACTGTCTCAGGTTTTAGCATCACTCTCACTCTTCTGCAACAGTATGGGCAATGCCCTTTGTGAGGAATACCATGGAAGCAAGGACCAAACTAAAGCCTCTCTCCTGCACTGTGAATTTCATGAGTGCATCCACAGATGGTAAATTAAAAACCCTGTTCCTATCTTATCATGCTTTCTCCCCCTTACTAGCTCTCCGTTATGCTCTTGATCTTACTAATTTCTCTATGCTGTCCACGCTCTTGCCATAGGAATTAAGCAGATGCGTAAGCAAGGCATTTTAGTTACAGCTCAGCTGGACTGAAACCCACCTCATTCTACTAAAACACACATTTCTAAGTCCTCATTTCCCTTTGAACCTTCTACTCGTATGGTTCAGGTCCTTACTTTCTGTTTCTAGACATTTTTGACAGCAAACTCAAGAGGAACACTCCTCTGCAGTACCAGAAGAGCAGCAGATACCTGTACCTTGCTCACTGAGGAGCACACCAGTCCTGTATCATTAGGGCACAGAGAGCCATTGTAGGACTTGTATCTCACTCTAGTCACAGTGACTCGAAACTTCTCACCTCTCTCGTAACATAGGTCTCTCTTTTCAAACTATTTTGCTGGATAAAACCATTGTGCTCTTCAGGTATCTTGAGATACCAAACACGGAACTGCTAACACAAAGTAATTGCACTCTGTCTTGGTTCTTACAGGCCCTCAGACTCCAGTGTATTTGTTTGGTTTGGTTTTGTTTTTTTCTTGCCAAATCAGCTTTTAGCATTATTACAGGGCTGATCTGATCTGCCACAGAGACACAGGATCGGTAGCACAAACTGAGGAGCAGAGGGGTATGTGCAGTGTCCCACCCCTTGCAGAAAAAGCCTGCAGTTGGGTTGTGCCAGGCAAACTGTGCAGCCACCCATTCAGTTTGTAATCCAGGGATCAGGGAGGTCAAGGGGAATCTTTTCATTCACTTCAGCAGGCTTTGGAACAGAGCCTGGTGCCCACATTATGCTGTCAAAGGGACTACTTATCAGATGGTTTATTAGTCTGTTTTTCCAAGAAGACTGAAATAACAAATTCAGCCTAAAACCCTGGAACAGAAGAGGAAGCTGCAAGTTAGTAATTTATGCCTCACCAAGAGAAAATACATTATTTTAAATTCAGCGTATAGTAAACCTGGTTTTGGACCAGCAGGTAAATTAAGATAATGCGAGACTGAAGATGAATTCACAGTGTGTATGTGCATGATTAATTCTCTAATCAAGTTCACTAATGAAAGCAGTTACTAGATGATTTGCTGTTTCAAACATGGTCAACCCACCTCTCTACTAGCAGCCACCTCCTCCTTCCCCAGTGCTCATTACCCGTTTCAGCTAAATGCATCGATATTCCCATTAAAAAGAAGGGGTTTTTACCACAACATCTTATGCAAAGTGTTTTCCATGGGTTGTAGAAGGAACCAGACCTTGACTTCAGGCAGCTGTGCAAAATGCAAACCATGCAAGAGTCTCAGTTACATGGCACAGGATGTCATGACATCAGCAGAGTCAGTGCTTGGACAGGGCTCTTGTTGGAACGGCACTTCATCATCAGAGATATCTCCATAGAATTACCAGTTATCCTGAACTGGAAAGGACTCAAGGATTATCAAATCCAGCTCTCCAGTTGCATGCCAGAATTCCCTTTTGCAGACCTCCCTCCTTATTTATCCTGTTCCAACGAAACACAAGCCCTCCTTTGCTATGACAGGCAGCATCCTGTTTTCCACATGACTGCTCAGGTATGTGCTTTCACAATGACATCACAGTTGGCTGAGAAGATGGTGGAACGATGTTTAAGTTCATCATTGTCTAAATTCAGGGCAGGTGACTTGCACTCACCCAGATTTATTCTGTTTGGATGTCAGCAGGAGCTAGTGATACCCAGTAATGGCTTAGGTAGAAAACGTCATGCAAAGTATGACACAACCTTCATTATTAAGGTGGAATGTTTCCATGGTACGCTAAACAGCATTCCAAAATGATCTTACTTCGTAGGTGTCAAATTTGTCAAGATTTGCATTTGAATCACCATTTAAAAAAAAAAAAAAGTGTTAAAGTTGCATGGAAAGTAGTTTCAGGCCCTTCTAACTCCAAAGAGTCACACTCATTTCAGAGCAGAGACATGACTCGTATTAAAAAAACCCAGCCTTTAGGAAAACTTTAGGAAAAAGAATCCTTTTCATTTGACTTGTAATCTACAGAGGTACTTCACTGAATTAACTTCTGTAAGGACTTTTCATGTATTTTTTACCTGCTCTTGCTGAAACAAAAGAAATCCTTGTCTTGCTAAGCAGATGAGTGGCGGCTTTTGTTTCCTACCTTTTCCTTGGGATTTTACCACTCTCCAAAGCACAGCTAAGGTTACCACAGTGTTTCATGGATTACAAGTGCAGAGGAACAAGGCAATTCTGTAATCTTTTTTGACTCTTTTCCTATTGTCTTTGTTTAAATGTCTTTCCTCTTTTGTTTCCAAGCAACAGCTGTGTCTGTCCTTAGTCTGGATTGCACTCTTCCTTTCAAGTGTCTTCCTCTGCCTCCCCCACCTCTTTATTCTGTTCTCATCCCCTTAAGGTCTTTTTTTCTTTAGTTTTTGCTTTTATTTTAAAGAACTTTAGGTATCACTGAATCAGTGATGAGAAATCTAGCAAAGAACATGTTCACTGTCTGTAGTAAAAGATTGTCCTTTCCAATAAACCACAAAATCATATTCCACCCAAAGGCACTGAACAGCATCCGTTACTTACTTGTTCCATTTAACTTATTTCCTGGTATCTGACTCATCTCAACAGAATTGCTTCTCAGATTTCCTTTTCTGTGTTGTTTTCTGGAGTCAGGAGTACTGGGTGGTCAGTATTCAAGTTACCATAGAATCAGTGATTACACAATTAGCAATTATGACACAGGCAGACCCTGCTTAAGCTTGTCAAACGCATGAAAACTAGTACAGGTATCAGCTAAAGGAAAAGTCTGAAACTTGCCATCTTACAGATTCTTTCTCTTGATTCTGCTGACAGACAATTTTAGAAAACGAAGGCTTAATCTAGATGTGGATACTGTATTGATACTTTAGCTTTCTGAGCAGTGATTCAAGACTTGTAGACTCATATGCCTCTTTATTTCCTTCTCAAAAATCATGTTACTTTACCAATTAAAATATATTATATAAGCCTTCTTCCAATAAAAACAAGTACTTTGAATTGTTTCTGTACATTAAAAGGCTTCATCAGTCCCTGTTAGCTTGTCTCCATCCAGTATTCACAGAACTGTTAAAGGAATACTGAAGATGCTTTGAATGCAACAGCAATCAAGCCACTCCACTGATGTGTTGGTTACCATGCCCCTTCCAGTAAAAAGGTTAACTTTTCACATAAAGGCAGAAGATTGCTCTGTATGTAACATAAAGACCTAAACCTGAGGGGTTTTTTATGAATACAGAAGGATTCAGGACTGACTACAAATCCTATTCATTTCATTCACATATGGACTGGTCACTATCAAAATAATTCACGTTCACAGTATTAACATTTAAGTCCACCCCAAACCTACAGATTTTGGCCTTCAGCTCATCTGTAGGAAGTCTTTACAACAATTGTAGTAGGCTTGTATTCCAATTAAACCAAATTTAATTCAAGACCTGAGGAAGAGTATTCCAGAAATACCAAGATAGTGACTACAGGCAACACACACTATTTATCCAAGTATCTGCTTTGGTTGCCATCCTACTCAGACTGAGCACTTCCAGCAGAGCCAGTTCCAATGGCAACATTAAGGGTCACTGACTACTGTAACTGCAATACTCACTGTGACAGATTTTATTTGCCAGGAAATGTAAAACTCAGCTTAGGTAACAGGGATGTCTAGCTACACAACAGCTAGACAAACCAATGTCAATGGTACAACAGTACCAAACCAATACATAACCTACCCAAAAAAAGAACCAAGGAGAGGGTGTAAACTCCTTGACTTACAAAACTGTATCATAGCAAGGCACTATATTCAACCATTGGTATAAGAGACAGAAGACAAACGAAAATATTGGTTTGTAAAGTAAAATAATTTAATAGAAGAATCTAATCAGATCAAATCTTTAGGACTCTGCTGATTTGTTGAATGCTTTCAACCACTATATATATAACTCTGTGCAGTGGTACCTTATAAGAAAAATATTTTAAATTTTAATACATTTCTACTGTAATGAAACTTTGCAGCAATTGCCATGTCACCCATGACAGAATAGACACCATCAATACATTATTTTATACAGATTTTCACTGCAGAAAAAATGACAAGTTACTGGGTCTTGTTACAGTGAGATTCGAACAATCCTCTTTGAGCAGGACTGGCAAAGTTGTGAGTTAGCAGCTCCCTTCTCAACACCAATGAAAAATCAGGGATGTTTCCAGAGTAAGTTTCTCAGTTTCATCAGGACAGCTTCAGACCTTGCATGTTTTGTTTCAGATTGAGCAACTCTTTCTCTTGTCTTGTCTTCTCCAGTTTGAAGGCCAGCTTGTTAGCTTTCTTCTCCATTCTGCGTTCCTGTGCATAGGAATAATGAGAAATTTACAAAATAGGAATTAGC
The DNA here is from genome assembly GCA_013398015.1 of Oreocharis arfaki. Classification (NCBI taxonomy): domain Eukaryota; kingdom Metazoa; phylum Chordata; class Aves; order Passeriformes; family Paramythiidae; genus Oreocharis; species Oreocharis arfaki. The sequence continues at coordinate 717,706 of VZRR01005444.1, forward strand.
ATGCAAAATCAAACCATTCCAATTAACTCTTCTAGATCACGAAAACAAGAGCAATCTGGACAATAATATTATTTATGGCACTAATTATTAGTAGTCAAATCAATATGTGTACCACCAGGATAAACATTTTTAGTTAGCCGAAGCTTCTAATACGCTGGCAATTTCTGCTCCTAAATAAGACAGCTAGGATTTCATTGTGGCCAATTAGGATTTTCCAAGTTTCTTTCACATACCTTTCACTTTGTGTGATCTGAAACATCATAACTATTTCCTTTGCTACTCTAGATTGCAAAGAAACCTGATGTTGCTTCCAAAGTTGTATCTGCAGCAGTGGCCACAATAACAGACCGCAAGTTTTGATCATTAAGACAAAAGCACGATGTTAACTTTCTTTCCAGCAGATTCTTTCTAAAAAAGCAATAATTGGTCCTTTGAGACCTGCAAGTTTTTCCCGTTATTTCCAGACATGACAAGTGCGTTCTAAAAAAAGGTCCTAAGACAGAATTCAGGTAACACAAAATGCTTTGCAAGGTTTTATTTCCAGCCAGGAGTACCTTCCGCTCCTCTTTTATTGCCTGTTTCCTGGCTCTGCGATCCTCTTTGCTCTCAGCTTTGGAGCGAGGCTGTGTTGCTGCTCTTGGCAGGTCACTGCCATTGATCATTTGCATGCGTTCCACCTGCTTAGCAGTAAGACCCTTCTGAGGCAAGATATGTAGGGGAATTCCAGTCTTCTGAGAAATTTTTATTGGCTTGGGCTAAAAGAGAGAGTGCATATGTATTAGTGGTCCCTAGCTTTCTCTCCAAGAATTGCACATGGCACTGCCTTAACAGTGTAAAAATTTCAGATGCAGATTTAACAGTAATAAATGTAAAGTTTCCTCATTTAACTCCCTCACAAAAACATACATTAATCCCTTAGTAAGAAATCAAACACATCTGTGACAGAATCTGGCTTTCAGAACAAGAAAAACATTTTCCCTTTCGTTTAAATATTACTGAAAGAGTAAAGAACTTTAGTAGTCACTTAATATTCCTTTATAAGCTTGCAACAAAAAGGTTTAATTTCAAATCTGGGGATATCAAGCTGTGCTCTAATGATGGGGAACATCTGGAAGGCCAAGGAACTAGAATAAATTGTTTCAAACCATAGGAAAATAAACCTGAACAAATACGGGGCTGTGAGACACAGATTACACAAAGGTGTAGCACAGACAACAACAAAGGAAATATGTTTCTGCCTAGATATTACAGAAATTTTGAACTGACTCAGTTTTCTTTCCAACAGAAAAAAATATAACCAAACCCTTCTTTAGTGAAGAAACAACACCAGAGGCTAATACCCTCCCCAACCTTCATTTCTGCTCCCTGTCTAAAAACAGATATCCATTGAGAAAACAAACACATCTGTCTCAAGTTTTCCCAGTGTTATTCATCAAAGTAAGTTTAATAATTTTACCTTTGATGGCTCCTTAATAAGTGTCGGGTGATTATATAAGTTTGAATACGTACCTAAGCCACAAAGAAAAAGGAAAGTAGTCAAGAAAGGCTTGCAAATACAAATGAGGTGAATTTATTATGAATTGAACTGCTACTTAGGTTTTGGAAATTCCTCCTGTTGTGCTTGGAGAACAAAGCATTTAACCTGAAGCACTGCCAGAAAAGTTCTGAAATCACCTATCATATACTTTGAAATCCTAGGAACAAATGAGCAAAGTTCAAAATACTTACTCAAAATGGATTCACAATCCCATTTTTCTTTTGGCTCCTCAATAACTACAGCTACTATTTCTTCTTTTTCTTCCTCACTTTCTTCATTTGCAGGAGAGTCCAAATCTTCATCGGGTTCAAGAGCGTCCAATTTCACACAACTTCGAAAAAATTCAGAGAAGAAAAAAATACAGTTTATCTCTTCTTGAAAATGTATAATTATGTAAACACAGACTCCCTTCAGCAAAACCCCAGACCCAAGAAAGCTATTTCAAATGAAATTTACAGCAAAAATGAAATTTCCTTAAGTAAGTCTCCTCAAAAAAACCCCCCAAACACTGGGACAAAGATGCAGTCAACGAAAGTATTTCTGCATTTCAAGAAGATGAATGTCTCTAGATACTACTTATATTAAGTTCAATACAATTATACAAAAGAAGCATAACCTCACTCAAACCAACAAAATTCCTCCACTTAATTTTATCAGACAAATGGGTAATACCCATATGCAGCTGCTTTTATTGTGGGATGTAGTCTTTGAGTACATGAACTTGAAACAACACGCCCAAAATTTCAATATAAACAGAGGATTACAGAACTACTTATGTGAAGCAGTACTTCTGGGAATACATACTTCTTTGCTTTCTCTTTGTAGTAATCATCCAGGACTTCCTGCAACCGAGCATTGTCGGCGTTAATATAGCCTTCTAACTCTACGTTATCTAAGGCTCCAATTTCATCTTCATCAAATTGTTCATAAAACTAAAATAAAGAAGTGAATATCTGTAATTAGATCAGATTTGTCATGCAACTTCTTGATAGCTTAAAGAAGAGCCACACATTTCTTCTTATTTGCCTCTTTTTCCTGTCCCCTCTCCTTTGCTGAACAACTGCCAAACACATCTGTAATAGGACTTCCTCCTTACTGACAGCATTCTCTCAGCAAGGGAGTCACAAAGTTATCTTATAATAATAATAATATATAAATCAGCTTCTAGAAAACGTTTCTTATTCTGATGCATTATTTCAATCTGTGCCTTAAGAAGCCTGTCACTGCTTAGAACAAAAGTTACACACTATGTCCACTGCTCTGACATAATTTCATGATTGTATACTTTACCAGGTACCTGTACATGATTTGTTGTGTTGAACTGAGCCTCTCAGACAGAAGTGTAACACTAATTATGAATGCTCATATAGTCACTGGAGTAATTTTGTTTTACTCTATCAGTGCTAGGCCTTTCAATAGGAACTAACACAATAACCCAGGTGACACAAGCCTCTAAATGTACCCAGTATTAAATGTAGAACACATGCTAAGAGCAGTGGCTTGATGCCCTGACAGCTATACACAGTAAAATCTGCACGGGAGTACAGGACACTGCTTGATGAAATGAATGAATAGACAAAGAAGCATTTAACACCCTTCACAGTTACACACTTGAGCTGCCTCACCTTCTCAAACCTGTCATCCAACAGGGTTAACTGCTCATTCCGTCTTATTACTGAAGACGTCATAGAATATTCCGTGAAACGACTCCTGGTTTCTTCTTGCATAAAAAGGAATTCTTTAGTCCGTCCATTAACCTCATCATCTGACAAAGGACCTTCTGAATCATAGTCTTTATCACTGCTGCAGCTATCCTTTTCATCACTATCATCTTCCATATCTTCCCATTCATCTTCATCCTCAGCATCTGGTCCCCTGAACAGAAGCATAAAACAGTTTTAGAATAATACATGAACCTTTCCATAGCTCTGACCTATGCTGGGTTACCTGAAACAACTCGGCAATAGCAGATTTAAATCTCGAGAGAGAAAGATAAAGAGTGAGACTTTTGTCTGAGAGCTGAAAGCATTGCTGGCTGGATCATGCATCTGTGCATTGAGAGTGAAGTTATGTTTATAATCAGCTCTACATGTGAAAGCAGAAAAATACCAGCTGCATTCTTGAATATTAAAACACGCAAAATTTCTCATTGTTCATAAAATCATGAGAATGATACCAAACCTAAGTAGATAAAATGCAGCGGGGTATCACATGAAGCATTTGTAAAGGTTCCAGAAACACCCACTAGCCTTCATCAATACTATTACTGATGTATTTTACATGTAATAGATGACAATGTTTTGAACAGTTCAAGAACACTATTATTCCAAACACTGCATGTAATCCGTGAGCTCAAAGTAACAAACGAAACCCATCTCTTGGATAACACAGGAAATTTGATTTTGCAAGCTACCATCCAAATAACACAAGGTACTTTTTTTTAAACACACTGAAGTATTCAGTTTGAAATCTGAAACCATTGTGGCTTCCTACACCACCACATGCAATAGCAAACAGCATCTCTCCTATTTACATATGACAAACATTTGAACAAAGCTCTATCTACCCCTTCTGTGGTTTATTTGCTTGTAGAACAAAATCATCTTCCAAGATATTTTCTGGATTATCAAAGTCAAAATCATCATCAAGAGCTGCAACAATATCTGGGTCAAAATCCAGCCGTGGTCCTAGAAAGTTAAAAAAACAAAACATAAATATTTACATTTTCTGACATTACAAAGCTGCTTTCCTGGATAAAAACCAATCCAGCTGGACTGTTAATTTGCAGTACGGAAAGCTGAAACAAAAGAATCACAAAATTCCTCAAGAATATTTGTAGATTTGATACAAGCCAGGGTAAGTCACCAATCTCTTATCAATTTTTGTCATTCAGAAAAAAAAAAAAACATTTCCCAGAGGTCTTAAGCTTCCATAAATGTATTTTAATATAGAATATTGTTAAAGAAAAAAAATCCAGGTTAAAGTACCACATGAACAGCTACCAGCATTAGTTCCAACCCTAAAATTCCCTACATTATGAAAGGTTAGAAAGTGTTTCTCTACTGCAATTAACAGAAGTGTCTTAAGCATCCTTCTGTTAGGACAGAGACAACTGCTACAATTCCTGTTATGAAATATGGAGGCAGCTGTAGTGTCAATGTTCAGTGCAAACATGGATACATAACAAAAACCTACCCACAGCCTGTAACACTGAAATAACACTAATGAAGGAATGCAAACACTTCTCAGCATCTGAAAAGAAATTGAGCGAAAATCTAGTTCCAGCCTCGGATTCAGGCAGTCAGAATAATAAATTAATAGTATTATCTACAGTTTTCTCCGGTTACTAGTTTGTATTTGCTACACAATAGTAAGAGCTCATGGATTCCACCCTCTACAAGCAAAGCTAAAGAACTCTTATTAGTGAATCACAGAAGTAAGTCTCTAATTGAAACATGGGTCTCCCACAGATCATTCCTTATGTCTGCTATTGAGCCTGTTCTAAGCAAAAAAAAAAATAACACCACAATTAAAGCTATAATTACCATCCAGTTCCTAAACGGCAACTCACATCACAGAAAGGTAAAAAATACCTGAAACGGGAGCAGCTTTATTTAACAAGCCCACATCCTCTTCAAACTCTGTGGCAAATACTGAGGAAGGCAACTTAATAGATGGAGCCTTAGAAAAAGAAACAGAAAAACGTGATCATAATATATTTGTTCTCAGTTTCTCGTTTGAGCTCACATTAACAAAAACACGTGGATACTCCTGTGACCAAAAGAAACTCTGTGAGTGATACTTGAATGTTACAACAAACACCACTTTATCAGTGGCAAATTTTCAGAGTTATACAGTGATAGCTACGTAAAGTGCTGGCAGCATCAATTCTCATGTGAATATACTCCAGGTACAGAGACAGTATTTTTGGCATCTCTGAAGCTTTTTAGAGAATGGTTGTACAGCAGGCACGCTGAAATTTTTTGTTGTTGTTGTTTTGGAGAACACTAACACACATTTGAAATCACCCCTTCACTGAAAGGCTTGTTAAAACCTTCACAACATGCATATCTAACCTATCTTTTAATCTTATGCAGTATCACCAAGCTGTACCTCAAAGGTACTTCTGACTAAGACCATTGGTTTTGACTAAAATTACAGAATTCGGTTAATTCAAACACCCTCGGCTGTAAGTGACTGGCAATGGCATACTTCATTGCTTCAAAGCACTTACTGCTTTTACACTACAACGTGATCCAGCATCATGAACTTCTACAAGTTGTGCTAGCAATTGAAAAGTTTGTTTTTACTCCCTCTGGTTTCTGCTACGTTCCCCTTTAAAAACCTGGTGTCCTGATAATACAACTTGGCATATTCCTAACTCCCAGAGCATTCAGAAGTTCTAAAAAACCTGAAAAACAAATGCCCACCCCAGAAAAACACATGACTTGTTCAAACAAATACCTTTCCAAGCCATCTCTGTAGAGAAAAGTTTGTCGTGGGTACATGAAGTGTTTTAACACTGTGCTAGCAAAATAACATTCATCAGTAAACTCTGCCTTGTCAGCTTTTGGGTTTACCTCTAGGAAAGTCTGGTTGTGGGTCAAAAAGATCCTTATAAATATATATACATACACACATAATTAATGAGTCTACAGTATGTTAATGCCCCAAAGAACAGCTTTATCATGAGCAAAAATACTACTAACCGAAATTCTCTGAATTTCATCTTCTATGTGCCCCTCACTCGTGATGACAATTCTGCTTTGCTGTCTACGCACAGATGGGACAAGCTCAGAGGGACCAGAGGCTTCTTTGAGGTGCTGCAAATAGTCATAGTCATCATCAAAGAAGACACCATACTTGCGCTGCTCTTCCCTTCTTTGCTCCTCATGCCCCTAGGAAGAGGGGAAAATAGAAACAGAAATACATTTGGCTCCTGTATAATAAGTAAATAAATGTATAAAACCCAAAAAATTTAGTTACTCAAGTCCATTTAAAACTTACAAGCAAAAGGAAAAGTAACACATCTACTGAAAGTGTCTGAATGTTAAAGTCCTTGTAGCCCTCTCTCCACTCCTTACCATAATGCACAGCTAATCAGAATGTTGTAGTCAGCTGATTCCATGTTTGGGTGCTGTCTGAGCAGGACCTCGAACAACTCTTTCCATCAGCAACATAATCAACAATGCCTGTTTTATCACGCAAGTTTTGTTGTTGTTTTTAAAATACATTGACATCTCTAATGCCAGTTAAGTCATCCTTCAACCATCAGGCAGTAACTCACAACTATGAAATTCCCTACAACACCCCGTTCTTTTTAAAAAGCAGAACTAAAAACTACCTTCTCTCAGGCTATGTTTTTAAATTGTACAATTGCATACCAACTTTTTTTCTCCATGGTGCTTCTTATCTGAATGAACCTCAGTATTAAAAGTGAGTATTTACTTTCGGTGTAGGCAGCAGAACTCTCTGGGGTGCAGTATCATCAGCAGCAAGCGGATCCCTCTGACTTCTGTGCACTAAGTGAAATGTTACTGCTTTCTTCTTCTCTATGAACGGTTTCTTTTTCTTGTGAGGCTGCAAAAGGAAATTTGGTTAACTGTTAACAAAAAATGAAATATTAAATGCACCTAAGGAGAACCTTTTCTCTGTAGTGTGCTGCTGTATTCATTTTATAATGCCTTATAAACATACGCTTGGAGACAAAGCATAAAGAGACCAGTGGGAGCTGAACTCATCTCCCCACATGCACAGCAGACATTTCTTATGTTCTAACAGCAAACGCAGCTTATTCACCTGCAAAATGGCAATACATCGTACAGTAAATATCTGGTAATACCACATACAGTTTAACATACAGCCATAGAAAGGAATTCTTAAGTACCTACAACACACTTCATCTAAGAAACACAGAAAAGCGACATACGGAAATTCATCTAGACACATCTTGCCTCGTGAGAGTTCTTCAGACCGCTGTTCCTACAGCAGCAATTCAACACCAGCCATGAGGACTATGCGCAGCACCATTACACTGACACAGCTCTAACATCGAAATACACATGCGGTCTGGATCAACAAAACCTCCAAGCATTTTCAACTAGCTGAAAGCCTCTCCTACGAGTTAGCAGCACATCTGACCCGGGAAAACATTTCCACGAAGGTTTCTCGCTTTACCTACGTACCGAAACGCGTTACAGCAGATATAGGTAACCTGGGCGCTACTTATGGCTCTAACCTGCCTTCTTCCCCAGACAGCTCCGAGTATAGAACACAGCACACTCACCATGGCCCTGTCCCCGGCCGCTCCCGCTGTCCCGAACCCCGCTCGCTCCCACGCGGACCAGGCGTCAGTGCCGCCGGGCTGTGCTCTCCATCTTGGGATAGACCAGTGATCAACGGGGGGAAGGATATAAGCTGCCAGACCGGACAGGTTTGTGGGTTCTTGTTTCCCAGAAAAGAAAAAAAAGAACAACGAGCATTTTCTCAGACTGAAATAGTATTTTGATAAAAGAGAGGCTCCGTGGACGCAAGCAGGATGCCCGCCAGAAGCACATTTTCCCAGTTCTCCCCTCGAAATAGTGAAGAATGGTTCAGGCTGCCTGCGCCCTCAATGGCAGGACGCGGTGCGGGCGGCCAAGGGGCAGCGCGCGTGCGCAGTAGCGGGGCCGGGCTGGCGTGGGCGGTGCGGGGCTCGCCGAGGGGATGGGCGGGCTGTGGGAGCTGAGTCTGAAGGGTCAGGAGTAAATAGCGTGTTGGTATTAACAATGTTTTGCCATATTTGAATTCTTATTTCTGACGAGGAAGGGCTGGGGCAACTGGGTCTGTTCAGAGGAGAGACGACTGAGGGAGGACCTCATCAGTGTCTATGAGTATCTGAAGGGAGGGTGTCGAGAATTTGGATTCAGACTCTACTCGGTGGTGCCCAGCAATAGGACAAGAGGCAACAGGTAGAAACTGATGCACAAGAAGTTCCAGCTGGATATAAGGACGAACCTCTTTGCTGTGTGATCACGCAGTGGAATAGATTGTCCAGAGAGGCTGTGGAGTTTCCCTCACTGGAAATATTCAAGAACCGTCTGGACACAACCGAGTGCCTTGTGCATTACGATGGCCCTGCTTGAGCAGGGAGGTTGGACCAGATGACCCGCTGTGGTCCCTTCCAACCTGACCCATTCTGCTATATGACACTGTAGCTGTATAAATTTTACGTACACCATGTAGCGGGCTGTGCGCGAACACAGGCACTCACGTACAGGCTGCTTGCTAAGAAAAAGAGCAGTATGCTTGGTATTTTAAAACCTGCTTCGTTACCTTTCAAAAGAAAGTGTAAAGCACAGAAGGGAGCAGGTTTTTTTCCACGTGCTTACAGGTAAATAAAGCAGTAACAGCTAAGAAGAGGTTTTCACTGAAAATTTAGAAGAGTTATCCACATTGCGTGTGTATATGTATGCAGCTAAATATATATGCATACATGTACCTTGAAATACTAGCTTTAATCATATTTGGGTGGATTTCATTGGTTTTCAGTAGGTGTCACTAAAGCTCCAAAAGAACCCGGATTTTCACTCGTCTGGCTGTTGTTTTCTGAAGTCTTGAATCTTTACCAAGTTTCATCAGCGCATAATCTAATCTGATCCACTCCATCAGTTGAAATAACTCCTGTACTCAGAGGATTCCGATTATCTCTGCATGTATGTCTGCAAAGGCTGGACTTTCCTCTGACTTGCAAAAAGTGCCCGGTCAGTGTCTTGTTGCTGTCAGCCATGCGCGGGTGTGGTACGCACCCCGAGACACAAGGAGGTCAGCAATGACCCCTCCTGGACTGCAGGGAAATGGATTTTTCATGACTGCACCCGACAGCAACAACTCCCTCCCTGTAGTGTGTCTGTACTGCAAACCCAGCGACAGCTGGAATAGCAGAGCTGGATTTTCACGAGGTAATTAAGAGCAGAATCACTCAGCTGTTGGAAACACAGTACTTCGCATTTATTTGTGGGGTATATAATGTAGATTAGATGACTCCTTATTGCTTCCAAATCCCTGACATAGCTCTGACATCCACAGAAGTGCATGTGTATAGACTTGGTGACAGGATTACACTTCACAATCCCCTAAACCTGGTGACCTCCGTATCCAATGGTGGCAGTACTGTCATTCCACATGCCCCAAATCTGGTCTAGGAGCATTGTATCAGTTTGGATGTGGGAAAAATTAGCTTTTGCTCCCAGCTCTGTTGTTAGTCAGCTGTTTCCTAAGTGTAAGAAACATTTACCTGTTCAGTTAAGACTCATTCTGTCTTGCCTTAATTTACATCTTTCCCCTGAATTTCCTGGTTAAATTCTAAGTATTTAGGGGGAAGGATATGTCTTAGAGGTTCACACAGATATTAAAACAACCGGTTCCTTCCCATATCACAGAAGATTGCTAATGTATACTAACAGTAATACATCTGGGGATGAGTTTGAAGATTGAGGATTAGCAAGAAAAAGCACCATGCTGCCTCCTTTGTTGATACCTGAGGGCAAGTCATCTCCTTCCCACTGATTTATATCAAAATTCAGTATTTAGTATTACATGTATGTGAACTGTATATGAGAGAGTGTCTCAGATGGAGACTCTGCTAAAGCTTCTCATTTCATCCAAGCCTTACAAGGCCATCCATCTCTATGCACCCTCTCACTGGGTTCTTTGCAGAGACTCCTCGCAGTTTGAACTCACTAAAGAGCATCTACAGAGACTGAGGGGAAAAGTGCTCTGGTCACTAATCACTTCTTTTATGCTTGCAGAAGGAAAATGGTCGGTATTGAAACAGTCTCGCTGTCAAGGCAGCCACTCAAAAAATAATATGCTGGAAGCGTATCCTTAACATAATCATCAACTTGCCTTCTGTGTGGGGAAATTTATGCTCATTTTTTCTCTCAGTTCTTGCAACGAAGAAATGATTGCAAAGTAATTAAAAACAAAAGTTATTGTCAGTCACTTTATAAGTTCAAAGACTGGCAGATGCACTGCTCACTAGGTTGAACCCTCAGCTGTGCAGATTCGTTTTGTTCATGTGCAGAGGGTGTATTTCCACTTCAAATCTGCTGTCAATGAAACTGGTAAAAAACACTTTTTGCTGATAAAAAAAAGGGGAAACTGGGACCATAGGTTAGGTCTCTGAACCATTGAGCTACAACCCTAACTTCGTATTTTTAAACCACGTATCACGTCTTGGAACACACCTCTCCATGAATACACCACCCACAGGGAAGTTACCAGGTATGTTTGAAGGACTGCCAAAATTCAAAGGAAGGTTTCAGGAACCTTTTTTCATCTCATTTCCACGAAGAGGGACTTTTAATTTGTCCTCTGGAGGCTCTCTGAATTTAACTCTGCTATATGCCCGTGTACATGCTAGAGATTCAAGAACAAAATACTTTCAGTAAAGATTTTCTGAACAACTTTATTGAGGTGATTTTCTTAATTTTCTATTTATACATATTCATTTTTATATATATCTGTAATTCAAAGAGCTAAACAGTTGTCTAAGGCACTTGGAAGTGTGCACAGCAGAGTGTCCTACAGTACTGTACAACTAGGCAGCACACTTTCAGTTTTCTTGTTCGATAAAAACACCATAAAACAAGCGTAGCATATGTACTGTATAAACCCCCCCAATACATATTTTGTATTTTTCAGGTGATGATACTGGGCTGTATTAGTGTGCATATGTGTGTGTGTGTGTAGTATATGTATATATATATACACTACATTACAGATAAAACCTCAAGAAGCAGCTATCATTAATTTGTTACAATTACAGTTGCACTCACAGATATCACACACCTGTGTAAAATGCAGTATCAGATCTGCTATTTCTTTATAGTTACTGTATTCAATCACAGAGCCAAGTAGGTGCATTCATTTTATAATTGTTATATAAAATCTGCCCTGCATAAGCTGAAAAGTTGTCGGTATTGATTCTCCACAGCCTTCCATCTTTTGAAAGTAATGGAACATGTGGAAAGTACATTTTAAATGGAGAGCAACTCTTAAGCTGATAATGTTTCAGATACATTTTGGTAGTTACCAGTACCTGTTTAGCATGATGGGCAGTGGGGAACCAAGGCTTGAATTTTGTTTGCCTTACTTTACTTGTTAGTAGGAACATTTAATGAAATTAAAGGAAGTAACTTAAAGAATAATTCATTCCTATTTTTAATCAAATTAATAGAAACAATAAAGTCTAAGAACTGGCACAGTATGTATAAATAGGTGACACTCTATGTGCAAAATTTTAACGCCAATGAATTCACGTGAAAATTCCATTTCAGGTGGTGGGGGCTGCCTTAGAGTCTATTCAGCAAGTAAGAATCTTTTGGCTTTACTGGACCCTCATAAGACCCTAGGGGAGCTTAGCAACCCACACTGGTGTGGATGCATGATCAAGCCCTCCTTACTGGACTCATCGCTCCGCAGTGTCCATGCGGCCCTGCTTGGAAGAGGCAGGTGTACAATGATTCCTGCTGCTGAACCTGTCTTGGTGTATTGCAGCTCTGCCAGAGAAATACAGGCTGTGATCTGCAAGTGTTTAAGGTACACTTGGGTCCAAAGCAAGGCACACAAATGTTGCCATGATTTACTGTTTGAGCCATTGTGCCGCAGAGTGCTGGGAAGGGACACAAACTTATCAGCTCCTGTGTGTACAGTGGTGTCTGTGCTCTGCAGTCTTCTTGTGCCTCTCCCAGATTTGCAGTTCGGTTGTAAATGAAATTCTATTCTTTTTTGAAGGAACCCCTCCCCAGAACTTAAGAGCTATTTAAACAGTTGCAGGCGATTAAGCACGTGCCATCTCCACACCCTTCCCAGCCTGCTGATACAGTCAGATGCCCGTTCAAACAAGTCATTGATATATTTTTGTTTCAAATCACACCAACCAAAATAATAATCCAAAACACAGTATTTCTTTAATTCCAAAATTTATACAAGTTTACAAATCAATATATCACCACACAAAGTAGTGAAAGGACGAGGATATATGTTGAGCAACGTTTTACTATATCATAACAATGTTCAAATATTGTTAGATTTGACATAGTATTGCAAGATTTTTTTTTAATCTAAAGAATTAATGCTTGCACAAGAAGATACAGATAATACCATTACTTTCTTTGTTTCTATCCAATGCAATATGAAGCAATATGTAGAAAATATTGGTGAAATGCTGTATCTAGTTCATATGAGCTTTATTTCCATTAAAATCTTGAAACAAAATGGGAACACAAAGTGAAAAAAGACATTATTAATTATTAAAGTTAATAAATAGAAATCTGTTTGAACATACAACAAGTATATGTTAATTTCACTCCATTTCTTCCATTCTCTCTATAGATACAGTTCCATAAGTTTTGGTGGGGTTTTTTGTCGATTTCTGTTAAATAGATGTTTTAAAATATTTTTGTATCAACCTTATAAAAACTTTCGGAATATCTTTTTTTCTTTTCATCAGAATCTATGTCCCATCAGGGAGCATTGCACTGATCTTAGTATAAGAATACAGACAGCAACAATAATGGAACTAGACGTGGAAGTTCCCAAAGGCAGGAGGCAAGTTTATCCATCCTTTTTTTTTTTTTTACCCTGAGTACATTTTCAGTTTAGTTTACAGCAGTGGCACAAGTCTTAACTCCTGAAGATCATTAAAAACAGAGGACGTGGAAGTGTTAAAACACACAGCTCATGTGTACCTGACAGTCTCATGCAAGTGTGGGCTTTTAGCTTGGTTTGCGCTGCCATTAAACCATTAACAGACATTAAGACACGGGCCAAAATTCTGGTCTCTGCTTAGGATGGCAGCAGTGCTCACACACACCTGCCCTGCCAGGTACCCAGGTGACAGTGTGGCTCTCCCTACCCTGACTCCAACCCCTGCCAGCTGCAGACAGTCACGGAGTTTTGGTTGATCCCCAGGCTGCCAGACTAGGTTGGATGTTTTTAGTCTCTGCTGGCTGGATCTTCTTGCACTTTATGAAGATACAAAGTCGGGGCTCTGGTTGAATTTACAGTAGATTAAGCGACTGTTAATTTGAAACAAATTCTCTCATGTAGCTGTAGTATTACTAGTTAGAGGTCTGAGTTTGAAGTATCTCTGCAGGAAACCAAGCGCTAATTTCACCTGGAAGGAGGGGGTCTAGTTTCTATAATATCAGAGATACTTCATCCCTTTGTTTCACAGCTTTCATTTGGCTTTCAAGTTAAAAAAGGGATGCTCATCTGATGAGGTTTTTCCATGTCAACACTGAGGTTGTGGTGCTTCTCTAAGAGGTGCTCAGGGTGGCCAAAGCAGATGGTGAGGCTGCCCTGCCCCACACAACATCAGAGGTCAGTAAAGTCCACCACAGCAAGGGACATGCACAACTGTAGGTAAATGATAAACCCAACAAATAAATGCAGTCTTGTAGACCTATAAATGGCCATGAATACTTACAGTGATTTTGAAGAGATGCTGCTTCTTGTCCTACCATGTTTCAAATCACCAGTTGAAATGGTATTTAGCTTAAATAAGCATTAGCATTTAGTTTAATTTTTTTTTTGTACTTGAGTCACATATATAGCACAATTAAAAAAAAATTTAGATAGACTGTATTTGGGTTATAAAGACTAATATGTATTACCTGAAAGAAGAGACAGACAAGAGATATTCTGGAACCATTTAAATTTTTTATGTGAAGAAGAAATTAGGATTTGATTAAGGATTCATTCTTTTGCACCCACAGCAACATGCTGTGATGTGTCATTATACTGATAAATGTGACATATGAGGTCATTTCAGAAACCACTACTTGGAGCTGCTCATTTTCTCTTTGTGTGGATGTAGACAGCTGAGTTCATATCTGACTCTGTGGAACATAGGTATCATGTGTAAAGTTTGTCATATATTGTGGATGACATTTAAATTATTTGTCCAACTGGATAAAAATTATCATACTGATCCCTCTTAGCCAACTGGACTGTACTATTCTTTGCATCAAAAGTGTTATTTTTTCCTCACCTTTTTAACATCTTTTTATTTTTATCTCTAGGATTACTCACTCATTAATTTCTCAGGACTTATCCTGATTCTTCCCTTCTAACAGGCATGCAGCAGCATAAAAGGTATATAGTCTAATATTTCCAATGAGTTCTTGATACAACTGGAAGACATTTGAAACCATCAATACAGAGGACTAGGAGATGCAGCAGAAATTGACTTCAGGCTTCTCAGTAAAGCAAACTTGCTTCACTGCACATGGTGACATACCAAATTCTTGTTATTTTTTATTGCATGGACAACACTTTACAGCTGTTGCTTTTCTGCCAGGTGATATTTAGAATATAAAAATAGTATATACAATTCTATGTCTCTGTATGGGGACAATCCACCATGGATAGTTTACAGCAAGTATACCACGTAAGTTTTTACCTAAGTTCCAATAAAGGCAACTCTTTTTGTCCAGTTACATAAATGTGCTCAATTAGTTTGCTGAACTGTGGGCCAAAGAATGCATGTGATTATTATCAAAATAGTAAGAAATTAAAAATTAACTCAGCATCTCTGCCAAGGCTAGTATTCTGCATCTAGCAATGGCTTGTAGTGAATACTTTAAAAAAACCCCTCCAACCTCAGAAGGAGGATAGGGAAAGCCTAAGTGATACCTCACCTATATATCCTCATTTCTTATGACATATTTTCAGCTTGAAGAAGTCTGAGCCAGAAGCTGTATCCTCATCTTTGTGTTTTAACTCTTAAAACGAAAAGGTTGGCACATGACTTTCCATCCATGCTCCAGGCCTAGTACAGAGGAATATCTTCTTGCAAAGTCAATTTTTTCACTTCATCCTAAGAGTTTAACAACTTTTAGTTTGCTTGTGTAACCTGTATGTACCTTGGCATGATGGTGAAGCTACTGTCTTATGTAAAGTATTTATAGTCTGACCTTACCTTTGTCCGAGTTATTCCGCCTGTGCAACAGCTGTCTTTCTGCCTTCACTATCCTGGCTGCTTTCAAATGTTTCAACGTGATTAAGGCAACATTGAGATCTATTTAATTGCTCCATTCATTTCCTTTGAAGTGAAATACTCTGTTTTATACTTCAAAGTCAACATAATAGACCTTTGTACAATTTTGGACACACATTTCTAAACTTGGCAACATCAGCAAAAAAAAAGTTTAAGCAGAACTATTCTAGTGTAACTTTTAAGTTTACTCTTCAAATTCTAAAATTAAAAATTAGCATTCTACCAGAATTGCTGACAAACCTTAACTCTAATGCCCAGATAATGCCTGTATGATTTAGTGCCAAAGAATACATTTTCACTGCTTCCTTGATGTCAAAGTGGTGTTTCTATATTTATAAAATGATGGGCCTTCCAGAAGCTTATTTGCTGCAAATGGAATCCTAATGGCTCTTATTGATTCCATTAAAAAAGGAAGGTGCTGCTTCCTTTTCTTCACTACAAGCATGTAGATGGTTTTTTTTTCATTTGGTTATTGATATTTTGTGGCTTGTACATCATTATTTTTACTAAAGTGTAAGGGATCCTAAAAATCATTTAAACCTTATCTTTTTAAAAAAAAGGTTTGCCAATCTCTTTAAAAGTAGCAGAGTAACGGAGAGTGATGGCTGTTGGAAAGAACTCTCCTGTTACTAGAAGTGTTCTTCATTAAAATAATCCACCTCATTAATGCAAACCTGGTGTTGCTCTAAAGAGGGATATCTAATTTTAGCCACCAAACTGCTTTCCTGCCTTTAGGCTGACATCTCTAACAACCACCTTCAATTTTATAAACTAAACACATTCCACAAGAATCTATTGCAGGTTCTGAGGTAAAAATCACATCTATACAGACCTTTTATTGCCAGAAAAAGAAATACTTACACTTCATAATTAAAAACTGAACAGGACACGTAAAAGACAAAAATAAATTGTAGTATGTACACACATTAGAAAGGATAAATAGCAAATATATTGTAATACTGCATTAAATGTATGCATATGTGAATTCCAGACCCCCCCTCAATGTTGTGTACACTAATTCAAAGGATAAATAAGTGCTAATATAAGACAGAATTTCTTAGTGTAAACAACGCCACAGGCTTTTTAATAGACCTTTGGGCCAACTTAGAAAAACCATGTATTGCCTTTCACACTCCATACCACTTAATTTTAATAGTACTGTATTCACATGTACAATTTCAAGATAGTATAAAAAATTACGAATCTATGAAGCATTCTTCACACTCAACAAAAACAGGCTGAAGTCACTCCAAGGATTTCCCTTTCACTTTTACAGGACCACTAGTTCAAGACATACTGATACATCTGGGAGTTCTTCCTCAAAGCAGTGCAAGAGTCCTTAAATGTAAAAAGTTACATTAGTAATCACTGCTCAGGCCTATTAATAAAGACTTCTGTGCCTAATTTAAAGTCTGACTTTGGATTCACACTAGAATGATGTTGAAGTTGTCACCACTGCCTGCCATGGATGAAAAAGATAATGATCCCTCTGGTTTGAATGGCAAGCGACAGACAGCAAGGAGTGTTTCTAAACACAAAGCATTTAATTGCATTCATAGTGTCACATTATTTGTCCTTCAAAACCTGTTTATGTATTTCTGAGGATCCAGAGTATGTCAACATTAAAAAACCAAAAAATATATTACTTATTCTGTATGAATGTTCCATGTGTTTTCCTGAAGCATGCGTACTGGGATTTAAAAAAACACAGTTGAGTTATACTAGGACTAATTTCTGGCAACTGTATTTACTGGCACCAAAGAAAATGATAGCTCTTCCTAAAGTACTGATGACATGAGGACTTATGGCTTGCTATCTTTTTAAGACAGGCTGCAGCCACTGAAAAAACCTACATGCACAGTTGCTTACACTCTCAGTTTTTCTTAAAAAATAATTCTTCCCACTGGCCAAGTGCATTGTTGAGCAGTCCCATCCATTCCATTTTTCTCTGTGGACTGACAGACAAAGTCTCAATTCCCCCAGCTCTGAGTTCTCTTCTCACCCCCCCTTTCTCTTCGTTACCCTCAGTCACAACCCTATGAAGCCCGGTGAGATCCTGGTAGCAGGCTCTCCAGCGATTGTCTTCTGCACCTCCTGACTTGTGGAGCTCTGACGAAGAAGTCCACTGGCTTGTCCATGTGGGCTGGCCACAGAACCATGGTCTGTCTGGACATGGACAAACACTTCCCGTGGGTTCTCCTCCTAGACAAATCATTTGTCCATTGACAAAGACGAGGGCCACTTTCTTCATTAGCCTCAGGGTAAGCTGTAGCACACACTCACAATCAAGTTCCAGTGCAATTTCAGGTCTTCAGGACGCAACGATTTCCCCAAAGAAAATTGTTACATGAAATATGGGATGTGGTCAAACAGTTAGGGACGATGAAACCTGAAAAGATAAATAAAAAAACTTAGAATTATGTTATTTCAACTGATCATGACACTAATCCTCATCCTGCTCTCACAGCTGTTTCCTTTTGTGGCCCAATTCTTCCTGATTTTCCTGATCTGTGTTGCTTTAGAGTCAGACCTATTATTCCCCACTGTCTGTCTCTCTCTACTTAGAACACCAAACAGAGATTTGGTGTGGCTCAAGCACTGGTGTGTGCCTGTCTGTCCATACCATTAACCTGGCAGTGTGGTCCCTGGCACAGTTTTGCTTGGGTCAACCAGTGCTTTCATGTACTGCCTGGGCATGGTTGGGGTTAGCACAGGACAGCAGGCAAGCTGGGTATGGGGGGACATCACCCTGTTTTGAAGTGAGAGGAAGAGGTTAACTGCATGAATTCAAGCTGTGCCAAGCCTGCTGGCCTCAGGGCCAGAGAACAGTCTCCAGTCTGTTTTGTTTGCCAATACAGATTTAGCCACAATTGCATCCATTATTTGGAGATGCTGTCATTAACTATTATCAGAAAAGCTTTGCTAAACCATAGAAGTTAAATTTCTGGGGTTTTAATCCTGTGCAAAATGAGGCTAACAAAAATGTTGTATTTTCTTTTAAGTAAGCAACAAATTTTATAGCACTTCAGATGCTTTCTTCTTATTAACAGCAGTGAACTGAGGCACATGAAGGCCCAAATATACCTCACTTTTTTTAGGCTTTTAGGTAGGGCATGTACATCACTCCAGATTGCCTGCATGATGGCTAGAGAAGTGGGTTGCTCCAAAAGGTGTCATCAACCTTTTCTATAATAAGTTAGGAACCTACAGCAATTGAAATTCTAAATCATGTTAAATGTAATGAATCCAGGCAAAAGGGTAAGGAGGGCACCAGTATCAGGTTCTCAATATATCAATCACCAGACATAAATCTCTGTTTAAATTGTTTAAAAAATGTATCTGTCCATGAAGTAGTAAAAGATGCAGCAGCTTGAAAAAGGTGTAAGTAATGATGCATCTACACAATAGATTTACCTAAGTTTTTGTTTGACATACTTTCTCTTAACATTATCCCAGTAAGTTGATTCAATACCATACAGGGATGCATTTCTCAAATGAAGAAGGTGTGCACAAAGCCTGACATTCACAACTATGCAGCTCATCTGCTACATGAGGGTACAGAGGATTGCAAAAAAGACATGGGTTTTGTATTTGTGTAGAAAAATGCATAACTGGACTATACATGGCATTTTCATTACAAACACTTCATGAACATCTGCTAGTATGCTCCTCCCAAACTTGTATTGATTTCTCTATTTTTAGAAACTCAGTTTCTTGGATTTTGTTATGAAATAATGGAAAGAATCAGTCTAACTTACTAGGAATAGAAAACCAGTCAATTGACAGTCATCACAGTTAATGATGAACAATGAAAAACCAATGTTCTTTCTTTTCCAAGTTTAATATCAAATTTTAACATTTCAAATACAATGTAAGTACTGATTATGATAATAAAGCATCTATTTTTAATCTGCAATAATATAGGAAACCATATACTATAAACTATTTTTGTTTAGTAGGCAGTTTCCTTGTTGTCTCAGTCTATCACAGAATAGCCTTTGCTAATCAGGTGCCAATGCAAGTGCCTTTTGGTTTGCATTATCTTAGTGATCTCCTTGAAAATAATTAAAGTATGAGAAATTGATTCTCTGGCTAGAGACTTCTGTCTATGGTTTTCTTAAATCGCTTTTTTGTATCAATCCAGTATTATGTGGCAGAAACATAATTTTTAATGAGAAGTCGCAGAGGAAATGGGATCTCTTTTTATTTTCAAAATTGCAATTGACTTGAAACATCTGCATGTTTTTCTGCTCTTAATTAGCTTTTTCTAGTGTTACTCTTCTGACTTCTGTGTAATAACTCCACAACATGACCAGTGAGACAAAAGACCATGGATAGGGAACAGAAAAAAATCTATTTCCCTCAGGTTGAAATTCTTTCAGGACCCTATAGAGTCATTGCCTATATTTATCACAATTTGGCTGTGCCTATTTTTTACTGAATTTTCAAAGGCCCTCCTTGAAAAAAAAAATTCACTTTTTAACTGGTTTGTCACTCCAGTAGATTCCTGGTTCAGCTTTCAAGAACCCAGTTGTAATCAGTCTCAACTGTTCTCGAAACTCATGAAAAAAATCCAATTCTTTTTGTATGAATCATGCCTGTCTGTCCTTAGGCTTCAATATTGCAATGCAACTCAAGAAACACAACAATGTAAGCAGGGGGTGGGTTTCTATACCTGCTATTTTTATTCTCTCCCTTGGGATGCTCTTTTTAAAAAAGTAGTATTCTTATATATTTTGAAAGAGATACACTACATGCTACTACATGCTACCTAAAGAGGAAAAATTACATCAGAAGCCAAATGAAAAGATACATCTCCATGTTTGAAAACAACATTTTCTAATGCTCAGAATGTAACACTAAATTAAAACCCTGCATCCTGGTTCATCTTCTAGCTTAGGTTTGCTGTCTGTGAAACTGGTTTGAATTTTTAAAAATGAATTAGTTTATGTTGTATCTACATAGAAGTGACTTTAAATTATTATTTTTTAAAAAATCCATGTTTTGGTGAGAAAGAAATCACTGAAGTTGTGAAATCAAGCAGTGAAGTAGGAGATACATGAAACACCCATCACCCATTATGAATTCTCCTTGTGACGCACTCTTTAATGAGGTGATTCACACTCACTAGTTCACATCCTGAGTTTGCTTGAAACAGTAGCAGGAAACAGAAGGGACCCAGCCTTAGACAATTGTTTTTGTTTTACTTAAATTCTCTGTGGAAGCAAAGACATTAATACTATGTACACAATGTTGGCAAACCCTAACATCAAGTTTTGCTTGCTGGGGGCAATTTTCAGCCTTTGTAACTTCCAAGAAAAATGAACTCATGCCATGGAGATTACAGAAAGTGTGTCCCTCCCCCTAGGAATAATTCTGCCAAATTTGAAAGCCTGCTAAAAAATTGTGGACACTTAAGACCTTTTTAAAATAATAATGCTTCAGACAACATCTTGGTGTTATCCAAAGGAGAGAACAAAACAAATCCACATTAACACATTAGAAGTGGCAACAAGGGAATCTATCTTGTTCCCCAGAAACTGCTGCCAGGAATCTAACTGACCCTTAGAAAGCTTGCCAAGACACTGGTGAGCTTTTCTGAAGTTCAAAACATCATCTAGTTTTCACTTAGCAAATGCATCTACACAAATGTATATTTTCATGAGCAAGGAAATGCTGACAGAGAAGGAAATTCCTTTTATTTTGTGTTCTTGAGGACTACTAACTTCATCTGTAAGAACTGATGAGTTCTTACAAAGCATTATTTTTTAGATTCCCAAAACAATCTTTTTCTACATAGTGACCAGCCCATTGCTGCACTGTTGTATCAGGTAGAGATGGCATCAGCAACACTGGGAATTCCAACAGAATCAGTGGTGGGATTCAAGGGGACTCATGATAGGAATCCACACAAGTCATGACATAACTGCAGAGGACTTGCAGAAAGGCAGAGGGTTGCTGTCGTGCTCATTTCTCACACTTACACAAGAAGATGGATTCACCCACCTGGTAAATTGCCGACTTTCCTCGTGTACTTCCATTTCTGTGCTTTTAAATTCATTCAGTTCTTTCCGTATTGCTGCCTAATAAACAGTAATGATATATGCAACCATAAGAAATATGAATTTTAAGGAAAATAAAAAGTCTGTAAGAAACGTGGCCCTACTCCTGCAGGTGCCTTACAGTTCCTATTTCCAGTCTCCCTTACAGCTCTCACACATTTCTGATCATCAGCATGAATGACTTTTTGATTACAGCTGTTCGACGCACTCATCCACTACAAAGAAACGCAAAGCATCAAGCACCAAAAGTAAACCCAGAAACACCAAATCAACTGCAATGGGTGAACCAAGCCCACACCGAAATAGAGCACTTTTACAGACAAAAATGGGCAAGGGATTGGATTACCCTGACAATCACTTCCTGAGTAAGCAGACAGGAGGGGATTCTATCTCCAGGCACAGCCCCTGAGGAGCTGGTGAGTCACTCTGCCTGCACAGCCATTGTGCACACAGCAGGGGCCTTGTATCTCCCCTCTGGAGATGGGGCTTCAGGAATGCAAGATGAACAGCATTATTTTTTAAAGCAGAATTAGTCACTTGGTTTGATTAGTTTAATGTAAAATGACACAAATTATTTGGACATTTCAGGCTTTCAGTTGGCAGATACTAAAGAACAGCAGAAATTCAGTATACTTTGTAAATTCCTTGTTGCTTACATTAAGAGACTAGTAAGCAGTTTACTTCATCAAGTAATAAATACAATTTCTGAAATATTCTACTATCTAGTAATATATTACCAGAAGTTTTGTTTCTATGCCACACACCTTCCTACCTTCACTGTTAAACGAAATGACAGTTTATTCTTACTCATTCTTTTCTTTCACCACTCTAAACAGAGACAGTATAATTTCATTAATCCCTAAAGAAATGTCATCTGGTGTGCATGCCTTTCAGTGCATAACAGACAAGCAGCATGAGAAAATTATAGCATCACCAGGCTGTAGTCTTATAAATGAGAAACTTCATTTTAAGCAAGGGTGGCCATGTTTAGCTACAACAGCATGCTTATATGAGGCTGCTGTAGAGCTAGGAAAGAGACAGTGATTTCTGAGCATCAGATCAGCAACAAAGGCAGCAGAGCTCCAGCTCTGTAATATAGTTGCAGCACAACTTTCTGTTCCCACTGGAATGAGAAGAATGATTTCCCTGGGAAAAAAAAGGACAAGGGAGTTTCCAGGCAACCCCTTTTGGCTAAGGCCAACAAACCTGGAGCTCACAGAATCAGCCTTGGGCACCTCTTAATTACAAAATGAATTGCGACTAAAAACTGCTACCCTGAAGTAGGTAGGAAACTCCGTTGTTTTTTCTAGTGCAGTTTACCTGGTTGGACCTCTGTCAAACCAGGTGCTGGGTCTTCTAACCTCTCATAGACTATGGGAGGACTAGACAGTGCTCAACATCTCCCATAACCAACATCTACAAATACTTCTTGAATACATTTTTAACTATTTCACCTTGACTTGATGTGATTGTCAGATGAGCTGGCAATCTTTTAATACTAGCATTAAAATACAAGCTGAGATAAAATCAGTGCTTCACTATCCTTAGCTAAAAGAGAGTGGGTTCTTACTTACACCACTTTTCATGTCAAGCACATCTTATAGGAGTTCCATAAAGTCCATAGGTCTTGGTTCAGACCCAGTGCTTAAAGAGCCAGCAGTTTTGGCTACCTGAATCTTACAGCTTTCCTTTTAAGTAGTATAGGAGGGAAATGAAAGAGTTTTTTATGGTAACCTTTGACTGATGTGTTTTTTAAGTGAGAGTCACAGGATCATTTGTCTCATCCTTTGTAGTCGGGCAGCAGAGCTGTATTAACTGCAGCACATTAGGGGCAAACTTCCCAAGAAGGTGAACTGAATGCACATGGTCCGTTCCTGCACTGGTGGTTGTGGCCAAGAGCCTTGAGGAGGATGGAGCTTCCACCATTTTTCACTCAACTGAGTAGCAAAAGTAACTCCTGGTAGCAGTGACGCAGACTTCTGTCCGCAAACCCCTACCTGAATTCTCACAGACCAAGGCCACATTTGGTAAACATCTATCTGGCTTAGCAACGATTTTAAATGAGAAAAAAAAGTTAGAAATTATGGCCTGAACTGTCGTAATGGAGGTGGAAAATATGCTCTTAGTAGGCACCTGAGTGGGTTTTCTTAGCTGCAAACAGTAGATGCACAGTAGCACCATGACAATCTTGCTGTCAGCAGCAGATGTCATTTGTGATGCTGGCATCAAGAGAATGTAAACCAGAGGAAAGCTCCCCAAAAGTGTCAGATGAAAGCATTTCCTTTTAATATACATTTGTCCCTTGCCTTGTCTGCAGGAGTTAACCTGGCCCAAGGCTTGTCAGCACGACGGTCGTAATCCGGAGATTCCGTGACCTCCACGTACTCGTTAAACCGAAGGATTCTTCTCGCTTGAAGTTCAGCCACTGTAGGCCTCAGACTGAGCTGTAAGCGGGAGGCAGAAAATAGCACGCTTAATAAGATGAAATAAAATAAAAGAGGAGGGTATGATGTAATCTCAAGAGAACTTTAATGGTATTTCTAAATAGGGTCACTTTCAGGTGTCTAAAAAAAGGCACCATCCTGGGAGCGCTGTGCAGGAATGGAGAGGCAGCATAACCTGATTTCTTCAATTATAAAAATAGTCTTTGTCAGGCAGGTCACAGAGAATCATGACAGTTATCCCTGGAATATTAATTGTGACTTTGCAACTGTCGCTGCATTTACCCCGCTAGGCCATTTGCATTAACGGCTATACTGTGTTATAACTGTAATACCAAAATTATGTGAGATTTGGAAGTATCTGCCTAACAAAAAAATGGTTTTGACCATCTAGGGGTTATTATGATGCCAAATTGTTTCAGTCACCTCAAACAATATTCACTTTAATTAAGTAAGGATGATCATATTAAGGAAACTGTATTTTTGCAGAGAAGGGCAGACCAGGGGTACTTATGAAAACTCCCTCTATCCTCTCCCAGAACAGATCCATAACTGCTCCGTTTCCAGGGACAATGAGCATGATCCCAGTGCAGAAGCTAAGACCACTGATGTGGTTAGATGAGTAGTGAAGGGATTTCGTAGGGCTCACATTATTTTGCTGCCATCTCCTGTGGCTCCAGGGAAGAGCGGATCTACAGGGGTGGTCATGCTACAGAGGAAATGTGTCACTTATGTCCCCTGCTTAGAAACACCAATATGGCCAGACTTGGTATGCTTCTCCAGGTGTGGGGAACTGGACAGGATCGAGTTTCCCCCAACATGGACTTGGCTTGTAGTACTTTTTAAGGAAATTTCAGATCTGGGAAAATGGCTGATGGACATTTGCAGCAATGTCTATACACTCATTTTTACATTCTTATAAAACATAATTCTATGTACAAAAATACACAATACAAAAAAGCACATTATCACCTTTCTACTGAGTCTACGTTTTATTTCTCTTTTGGCTTCCTGTTCCTCTTCTTCATTCTTCTCTGTTTTCAGAAGAGATAAAAAGGAGTGAATATTTAAGTATTCTAACAGCACATACTGTACTTCTCTCGGTTGAAAGCTTCAAAACTCCAAGTCCTGGCTCATGTTTCCTCATATTTCTGGATGATGCCACATGTGGTGTCTGCTTTTTGGCTTTTGCATGCTCTCATTCTTTTCCCTATCTGCATTTCCCCTGATTCTGTAGACATCTCAAGTCAACTGTGGGTCATGAGCACAGCAAAGAGAAGGTGCCTGTCATTTCCTTTCTGTGTACCAGCAAGCAAGTACCCTGAAAGAGTTGCCTGATGTTTCAATTACTTATTCGAACATTAAAATCACCGTTGCTTTTACTTCCAACATGCCATCTATTGTTTTTAGAGTAAGAGTCTAATTTATAAATGCCAAGCAAAAGTTTGCTCTTAGTATTTGAATCACCCGAGTTTCTTCTACTGCTACAGTACACAAATCAATGACATTTGTTTCACTGTCCTTTGTTGGTGCAAATTGTTTTTATTATTTAATTTTTTTCTGGTTTTATAATGGGGGCATATGATCCAGCACTCAAGCCCTCTTGCTTAAGGGCCACTGGAGCCACTGAATGACTACAGCAGAAAATGATGTCCAGTTTTAGAATGTATTTGGGCATCTGAATGAAACAATTTCCTTTTAACAAATTTTTGTTCTAACCAAACTTGATTTCTTGACTGCCAGTGAAAAGCACACTTACAAAGACATGTTCATGTGGGCTCAGCTTGTTTTTTTAATTGATGTATGGTTTGAAGAACAGTATTTGCCCTTTCAGTCCACCTCTGATGGTTATATGCAAAGTTCTGTGGCTGAAATATCCCACCTAAAGAAATACATAAAATTCTGATCCTGTTTTATTCATGGCTGGAGATTACAGACCCTGCATTACAGTTCAAGGCTAACTATAAATTTAAAGGAATTCATTTGCTCTGGATACAGCCAACTTGTATAGATGAAAAGGGAGTGTTAAAGCCTGGTAAAGTTGTATTTGCCCTGTTTCCTATGGCCAGCCTGCTGTGTTGGTATAGGTGACCTGGCCACAGAAGAGTTTCTGTGTAATGACTTTTGCACTGGAGACAATGCTACAACAGGACACCTCATGGTACTTGCAGATATCCTTTGCTTACTCAAACACTTTTCATATAAGAAGAGTTTCAGGGAAAGGAAGAGAGAACAAATTATAAAAATGACAAAGTAGGAAGGGAAAAAGTAGGAAAAAGGCAACACCTGACCAAGATCTGCTCTGTGAGAAGACTCCAACACCAGTGTCAGGTTTCCAAGAGCAAGGTGCAATCTCGCAGGCTTGCTGCCAGGATTAGGTTAGATCTCATGTTGATGATGATGTTACTGAGATACTGAAACATGGGTGTAATTTATGGTTTATTAACTGCCTTTCTCTTAAATGGAAAAGAAATGGATAACCTGTTTCCATAGAGGAACCATAAATGGACTCAAACTGAAGAATGGAGAGTTATAGATTAAACTACATTTTAATTTTTTAAATTAATGTATCTATCAATAAATAAGTTGGGTGTATTTAAAGACTTACAACTTTAAAGGATAACTCTTCTCTTAATATCCTCACCTAAAAAAATCGAAAGGTCTCTAGCTATTTTAGGACAAAAAAATCATCTGTAGGCTTTTGTTTAAACATCCTGTATTTGCAATCAATAGACACAGTAGCTGAGGTAATTAAACACAACCTATTACTTTGGGGTTCCATTCACTTGGGAATCATCTGACATAAAAAATTGTGTCCCTTCACAAATGGAATTGTTTAAGTCCTACCTCGGACACTCTCCAGTAGCAGACATAGCAGGAAAAAGGTGACTGAATATACATATCACTTTCCTGCCCTTTTCTTAATTTAGTTTGTAAAATATGCTGTGCATTATTCATATCTTAGCATATCTTTGCTATCTAAACCACATGTCTCCTAAGAAGCAGCAATAAGATGCTTCATGTAAGAAACAGGGGCTCATGCTGCTTAATGCAACCTTAAGGAAGAACTACCAACAGCATGGCCACCTGAAATACTGTTTCTCTGTATTTTGGAGGAGGGTAAAATACCTTAAAAGATTTAAAAGACTTGCTCTAGGCACTTAGGAACGTTGAAGGTTAGCTGCCTATCCCAAGTTGTGAAGCCATGTCCCTGTGGGTAGCAGATGACTGCACACCGGGATGGCTGGACATGGGAAAACCCCTCAAAAAGGACAATCATCTTAGCAACTGGGCAGAGGGTCTGGGCACCCCTTGGAGCAGGCCATCAAGGAGGGCTGGTAGCCCATCTTCTGGAGGACAATACCAACAGGTGGCACCAGGAGCTGCCTGGGCAAAGAAGGCAGGGATCAAACCCTTGGGGAACAGACAGTCTTCTGCGTGAGAGGTCAGGGGACAGGATGTGTTTTATACATTCAAGTTGATTTACTTCTAGGAACAAAACTCAAGAGCTAAAGGAAATGGACTGAAATCTCGTGGCTGCTGCTAAGACACTGAATCTGCTGTTTGGTACACGAGCCCCTGTCTCTGGCACTGACTTGTACCTAAAGCACCAATTTCCCACCTCCAGCCTGCTGGGCAGAGTCTTGCTTTAAGCCTGGTGCTACAGAAACACTGCCTGGATACAAACTCCTATGAACAGTAAAAACTACTGTGTGTTTTTGGTCTTTTAAGGTAAAAGTTTTGAAAGCTGCTGTAGGGAGTTAGAAGATATGTAGTGCTAAAAATAATGGGTCTGGTGCTCCTGGTTCCTGTAGGTGTTGTGGAAAATTCCAGCCAGAGGGCCAAGATTTAGCTGCAGGTATGAATTGACTCACTTGGCCAAACAGGAACACATTAATGCACAGGAACACACTTATAACTGCTTTCCACCTTAAAAGCAGATCTAATCTGTGTGATGTGGAGAGAGAAAATATAAACACAGCGTTCTCAGCTGCAAGTCCCCTCCTCAGATGTCCTGCTGCTGCCCTACTGGCAAAGAACCAGCCCAGTGAGCACCCTTTGCTTGCAGAAGTCTCTGATTAGATCCCAGCAAAACAATGGCTTCCCTCCTGCCCTGCCTCCAATTCCTAGGAGGTCAAACTGGGATTTGACTCCTAACTGAAACAATTCTGTTTAGCATCACTTCTCGTGGCCGTCAAGTTATATAATCCACCAGTCAAAGCCAAACAAGCAGCTTCCCTGTCATGTATACATTACTGCTCCTGCAACTTTTACCACATTAAATCTGGCCACCTTTTGTTCTGTGGGACATTTGTTCTGTAGCAGAAGGGGAAAAGAGAAGAGACAAATTGTCCTGCCTGAGGACTGCTTCGTTCTTGACCAAAAAGTACTCCTGGAGCATAAAACCGAACTTTCCATTGTGTCCCTATGGGATTAGCTATGTTTAGACTTCTCTGTGGGCTTGCTAAGGAAAGAGAAAGAAAAGACAAACAAAGCAGCTGCTTCTTGCAGTGCTCTGAAATGCACAAAGCGGTTTCTCTTTCCTGGTTTTACAAGCAAAGATAACCATTAATATTCCTTAACAAGCACCGAGAGCTAAACCCCATTTTCTACAAAGCCTTTACTGGCAGGCATGCAGGTGCACTGTACAAGAAGTTCACTGTCCCTTACGAATACAGCAAAAAGTACAGTTATCCTAATCTGAAATTCCTGGAAGAATAAAAGGTTTCTTTGCCATAAAGCAATACTATAAATACTGTTGGTTCAAAGCCAGTACACGAGAAGCCTGCCTTTATAAAAAACACAGGGCTTTATGTATTCCTTCAAGTGGACTCTCGAGTTATCATAACTTTGTTTTAGTGTGGGAAGTCTCAAAAGTCTGGATAGTTTTATCCAAACAGTTTTTATACAAATCTGCCTGCAATATCTTGCGATCATACTTGGAAACAGGATTTTCAGTAACTGGTTTATCTGGAAATACTATCAAAACAAAGCTTCTCGCAAAACAGACTTCCTCACTGACTGGAAATACAAAAAAGAAAAAAATACAGATTTTTTTCTGAACCTCTTAGAAGATTTGGGCTGAACTTAATCCTGAAGTAAACATTTGGACCTTTACCACTTAATGTAACCTCAAAGTCTGAGAAATATTACTCAAAACAATACATCCCCTTAGCTGCAGCTTACATACACACAATAATATTACTCCTTCCCATCCTGCTTAAAAAATATAAGGAAGGAAACTTTATGAAAGAAATCCCAACTTACTCACAAGAGCTGACTACACCAACAAAGGCATGTAAACATTTTCAAATGATCCACAGGAAGGGACTGCAATAATTTTGATGTAAAATATGAGTGCCTTCGGGCTTAGAGAGAACTTGCACCCTGAAAGGACTCTGAGTCAGTGTCATCAGAAACCCTGTCTTGCTTTTGGTTTGCTTTGGCTTTTACACATCACTTTCAACTTGAAATATTTCATATCTCAGTGATAAGCAAAAAGCAGATTCTTCACGTGCTTGCCAGGGTCTCTGTGATTTTTTGTGATTTACAATTCCTCTTTCCAGCCTTTATTTTTCGCTCTCCCTGGCCTCTTTAAGACACCCCCCAGCAGCAGCAGGGGAGGATGGCAGGAGGCACTGAGCGCAAAGCCTGGTGCGCTGCCAAAAGCCTAAAGTAAACAAGCTGAAACTGGAGAGGAAATCTATTAGCTGCTTTCCAGTCTTGAGCTACTTATTGCAAAACCAGTGAATGGAATAAACACTGGCAAAAGGGATATTAAATACATGGCAGGTTTGCTGCTGGGTCGGTTACCTCGAGATAAGCAAGAGAGAAAGGGCAATAAAGGAGCCCAGCTGGTGCTCCCAGCTCAGTGGCCATATCCCGGCCTACCAAAGATGTTTTTCTCACATAGTCCAGCATAAGCAGTTTGTCATACTAAAAAAAGTTCTTATTTCAAATTTTATCTTTATTTACCTAAGCAATCTATAGGTTCAGAAATTACAGTTTTAGAAAGTCTATTCACACTGTGTGCCGGACAGGAATCCCCTGATCCCTCTCTTGTGCAGGCATGAACTGTAGCTTCCCTTTTCAGTAAGACATGGCACTATTTGGCATTTGAGAGCTCAGACAACAGCAGTAAGAGTTTATTTGCATTTTATTATCAGGATGGTTTGCCTGAAGGCTGATAATTGCCCTCTCCCTGATTTGCTGGCCCGAGCAAGTGACAGCGTCATCAGTCCATGGATGCTGTCAGGTAAATAGCTCATTTTCTTTCCCTCCCTTCCCATTAGCACGCTACACACCAGGGTTGACACCGGGATGGCACAGATGAGCTCCAACTTTACCGAACAATTGCTGGAAATAACAGCATTATACCAACTCTTTCATCAGGTGTGAGAAGTTCTCATGTCTTAAGAGGTTTTTTTTGTTTACTATTTGTCTGATTTTTGATTTATTGCTATAAAGTGCCTTTTCTTCATTTGTTTCTTCTACTTAACCATCAAGTACTAGCTACCTCTGCAAGATGAACACAGGGCTAGATGGAGCTGGGCATGGCAACTGTTACCTAAACTGTTTGTTTAGGGAACATCTGTGTTATGGAAAGATTCAAAAAGGAAGATGAAAAAATGCATGTTCAGAAGAGTTTGCCAGCCAAATAACAAAAGCAACATAAATAAATGGCAGAATAGGTATAAAGGGTAAACATCCAATGTACTTGATTCCTCTGCCCTTGACTATTTGAATTACAGACTTTATTTTCAGCAGGGATATGAGGAAGGATTCAATCAATGGGAAGACGTTCATAGAGAATCTCATGCAGGTTTCAGTACAGGAGACATTTATGTCAGCAGTGAATGTGAAGGCCAGCATGCTGAAGTAGTTGGCATATACCTATTGACTTCGTGCTGAACACTTTGCCTTTTCTCTTTCTACTCCTCCTTCCAACCTCTGCCCTTACATCCCACCTTCACCTCCTACTGATATTCCCTCCTCCTCCTCATAAAAATGAGGTGGAAGGTTAACCAGCCTAGAACTACTTCTAAAGGGTATGCAAGTCATCCCTGGTCTTTGCAACCAGCTTCAAGAAGTGGGATTGTGACAAGCAAAATTTGGCATATTGAAAGTGTCAACACATTATTTTCCAGAACATCATTTCTCTCCAGTTATGGTTCTAATACTGCAGCAACAATGATGGGCTTCCATATCAATCCAACATATGCTCCCTTTCTAAGTAAATACTATATGAAACCTGAATTAAATACTTACGCTTCAGGATATTTCTTTGCTCTAGCTCCTCAGTTGTGGGCCTCTGGCTAAGTCTCCTGTGAGAACAAAGTAAGTGATTGATTTAAAATCAGATCTAAAAGACATATTAGGATTTGTAATACAGCTTAAAAGGTGTAATTTTCAGAAGTAATTTCCAGGCAGTTAAAATAACTGCTCATGTAACCAGAGTGGCCATTTGTTTTAAAAGATGTTGTGTTGCCACTCAAACACATGAATACTTGAATAATATTACAGGAGTTCTACCAGCAAATTTAAAGTCCTCACAGGTACAATTTTATGAAAGAATTCATAAAACTTTTTTGTTCCCAAGCACCATCACTATAATCAGTTGTGCAATTGCTAGATAATTCTCAGATATTTTGAATGAATTTTGATGTTTTTTATATTTTGAAGTCTTACTTAAGCTTTAAAAAAATCCCAAAACAACAAAACCCACAAGCTGTTCATTCCTCACTAATTTGTATGTACAATACGATTGCGAGCTTTCATTGAAACTTAATTTTATTTAGCTAGCTATATATAACAACTGCCATTACAAAAAAACCCCAAACCGAGATATTAATTTTCTGGTTTGTACAGGGCAGAACATGGTTGATGTTGTCTCTGTGTTTATTAAACAAGTCCACTTGTTCACCTGAGGAAAGGAGCAAGAAAAATTTCAGCAGTAAAACTTATTTTGCAGATGTGTTCAAGATAGATGTCTCTGTCCAGCAACAGTCACACAGTTCACCACAGACTGTCTTCAGCCTCGTGACACTCATCCAATTCAAGTCGCACTTGGACTTTCAGATTTGTTCAGGTTTACCACACGTGACCAGTCCCAGCTGTAGGAAGTCCCAGGTGGGGACCTGACTCAACCCTGACTGAGCTATGGGAACAGATTTTCCACCAGACCTCGATGCTGCCAGGTGCTGACCACCACACCAGGAATTTTTAAGAAACTGGCATCAAACTTGGTAGTGATTTTGGGTATGAGCACAGCCCTGATGCATACAGATATTGTCTCCTGCCACCAAAGCAGAGCTGTGTGCAGTGCATTTCAGCTCTCCAGCAGAACCCACAAAGCATCTTCTGCATTTCCAGCCCCCAAGGGAGGACTGACAAGCAGGATGTGATCACCGGAGCTGGGATTTTATCAGGAAGGCGGTGATAACAACCACGCCTCTTTATTAGCAGAAGAAAAATGACCCTTGGGCCCTACAGAGTAGATGTATCACTCTTACAGTTGAGTAATGAAATAGCTGCCTTGGCCAGACACCCAGTTCACAGAGCAGCTCAGCTCGTCTTCTGGGTGTTGATGCAAGGCTGCTGTACTCTGTACTGGAGCAGTACTGACTGGACTACCCTGTACCTGGAAATCTCCAACACACAAGACATCCTCCAAATCTGGACAACATTCCTGAGCCAAACAGAAACAAGGATAGGTCTAGCAAAATACAGACATGCTGTAGTCTATTCTCAATAGAGACCACAAAAGCCAAAATAAACATGAAGATTTTTTTTTAAAAAAGCCTGTAAAAGGCAAGTGAAACTTTTTAATGCAATGTTCTCAAGTCCAGAAGGAGAAAGTAACATACATCCCATAGCAGTTTCACAGCTTGAGAAAGACATGCCTCAGAGGTGGGCACAGTGAAACACTAAACATTGATCGGCTCAACTTCTTTTGCTGGAATCAACATATGAATAATGAAGGAACTGGAGAGCCAGGGGAGGAGGGGGAGGGTCAGAAGGGACAACATGCACAGGCATGGTCTATGTGTTAGGAACTACTGCTCTGTCTGAGATGAGTATACAAGTGGAAATTCTGATAACAAATTTGAAAAGAACCTGAACCATGGCATTGATTATCATGGACTTGTTCTTACGCTTTTCCTCTTCTTACCTTTTTTAACCAAAGTACCCAAAACCTCTCCGATTTTGTTTCTTGCAGGACAAAAAATGTATTATTGACAGTTTAAAGCTTTGTGAGAAATAAAAACACCATTTTCCAGACAGTTGTACCATGAAGATCCTGCAGTGCGTATTGGGCTGCATTTAAAACATGAACCCAGTGTTCTCAATTCTCTTCCTCCACCTCCACCCAGTGAAACCACATTTACCCTGCGACTGATACCTCACTAGCTTCGTTCCAATCTGATGTCTGATTTCCTGCCTCTCCTCTTCGGATGTACGCTGCAAGATGTTTTTGTCTTCCAACTCTTTCTTAGATGGTCTGTTGCCAAGTTTGATAGCAAGAGTATCCCTACGACGAATTTTACTTGCCAAAGAGCCTGAGGAAAGGAGGAGTAGGGTAGACTTAGTTCATTCATGCTCAGGTTACAGACACAAACTATGAGTAAGAACTTTAATACCCCCGCCAAAGCAACCTTGTTCCCACATGCGGGAGAGGAATTTTAATTAAGATAAAAAGAAAAATTTTAGCTCAGTTCATGAAAATAAAAAGCTAAAAGGCTCGGAGGAAAAAGCTAGCAGCCAAATTGACACAAACATCACTTGTCATCTGTGAAGTGATAGGGTAAAAATGACAAATCTACACTAAAATGTCTTTGAAGTCTAATACATTACAGGTTGGCTTATTTATCTACTTAGTATATTTAGCAACCTGCTGCTCTTTTTCTTCAGCCTTAAATGGTTTAGTCTCATTCTATCATAATTTCCCACATTCTTTCCAATTTTTTTTCAAGCAGTTACCACTTAGTTCTTTTATAGTGCTTTCCATCTCAAAGTTATTTGTAAATTAAAACAACAAATATAGTTTAGAAAAGTGCTCTGAGTGCTTGTAAAGTAACCTAGGCAGGAACCCCCAGACACTAAAGCAATCTGTTCTCCATAAAACTGACACAGCAGGGACAAGGGCCATGCAGCTAGGCCAGCATTAGCTTCAGCCAGCTGTGGAAGGAAGGGTATTTTTCACACCCTTTACAGTATTTCCCTTCTGTCTTGATATTCTGACAGAGGTGGTCATGTGCCCCGGGTTGGCAGATTTTCACTGTGTAAAGAAGTTTGGTAAGACCACAGGCCCCCAGCTCACTTCTCATAAGATACCATGCTACTGTGTGAATACATGAACTTTTGGTTTCTATCACTTTGGGTGGTATTCAAACCCAACACAGAACTGCACAAGACATCACATCAGCTTCTTGAGCTACCCCACACTTCACCTTCTCCTGCATCAGTGATCAACATAGGAAAAAAACCCATGTTTATTTTGCCTCACCCCACTTTGGTACACTGGACCTTGGTGTTTAGGCCTTCTTTGCTGAGCACAGTGAAGCACCTCCTTCAAAAAAGCTGCGAGCAAGGCTCTCAAACCATGGTTTGATGGTGATTTCATACTGACATAAGGCAACTCTGGAGAAGGTAGAGAGAGGGCTGCCCTCCTTCCAGCTCCTGACAGCCTGCTGCTGCCACCTTTGCCCAAGCGAAAGAGAAGCCTTTGGGTGAGCTGGATCAGACCAATTCTACTGAAAATCAGCTCAACAACAGCTGCTACTGCAAAAATAAACATGAACTCTAGCCTAAGGAAAGAACAGCTGGGAGCAGGGATTAGGCAGAATGGGGGCAGGACAACCCCTTCAGCACAGCAGGGCTTCTGCCCAATTAGGGTGATTATAGAGTCATGACCCCATATGAAATTTCAAAGCTGTTAAACTTAGATGTAATCTACTGTGATCTGCTCTCTCTGCAAAGGTTGCTCCAATGCTTAAAACATCCTGATCAAAGAAGAACAAGTGGCTTTCAGACAGTGAAGCTGCTGACAGATGGGCTTCTTCTGTCATCCACCACACCTGTAACTCCCACAAAGAACTCATGATGTGGGCAAGCCAAATCAATGGCTTGCAATGCCCTAACGTGGAGGCCTTGTTCTACTCTCATGTCCTTCTGAACCTGCTCCTCCCACCTCCACTCTCCTCTGCTCTCACCTGTACACAGGTCCCAGCAGCTCTCCGATCATGATTGCCTGGGAGAAGCAGGATACTCGTTTCTCAGTAGCGACAAAATACTAAATCCCCTCAAACCATTCCCTGCAGCCATTCCCCTCTTTGCCTCACACTAGCATGGGTCAGGCATGCTCACGTAACTCAATCTGCAAAAGGTAGCCTGCAGCTTCAGGGCAGGACACTTACTTTCAGCACTACTTTCATCATCATCGTCATCATCTGTGTACAGGATCGGCCCGTCCGAGTCTGAGTCACTGCCATGGCTCTCTCTGCTGCTTTCACTCTCAGGAGGGGCAGCAGCATCAGAAGCCTCCTCCACTAGTTCAGAGAATGCTCGATCTGGGGCCTCCCCTTCTTGGTCTTCTTTGGCAGCCAAGCTGTTTATTCATGAGCAGATAGGGTGACACATTAATGCAAGCAGAACAAAACACAAATGAGAGGCAGATTGAATAAGCAAGTATGAAAATAAAAGTTCTGTTCATCAAAGTAATTCACTTTATAAAAAACATACATATAGAAAACATTTATAATGTATGCAGATATGCATATGTATGTGTGTTAGGAAAAGGATGCAAACAATCTGGAATGATGTGCTGTAAAGACTGCATTAAGACAAATCCTAATTGTTTTTTATTTCTTGTAGGGTGGGACCAAGAGAGAAAACAGTTCATAAAGCTGGGGGTGAGAGGAGCAAGTTGGAGAACAGATAGGAGTGCAAAAGTTTCCTGTTCTGGAAGCCTAACCCTATTTATTTTGAATACCCTATTTATTTTGCAGTTTCACTGAGTAAAATCCCAAAATCTTCATGCCCATAACTGATGAACATGGAGATCAGCAGCAGATTGCCCTTTGCCTTGGGAAAATCTTTATGTAAAGGAAGGGTAGAGCAGGGGGAGATGCAGCACTGGAGTGCAGAGCAGGCAACAGATGTACTAGCAAGAATTTAAAGGTAGGTCTCTAGGCTAGTGGCATCTAGACTAAACCCTCTTGGATTTGTGTAAAAGATGCTGATTTTTGTGGCAGGAAAAAGACAATTTAATAAGCCAGTTCCATTTTTCTGCCAGCTATTTTGCTTAAAAAATGTAATTACGACTTTTCTCTTGACCAGTTTGTACAGTACCCAAGATTCAGATAAGTTACTAGGTAGTGAAGGACCAAACACCTACTAATTGGATCCTGGAACCCTAATTTTCAAGTGTTCAAGTAAATTCAGCTATTGAATTGAGAACTTCAGCAGTGAGATATTTAATGACATCTACGGGGGGAAAAAAAAAGTAAAATCCCCTTATAATTCAGCATCATTTTGTGTTTGCCTTACTGAGAGATAAATAAAAGTGTCATCAGCTATGGGCTGAACTGCTGACCACAGTGTCAGCCACACAAGGAAGTAAGAGACAGGTCATGAGCAATGACTTTCTGGGGAAACACAAGGTACTGCAGGTGAAAAGCTCACAGGCACTGGGAAGGAACAAACTGTGCTGGGCACAAACTGTTCCCAGTCAGCAGAAGAAACAGAAGAGATCCCCACATGCCTACAGTGTCCTGTGCAATGACATGCAGCTTCCTTGGCTGTGGTCTCACCACTCCCCCAGGACAGCCATACTGTCTTACCTTTCTGAGTCTTCTCCTCCGGTATCTGGGGCGCTGCCTAGGGCTGCACCGCTCAGACTCTCGTCCGTGCCACGCTCAGACTGGAGAAGAGGCTTTGTGTCTGAGCCAGGGCTGCGTGGCCCTGCCACACAGCTGTCTGACACATCTTGGCCATCTGAGGAGCCAGCAGGCTGACTAGCTGCAGCAGGAAAAGGAGGTGGAAGGGGAGGTGGAGGAGGGGCAGCGGTGGGAGGAGGGGGCACAACAAGCTTGCTCGACTGGTCTGTGTCCTCCGTTTCAAAAACTACAATGGAAGGTTGCTCAGGCTTGAGTTTTTCTGCCTTCACTTCCAAACTGTCAGCTGTTGCACCCGAGGGGGAAGAAGCAGCCCCATCTGGTGCTGTTCGTGGGGCTGACTGTTTCCCAGGTTTCTTCTTGCCCCTGGGAGTCCCTGATGTGCCAGATTTGCTGGAAGTCTCCTTAGAGGCTTTGGGATGAGATGATGTGGACGAAGGAGATGGTGATGAAGAAGACTTGGAAACTGGTAGTTTTTTTGCATGAGAGGAACCAGCTAAAACAAGAAAGGAAAAGGCATTTTACAGTCTTGCAATTATATGATTTTTGCACTGTATTTTCTGCATGGATTGACTTGTGTTGGTCTTTTAAAAATGAAAAAAATACACTTGATACTTCTATAATACTTCATGTAAATTCTTGAGATGATTAAATGTTGCAGCTCCAATTTCACCTTTGTGGTGGGAGACACTGAAATGATGAATACTTGCCCAAGAACAGCAGAGAGGAGCAACCTTACAAATGGCTAAGAGCTTGTTTCAAGCATTCTGCATCGGCCCATTACACCTTGCCTGGACATCACCTAAGAAGTCCACTACTTATTCCAAAAATATGTGTACTGTCCTAATTAAAAAAATAAAAAAGCTCTCTGGCAGAGAAAACTACCTGATCTTTCCTACTACCTAAATTTTTGGTCTGATCACTGTGAAAACCCTGTGATTTTCCTTATACTTTTCAATGAACATCTGAGCGCTGTTACTGAGTATCACTCAATTACCTTTCACAATGTTATTGCAACAATGGTGTCCTTCTAATTAATGACAAACAGCAGAGGGACAGCAAAACAAGGTGTACTTTCAAGTCCAGCTAGGTGTGTCCACAAAAGAGAGGCAGAAACCACTGCTGTCACTCTGCCCAAATGACCTCCAGAAGGGAGGAGGCACTGAAGGCCTCCTGAATGTACTGGAGGTCTTCATCTTACCAGTGGCCAACTCGGGCAGTCTTGAAAATGTAGTGAAACGAGGTTTTGACAGTAGCTGTACAAGCTGGCCAAGATGCCTGTTTAATGCTGTGATACACATCATGCTGAAGCACATCTGTATAATGTCCAAGTTCACTAGAGATTTCAGATAGCCTGCATGCCCATGTGCATTCCAGCCACATTTCTGATTGCTGGGTTAATGCACCCATAGCCTGAGATGGGAGCTTCAAACTTCTGACTTTCATTTGAAAAGCAATAAAAATGACAATCATCTAATGGTTCAGTCCTTTTAATCAAAATGCATCCAACTCAAACACTTCTGATAGAGTAAAAATTCATTAACTTCCAGAGAACAAATGAAAGCATTATGAAGTTACACAGCAGCCTTCTGGCTAAGCTTACTATGTAAAACAGAAAGCTATAATAGAAATCTGCTGAAAGGCCTACTTTACTTACAAGCATTTAAATAAAAACAACGCCCCAGCAGATTAGGAGAGAATCAAAGTGCAGATACTGGCCATAATAAGTTCACAATATACAAACAGTTTTCACAGTGAGACTGTTCTCAGTCTCAAAGAAGATGTAAACTAATTCAAAAGACACATTTTACCATTCTCTTCTGTAGCTGAGTGTTATGGTTTATAAACATTTAGAGTGCTGTGAAGCTTTCAGTATACTTGAAAAAATCCATAGAAATTTCAGGCAAATCACTGTTCCTCTTTGTGCTCCAAGGTGACTGTAAAGGGCACTGTCCTGAATCTACTGACACTGCACTAATCTTCCCACATCAGGTACAAATCAGTCAATTTACAAGCAAAACAAAATGAAGCAGAAAAATGGCACAGGCAGAAGTTCATAATTACAGTAGAAATAGATGGTGGTTCCAACCTGCACATTATTTAACAGAAATCTTACTGAGTAGGTGGATGGTAGAAAGAAAAGGCTCTGATTCTGATCCACTTCAGTGCAGGCTGGAGGTCCACAGAACCAGTTACATGCTTACACTTAAGAACTGCAGGGTAGTACAAGATATGTGGCCACACAATTGTGGCTGGGAAAATGTCAAAAGATGTTTCCTTTGTAAAAACCCTTACATTATTCTCAGAACCTTTCTGGACCTGCAATTAGATACAGAAACTTAAAAGATTTCTCCCACAGAAAACCCCTCTACACATCCACATGGGTCAAAAGTGCTATTGCTGCTGTTGTTTTTGACTGGGCTGCCTGACAATTTTCTGTCATGCCTCTTTTTCACTAGAAGATTTGAATTCTGATTAAATGAAAAATTTAATGGCTGTTGTTTGCCTTTTGGCATCCATCCATGCCTACATTTAAGTCCCATTCTCCCAGTTCCACTATTTCAGTATTGAAACCTGCTGTGTTGCCCTCAGGAGAGCCATGGCTCAGTTGTTACTCATATTCCTCTCCTCCTTCATGGGACTTGATCACTGGCCGCATCATGTGTTCACTTTCATGGGGATCTGACAAACCTCTTGTACTAATACTTTTCCAAACCAGCTATACTTATTTAGTACTGCCCCACTTCAAATGAAAACAACGTATTTTTAATGTTGGAAGAAATTACCAGTAGAGTAAGTGATATACATGGACATATTTCACACCTGTATGGATGGTCTCAAGCATTGCATGACATTTCAGCAAGGCAATAGAAGCAAACAGGTGATAAACCTGGAACCTGGATGTATTTTAATCTAAAAAGTCAGATTCCTGACAGCTTGTTACCAACCACTGATATGAACATTTCTTTATGTGATGGATTGTTTTATTTCTGAAAGGTCTGCTGTTATAGGGTTGCTTCACCTAGGAAGAGCTGAGTTTTCCAGCTGCATGTGAAATGCAAGCAGCAAATTCTGATTTTCAAAATATTTATTCTTGTAGTCGTCTGATGTAGTAGGGACAGTTAATACCAAGTTAATGGATATTTTATGGCAAAGTTATTATTGTAACTCGAGAAGTCTTACAATGTTTTCAAACAGTCCTCTTCTGTATGCTTCAAACACAAAACGTGCCAAAATGTACAAGCTGTGAAGAGGAACACTTGCAGAGAAAACTGGAGGGACTGGAGGGCTTTCAAAGACAGACAGAGATTGAAAACACAAGGCCTGTATAGGTTTGCCAATACATATATGGAACCCATTCACCACAATACTGCTTGTGTTCAAATTGTATATGGATGTTTTAATTTTGGTCATTGTCTACACTGCAACCATTCAAACTCATGATCAGTACCTTAAGAGCATCCACCTATAATCTTTAATCTTGCACCACTGCTGAATTTTGGTTTAATAGTGTGGTGATAAACACATGCGCTATGTGCCTGAGGGTTGATATTTTCCTTTTCTAGTATGTACTTAGAATCACAGCACCTGAGGGAAGCCTGGTCATTTCTAATGGTTGTAAACATACTTTTTTTTCAGCTAAACCAACTGCTATTCAACAGTCTTTTAAGATGGCTTCATGGTGTTGTTCTTAACCTCTTAGTGATCTCGTAATATTGTCAAATTAATTGGAGTAGTTGATATTCCCAGTAGAAAGTTACAGCAATACCAAAGTAGTATTACTTAGGGGCAACTTGTGCTTGGTTTCAGAAGTCACCTTCTTCCCTGCTAATTCTTGAGCAGTTCTCTGGGTCATTTTGTTGCCAGCTTTCACACTTGAACTGGGAATTGAATGTTGTCTCTGGAGCGCTCGGCGTTGTACATAGGTTAATCAAACAGAGAGGGGGTCTGTGTGTTGTCTGGGGGGGTTGTGGCTGGCAGAACCAGAGCTCAGCAGGAAGCTCTCTACAAACACCTGTGGCACGCCCTCCAGTACCGCTGCTACGTACCAAGGCACAAGTTACCGTCGGAGCAAGCCAAGCACCCCCATGCACATGCACCCACCGCAACGGCACTGCATGGGCAGTACTCACCAGCTTCTCGATTCGCACTGGCACCTGTTGGCTTGGGCGGCGGGAGAGGGGGCTGCTTAGCAGGAGCCTTTCCCTTTTTTTTAGCATGAGGTGCTTCGTTACCCTTATGGCTGGTGGTGGTGGAAGCAGCAACGGCATTTTTTGGTGGTAGCGGAGCTTTTTTAGGTTTAGGCTTAGGCTTAGGTAGTGGTGGAGCATGGGATGTCGGTATTTCTGGGCAGTGATCAGTGCTCTCTATGGATAAGAAAGTGAACAGAAGCCAACTGACACAGACATACACCACGAAAATTCAACAGCAAGCCTCACAACAGTGACTACTTCTGCTGCTTGAGCTCTTGGGAATCAGGAGAGACTTCATCTTCTGCCTCTTAATGAAGTACTACCTCAGAGAAAATTACTGTTCATCTCAATTCAAGACCTTCTCATGGAAAATATTTACCTGGAACTTCTCTCAGACACATCTATTCTAGACCTCCAAAGATCAGCCTTTACATTGAGTATCCCAAACTAGAGTGCTGCTTCAAACTAAACAAGGGAATGCTATTTACTTCTCTAACGAATCTCCTGAGCTTCTTTTCAACCCTACCCACCCCAAGATCAACAGGCTATAAAACTCTGATCCATGTGAACCTGCATGTGAACAGTGCCATTCTCTCAGCCACAGGCTCGAACATGGCTACACAGCGGAAATTTTCCAAATTTTCCCCTGAAGCAACCCATTCTTCTGAGCTGCACATTGCTTGCTCTCAGCAGCTTTATTTTGGGCAACTTCCTCAGGGTATTTTTACTCTTCAGAAACAAATGAAGTTAAGTAAGAGAGGATATCATTTAGCATGGAAATGCTCTCCCCTCCTGCAGGTTCTTTGGGTACTGTAACACAACTGCACTTTCAAGAGTCAAGAGTTCATTAGTCAGCAGGAATTCAGTTTTTATCTACATTGTGCTGTGCAATAGGAATGGCTCTGCAGAGTGAAAGAGGTAGCACTGTGGACTCAACATCCACAATCTGCATCTCAGGAGACTTGACTTTGGACTGTCTTCAGGCTCGTTCTGTAGACTGCGTAACTAGTGGTGGAGGGAGCACAAGTTCCTGAGTGCATCTTTTGGCTTAGTTTCATCCAAAAGAAACCTGGTTTGTTTGTAGCCTGCAAACCAAGGAAGGGTGAGTGGGGATGACCAGGAAATTAACTTCAGAAGTGCATGCTTAATGCCAGCTGTAATGCTAATATAGGTGAGCCATTTACAGTCGACACACAATTTTGCAACATAATCACTACGGCTGTAAAACTTGTGTGTTCCCAAGTGGAAAGAGCTAAAGCTCCCAGATGGGAATCTTTATCTATTCAATTAAACCAATTCTGTGCCCATTTGGTCTCAAGACAGCCTTCCCAAACCTTTCTGAAAAAGGATATTATAGAAGCAAGAGCATTCCATCAGAATCATACAGGCTTTGTTTGCACATTACTAAAAACTGTGACTGGGGAAGAAAGAAGACAAGCAAATACTGCAAAGACTTTTAACAGTCTCTTCTATCACTCAAGGGAAAACCATTTAATTTCTTGCAGTGTGTTCCTATCAGAGCCTCACTCTTAACGCACATTAAATGGACGTTCTCATCTCTCTTCTTTCCCACGTAAAAGACTCCCAAGAGATAAGCAACACATTTTAAGATTAGTAGATGAAAAACAAATAATGTATTAGACAACAAAGACATTCTTCCTCTCAGAAACAAAGCCTTCCCAACTTCTAGCTTAAGGCTTGTTAACATGAACCTAATGCATCACCTGCAGTTATTAAAAGCAACATGCACACGTCTCTTCACGAACTGAAGGAATTAACATTAACTGTCCAGTGTCTTCCTCCTTTATTTCCAGCCTATTAGAGAATAACATGCTTTTGCTAAAGCTTTGAAAGAACCATCTGATAGAACCATTTTACAGCTTTCAAACAGATTCTTTTGAGCACAGATTCTTGTACCGTCTCTTTGTTTGCCATAGAAAGACTTCCCATGGAGAAAAAAACATGCTTATTTGTTACATTTTGACCTCCTCTTTTACAGCAAGTGTCTCCCTTGTGAAATTCTACCTACCTTCATTCAAAGCTGAAATGCTGATAGAATTCTGAGAAAGGAGGACATTTTAAAATTTGAAGTCCATTAATAACAAATATGGCAAGAGAAGATATGATTTTGTATTTAGAAGATCCTGAAGGACATGATGATCAGAAATAATTGTAAGTGTAAACAATTCTTTGCTATACGTTTTAATTAAGGATCCATAACGCTAAAATTTTATTTACTAATAAGACAGAATTTAAAACTTATTTACTTATACACCTTTAAAACTTGTTTACTTATACAAAACTGTGTTTTGTTTCGAGTCATTAGTAGAGAAAATGTTAAAAACAGAATAATAACCTAGAAAAAGTAATACACCATTCACCATATTCTAAAGTAATACAGTCAATCTACTTTAAACTATACAACTGATTAAATAATATGTATCAGAATTTATCTTCGGAATCAGGAAAAAAGGTACAAAATAAAATATAAGGCTAAAGCTTTATTTATTTGCAAATAAACACATCCTAGTGACA
The DNA here is from genome assembly GCA_013398015.1 of Oreocharis arfaki. Classification (NCBI taxonomy): domain Eukaryota; kingdom Metazoa; phylum Chordata; class Aves; order Passeriformes; family Paramythiidae; genus Oreocharis; species Oreocharis arfaki. Next base: position 761,414 of record VZRR01005444.1, read on the forward strand.
ACCAACTGATAATTTTTGATTTTCCTTTAGACAAATAACTAAAAACTGTAAACGAAAACCAAAACTGGAGCAATTCATTCACATGAAAGTTCTTGCTTGCAGACTTCAATTGTGATTAAAACTGGCAATTCATATAGCATTTATTTTAACAGAAATGCCTTGCCATCACTGGGATATCTATCTTTGTGTAAGACAGCTCTTTTCATACTGTGATGTACCTCATTCCAAAGACTGGCAAAGACTGGCAGACCCCTTCTGCACAGCTGCATCCTACTTGCTCAGACAGTTACACCTCTCATCCAGTCTTGACTGCCCCTTGATTACATACATGCCCTTTTCTTGGCCTTTACCAGTGAACCTTCTTTTTACTCACAGCCAGGAGGAAACCTGTGGTGAAGATTATTGCCTTTGACCATATCATTCCTTCTGGCATCTTACTGGCTTTGTTGCTTTTACCTTTGTCAGCTTCATTTTTTAATCTCACTGTTGGTCTGATTTTGCCCATAGTACGGTTTCTCATTTACTTGAGATAGAGATTTCCAGTTCCAACCTGACCAGTCCATCATATCAGCTTCTGACAGTGACAAGCCAAGTTTGAAGCAGATGCTTTTCATTGCTTTTCCTCTGTTGACCCTCAGGCTTTGTGAACATTCACTGACTGCCCTCCCTCAAACTCCCCTCTGCTCTGATGCCAAAGCTGACAATATTTAGGCTGCCAGTATTGTGCTTTTTATCTTGGGCTGGTGTACTCTTGTTTTCCAGTGCCTAATCATAGTGTCCCCTTTCTTTTACAGCAAGTCCATTGGAAAATTTTTGTGATTCTCTGCATCAATGTAAGATGCTATAATAAATGTCTGGTATATACAGTAACACTGTAGTAATACAAATAACTAATAACTGCAACAGTGGCTTGATCCAGAACAGTGACAGGGATGGTCTGATGTCTGTAAATAGCTACAGATACAATTATGTTGTAATTGTACCTCCCTAACATGATTCTGCTTGAATATTGACCCTTGGTCTTCATGCCTGCTCTTTCTTTTGCCAAAACAAGGAGGCATCTGAATCAGTTCAGACCCATCTGTTTGTTCAAACCAATCCCCCAGGTACCTTCGTACCAGCTGCAACATACTTTTATTGCTGTTGTTTTTCTTAATTGAGACATCTGTTCATCCAGAACTGACCTTTTAACAAAAGGTCTCCAAAACACATCAGATAGGAACTTTTATCCAGTTCTGCCTTGATGGAAATAGCTGCTGTAAAAGCAACTTGCCTATAAATTACTTCTTTAACAGGAAAGCAAATGTTAGTATCTCATTAAACATTTGAATCAATAATATGTTTATGTTTAGAATAAATTTCCAAAGGTCAGATTTTCAAGAAAGCTCACTTTCAAACCAGATTTTCTTTTTTCCAGAAATTGTGATTGGGGCCAGACTCTGAACAAAGCTCTATTCCCATGTAAACACCTAAATGATGGTCAGGGTTACAAAGTACTCAGTATACAACAGGTCTTGTGGGGATTCATCAAGTCTGAAAGACTTTCAGAGAGATGCCAGTGTGCCACATGCACTAGAAAATCAGATTACTTGTTTTGCAAACTAAAAGTGGGACCTTCTGCAAATTCTGGACCAAATGGACCTATGAAAATCCTGGGCATACTTTCAGAAGCTAGGCTGTAAAATACAAGAATTTTTTTCTTTACTTCTGTGAACTTCTAAGGAACAGAAGGCCAGAGCTTTTCTACTCAAGGATTTTGTCATACAGCACTGGTATTTTTGCTTGCACAGCTCAAGCAGTGTCACGGAGCAACCTCACAGAAAACCAGCAATGCTGCAGCACAAGTGTATGATCTCCATCAACTGCAAGGCACCCTCCTCCCAGAAGATGAACACAACACACTGGAGAAACACTATATAAAATGAAAGTTGGAATTAATGTATATCTGTTGTCTTTTGCAGGATGACTCCCTGCACAATGAAATTCTTTAAGAGTTTTTCAGATCATGAGTTTCCTTTCCAAACTATGCAGGGAGTTTGGTTTTGATTAATCGAAATCCAGGAAGGTGTCAGTCAGGAACAGGACAAGACAAGGTGTCTTTTGTCACTTTTTTTGACTCATTAATTGTGCTGATGCAGGTGGTCAACTCAGACAAATCCTTTCATAAACTTCAGATTTAACCAGCTCCATTTTTCATTCCTGCTATTGCTAGTAAAATTCTGTTCAAGAAAAGACCCATTCTAATTGTTAGAAAGCTTCCTTTAATTTCCACTCTAACTGTATTTCAAGCCACTGTTTATTCCTTTCTACTTGTGCCAGCATTGTCCTTTAGCCATGCTCTCTCCTGGCTGTTTACCAACTTGTAACATTCATCAAATGCACTCCGCCTCTCTCAGGCTCTGTTTTGCTAGACTGAACCAGGACAGCTGCCTCACAATGCTGTTTGCAGCTCTCTCTGCAGTTTTGAATTCGTCTTTCTTGAAGATGGATAAGCAGATCTGCATGTCTGCAGACTTCTAGACCTTACTGACTGTAATTTCAACAGCACCATGTGCAAGAGGCCTCAGAAACAGTGTAGAAAACAGGAGAGGGGAGAAAGGGACAGGTGTAGCATCTCACCTAAAGCAACCACATCCAGGTATTTTGCACTAGTTTCAAGATTAAAAAGGTAAAAAAACCACCTGACTATCATCTGACATTTTTAACTGCCCAATCTTTGTGCAAGAAGTAAGCTGCTGAAAAAAAGAGAGAATGCCTAAGACATATTCACTGTCAGCTGATCTATGAGGATCTTGGAAGATGGAAGGCATTTAGGCTTCTACATTCTCTTCTACTTTCTGTAAAGATATGCTCAAATAATTAAATAGCTAGTTCATTAAAATAATGTACACATAATCCTAATTCTGGAGCCACATAGGATATCTTTCCTATAAAAGAAAAATAACAAAACGAACAAACCAGCTTTACAAGCCAGGAGCTTTCTTCAGGCACTCAGTTTTTGTGTGTGAAAGCCTGTGCCTCTCACGTCACCCTACCAGCATGAGCCAGCCCTGCTGACTTAGTGGACAGGCTCTAGCCAAACACAGCTTTATCTACACCAGCTTTCCTTTTAAGAAGCCTCATTTACATAGTTCAGGTGATGAATCGAAGATATACTATTCTTAGAAGAACTGGTTTTAGCCAGCAAATAACTCAGCTAGAGCAGAGAGATTCTTAGGGAGTCAGGCAAAAAAGCCCACAACCTTTTATGTATGCTGCTCATATCAATGATCTACAGAGGTCAGGAGTGTAGGAAGCCAGCTAGGCACAAAAGAGGGATGAAAGTCTTCCTCGTTTCTCACAGTGACTGGTTTGCAGGTTTAATCTTCCAAGACAAAGCAGGCTCTTGTCTGAGACCCTGGAAGATGAGGGTTACTACCTTATACTCAAACAAGTTTTGTTCTGCCTTAGGGAAAAAAAGAAAAGATCTCTGAAAAAGGGAACCTAAAAATTTTGACTTTGAAGAATATTCCTTAGAAGACAAACTGAAGCTTTAGAAAGCAATGATGCATGGTCATAAGACCAGAATTTGTGCCTCCAACTTTCTTTTCTTTGGTTACCCGTAAGAGAAAGAAAAGATTAAATTTAATGGCAGATTTAAGGAGAGCAGACAAAATATAGAGGAAAGAACCTGTTAACCCAACATACTAAGACCTGGAACCTTTGCCAGCTCTCATTTGAGAGTTAGCCTCTTGGGGAAAAAAAAACCGCACATGTAGCCCAATAATTCATTTGGAAACAGAACTAAAAACTGTTTCCTTCACTCATGTTTACTTCAGACATGAGAAACCTGAGAGGATCAATCCCCTATAAATGGCCCAGGAGCATTCCAGAAGCTTATGCCCCGTATCACCCAAAGCACCTGTAACAGAGCTCTGGCTTTCTGGAATGGAATTATTTATCAAAGTAGCACCTGACACACCTGACTGATGGTATGCAAAACAGAACTTCTCACTATTTTTTTCCAGGCAGTATCTTGCTGATGGTTACTGAACCTTTCGCTTCTTCAAGCCCAAGCTAACTACGAAATGTGGAACCATCTGCCAGAATCATTAAAAGATTTAGCTTGCTTTGACAAAAATGAGTAAGGACAAAGTTTGCAAACTGAACACAGATACAAATAAGGGATTCTCTCATAAATCTGTGTTCCAGAGACGTCTTGGGAGGGCTGAAAGGAGAACAGCATCTCTGACACAGTACCTGGAGGCTTTACAATGTGCAGCACACATACTGCATCACCATGCTACATGCTGATACTTAGGGAAGCAAACAGTGACAATTTTGACACCTACTCTACTGATGTGGCTTTTGGTCTTGTCCAACACTGCTACAGGGGGCAGGAGGCAGAGAGACTCCTTGGATCCCCTCTGAGATGCTCATACCCCACATGGAACCTGGAGCTCTGGGCACTGCTGGGGATACTGCAGACCAGTGCCATGGCTCAGGAGCCCAGGCACAGCAGCAGAATTCAGTCTGCTGCCCAGACAGCCAGGGTGTTCTTTGATATTGCTGCCTGTCTACTTACTGCTCTGTATCCCTTGCAAGGCTCACAGGTAAAATAGCTATAGTTTAGCTCTTTATTTTCTGCAAAAGATGCTAGTGACTTTCCTTAGTCAAAACAAAAGAATTCAGAAGTCAACCCAGTACAAACACAACATGAACAAATTGTCTCAGAAAAACATTTATCTGATTTCTCAACAGCAAGGCTTTATCCAACAATTACCTGCTTTATGTAAAACTGTCACTCGTTTCTTATCATCCTGCCATAAAAGAGAAAATTTCTTTTAAACACCCTGCTTGTATGACTGTCATCATCACTACAAATAGTAACAGTTATACTATTACACTGCCAGAGAATTCTTCACCAAATACAAAAGGCACCTGTGAGCTGACAGGCAGCAGATGGGAACACAACAGCTTATGGAACTGCCTGGCAGCAAGAGGAACAGCTTTCAGGGGTTGTCTTCTTTACTTGCTTCTGCTTTACTCCTTTTTATATGCATGGCTGAGCCTATTTCTTGCCCTGTCAATACTGTATTTCCATAGCTCATGCCGAAAAACTTTTTTTCCCTTTAACTTCTTTTAACTCTTAAAATACTCCACATTCAACAACCCGTTGCTGCCAGCTCCCACCATATTATCACAATGTGCCTGTATCACCTGTTCTTTTTAAGCTTCTGGCTCCAGCAGTCATCATATTTATATGAGAAGGTCATTTTCAAGACCCAGTTGAACAAGAGGGCAAATAAAGACCACAATCATTTCATAAAAGCATTTCAAAATAACCTCATAACTTTCACAGTGAGCTGGCATTTTTGGAATGAGGCATTTTTTGGAGAGGCATTTTTTGGAAACGTTGATTCAGTGGGAGTTGGAACTGCAGCACACTGCACCACCAAGCAGCAGGAATGAATCCTATCTTTGGGTCTTACAAATACGGAAAGGGTATATATCTTTCTTCAAGATTTACACCTAAGAGCTCATGACTTGAGAAGCCTCACACTAGCCTCACTAAAGATGAACTCCTTGCAGCCATTACTCCTGATTGTCAGCTCGTATTCAGTCCACCTGTCTCAGTTCTCATGATGGAGGGTTGTGATCTAAAGCACCAGCACGTTTTATGGTCTTAGCAGAAGACAGTGAGCTAAGTATTCCCGCTTCAGCTCTGATTTTTGATGTTCTGTGAGCATTAGCAAACCTCCACTCAGCAGCTGTTGATTCCTTGCTCTGCCAGTGGGTGCAAACCTACTGCATCTGCCATAAAAAAATCACCCAGGATTAATCTGTCAGGTGAGATGCATCTGTGGGATGCTGTGGGCCTTACTCTTCCACTGAGCTCAGCAGGCTGGCTCACCTTCTTGCTTAGTGTGCCATAAACAAAGAATAACTGACGTGTATGTGCAATGACTATGGGGGGGCTTGTAGTGGGTTTACATAGTGTAACACTGTTTCTGATGCGTGGAATTGATTCTTAACACCTTTTGTGGGGAGAATATTCTCTGCAATAAATCTCTCTCATTTCTGTTTCAGGGGACTCAAGATGTTTACTCACAGAAGGACTTCATGTTTAGGTGCAAGAGGAAAGTATACTTAAGGGATCTGCATCTTCCGGACACTCATATTGAGATTCTGTGAAGCCTAGAATACCAGCTTTGCTCATTTTTTGTTTTCCTTCTCCTTCCTCCATATATTCTTAATTTTCTGAGAGGGACTGGAGTGATAGCTACAACTTCTTTTGTGCTGAGTCTACTCCTGTACAGCAATAATTTTTAATTTCTCCCTATAAAGTCAAAACAATATATAGAGAGTGCAGAGTCTAGTATGATATTTGAAATAGATATTGAACCTTCCTGCTTCACTGGAGTTCTACATTCTGCACAGTCAGCTAGAGGGGATTTCAAAATGGTTGGAAATGTGTATTTCTAAAATAAACTGTACCTCAGGAAAACTTCCAAGTCCTGACAGTTTTGAAACACTGTATTTAGTGTATTTTGTGTGTATTTGAGTTTCAGCTGGAAGATAAGTGGTCTGATCTAACCCCAAAGTTAAAACTGAACCATTTAAAAGGAGTTTTCCATGGCTTTTATAACTCTTTTCCCCTGACCCAATACACATCTGTTTCTAGTTGGCACCATAAGATAGACGCACTTGAATGTCATGACAAAGGCTAATCTTGTAATTTCTGCCTTGTTGGGAGACTGGAAGTACTAGAAATCTCGTAAGATTCTCCTTGGACATCTATCCACTTTTTACAATGTCAAGTGATTTACGTAGCTTGGAGAAGAATTCAAATTTTTGTGTTAGCTGAGCTGACCCTCTCAACCTCCAGAGGCTCATTCATCACTAGGTAGAGTTTAACAGAAGACATTGGAAAGGCTTCAGCCAGCCATGAAGGTCCTGATCTTTCGTATCTTTGCTCTTTCTGCTAGGAAAATCCAACAAATGAAATAGTATTTCAGAACACTTTTAGGCAGGGAAAAGAAGTAGTGCATTATTCAAGATGGTGGGGAAAGAAAATAAAATTGGTCCAAATCCTGTGATTCCACACTAATCTTTACGTTTCCTTTATGAGCCAAACTCAGGTAGATCTGAGTAAAGGTAACAAAATTAAAATGAACCCTGGGACTGCTAAATATTTAGCAGTATTTACTACAATCCATCTGTAGAAAACCCTTTAGTCATAAAGTGCATTTTTCACAAATGGCCTAGTTTCCCTTTGAAGTAGTGACACAACCGCTTGAATGTTTCCGAAGAGCTGGACTGCAAGTGTTTAAGGTTCCATGAAAACCAATTGGAACGGGTTGCTGAAGTTACTTTCAAAATGATAGATGGTTTTCAAGCAACTTAAACACTTTTGAACATTCAACCCACGAGCCACTTCTACAATGATATTGCAAGGTGATGCACATGCACTTAATACGTTCTTTCGTAAGAGGAAAACCTGACACCAAAACTTGCCCATGGCTACAAGGAAAGGCTCACAGTGAATTTAGTAATGGAACCTCCCTGCACACATTGTTGTGCTCAGACCATGCTTCTCTTTATGGCCTTACCATATGCACAGGAAAAGGCATGCCTACCATGATGGAATACTGGTGTTTCGTAAGTCTTATCTTCTCAGCAGGTTCTGCTGGCATCCTTGTGGCAGAACAGAACTCACAGCATGTATAGGCGCTAGTGGAAGAACATGTTAATATTTAAAGTAGGCAAAAGACAATCCGTGAAGAATATGTGCATTTACCTTTCTGATCTTCCTTTTTTCCTTCTGATGCTGATGCTTTCTCTGATAAAGTGCCATTATCTCCACCAGCTTTTACCACATTTTCTTCCTGTATGGTTTCTTCACCAATGGCTACCGTGTGTCCATTTGAAGTTTCAAAATTTACTGTTACATCACCATCTGAAATGAAAATTAAAAAGCTATTGCCTAGTTTAACTACTTACTTAGCACCTACTTACAACACATGGCATCCCTCGGCTTTCAAGCTTCTGTAGAGGAAAAGCAGAAAGACTTACTGAAATGTGAAACATCAGGCTGCAGATCTGCTCCGGAAAGTAATTCTGTAAAGAAACTCTGTAGGCTTTCTTGTTCTTTGGGTGGACACCTCTGCAGTAGTGAGCTTGGAAGTACATGCTGGCTTCCTTCTTCATGTCTGTTCACGAGCATCCTGTTCTCTTATCCCTGCATCTTGGTTTACACAGCAAAGAAATGTGTGCATGGACCACAACAAAGCTGTAACAGGTTCCAACATGTCCCAAAAATGGACAAGGAGGCGGCAGAGTTGCAGGACTACTACGGTGCACTCCCAGTATGTAAATCAGCCAAGAACTCTGACAGAAGTTCTCAGAATGTATGTGCCCATTTACTTAATAAAAATACAACACAAAGACATCATCCAGTCTTAACAATCAAGGTGAAGTCTTCCTGTATCAGATATTGTATCATTATTAAATTCTGCAAGTCAAATTCTTTCTCAGCTCTGATGATACTTTACTCACTTAGCCAGATCAGCTCAGCTTGAGAGTTTTTTTGATCCTGAAAAACTCTTTCTCTTCCCTATTTGTCTCTACATTTCTCAAAAGTGCTACTCTTGCTGGCTTACAGCTTTCTCCGTTCCATGCACTTCAAAGATGCTGCTGATTTTCTTCTCTGGTAATTTCTTACTGCAGGATTCTCTTGCTGTCAATCCAAAAACTAAGCAAACCTACACAGCATCTCTTTTGATTTCTCCCATTGATTCTTCACTGACCAGCAGTTCCACTTATCTTCCTTGCTGTGTGTTATAAGATCTGGATGTTTGGCACTTCCCTGGTTTCAACACAACAATGCAGCCTCCGTCCTGCCACCTTGGGTGTTCCCACTAAGGTGATTGTTTCATTATCTTCCACACACTAACATCAACCTGATTTGTAAAAAATGAGTTCTGCCTTCCTAACCTTGCCTAATTTACTACAGCTGACACCTGCACTTACCTTAGTGCAACATCCAGTTTCTTCAGCTTCTCTCTTCCAGGGCTTCTGAAATCCATTCACTCCCCTCCACCTCCACATGTGACACTGCCACCTCCCATTCACGTCTTGCTTCTGCAAACACCTCCTGCCTCCAAGTGGCACCTGCCACTTCATTCTTCTTCACTCCATGTGAAACACTGCCACTTCTTCACATTTCTTACCTCTCACATTTCAAAACTCTGTGTAATTTCCTCTTTTAGCTTTCATCTCCATAGTCATTCCTTCTAACTGCCTTCACACTCCTCAACTCTTTCCTACCTCTCCATTTTTAGCACCTTCAAACCAACCCCATACTCTTTCAAAATGTCCTTAAAAATTACAATTTTCATCAAACACAAAGCAAAATGGGATGAGGATAACTCAAGACCAGACTGATACAGGAGGAAGAAAAGAAAATTTTTCATGTTGATATCCTTTCCTCACTTTGCTCAATCCCTGTAAGGAATCCGAAGTCCCATCCCCCTTTAAGGATGGAAGAGAGGCTCAAGGACACTGATGACCGAAGTATTCACACTTTCATCACAAATGATAGTATTTATGTTCAGACTGTAACCAACCTGAGAAGTTAACACTTTTCATTAACTGTCCCAGCTATAAATGCAGTTTACAACCTTCAGAGGACAAGGTCACACAGGTCTCCAGTAAAGTACGTGGCAAAACCCACAAAAAATCCACAGATGGACAAACTGAGGTATGGAGAGTTTACATGTCTTGTTTTAAGACAATGACAGTGGCAGAGACAAGTGCAGAAGCCAGCTGTGCTGAATGTCATAGTCTGATAATCAGCCAAACTCTGCATGGACAAGTGATGTCACACACCAACAAACGAGTCCTTTAATTCTAAATATCTATGTGTATGATACAAACCATACACACTGATACTTTCCTGATTCTTCAGATCACACGGAAAAATACAATTTCTAGGAGAAAATTATTTTTGGAAAATGTGGAGTTCTTAGACTCCTTGATAAAATGACAAATGGTTTGATTTTAAGCTACAGAAAATTATTTTATTCACTTGACTTTTATTTGATCTAGATTTATAGAAGATGAAGAACATCAGAGAGAATACCACTAGAAGCATAATTGGATGTAGCACAGAGGTATTAACCTTAGCTTACTAATGCTTTTCAAAATGCAAATTCTGGCTAATGCCAGTTACTAAACCTTACAGCATTTTGAAACAAGTGATTTCTTCCTCACATTTTTATGCTGGTGCCATTTGTAATTGTGGCCTGTGTGATAGCAGTGGGATCCATATGATCCCAGCACTGTTACTTTTTGATACCTGAAATGGATTATATTGATTTTTCTGGGTTCCAAAGTCCCTGATTTTTCAGCCAAAATTTCTCATTTTATACTCTAATGGCTTTAGACAGCAGACCTTGACTCAAAAATAGATTTATCCCTAATGCAAAAAAATTCTGGCAAACAGTAAGTAGGAACCACAGAAGTCTCATTATTTACAGGGAGCATTAAACTGCTTCAGGATATGACCACAAGTCAGCTGGGGCACCTATGGCAGAAGCAGTTACAGAGCACAGATCTCTTGACCCAACTTCAGTTGTCAGCTGGCCCAAATTACCTCTCACACTTCTCAGTTTGTCTCTCCTCATTCCTATTTATAGTACATGGCAACAATTCAACCATGGCTTTATCATACATGTTTAGTGCTTAGTAGCTAAATTCTAGTTAATGTGTTATCACCTTGCTCAGGCATTTCCTTCAGCACTCCCCTTCTTATCAGCTCCTCTCTGCTTTGTCTTGTCGAAATCTTCCTTTCCAACACTAAAGAAAAAGCACAGTTAAGAATAGATTTATTCTCATACTGCTGATGCTTGTGTAAAAAATGTAGAGAACGATTTTTATTTTAGAGAAAGAGAAATCTTGTTTCCTCTGATTTTGCAGGAGAAGTCATCTGGGTTTTCATGGACAGTCTCTGAAAATACTGTCCTGCAAGGCACAGAAAGTGGGGACTCGTATGATCCAACATCTTCAGCTGAGCAAGTCCCCTTGAGGCTTCTTTTATGGTCAATGGAAAAAGGTACTTCCAGGGTGAAATTGAACTCATCCTAGCACAGGCATTTAATACGTAAAAGTACTTCTTCCCACTAACTAGATTGACTAGCTCAGCTGGAGATACCTCATCTGCTTTGTAGAGGTTTTGAGTAGGGAGAGACAAATCCTGCTCAGAGCAAGCAAGTCACAGAGTAACCTTTGGGATATGCAAACTATTTGAAGAAAAAAAAAACACAAACCAACAAAAGCAACCTTTAACAGAAGCCAGAAAGTTTTGATCTAAAACAAAATAACATCCTCATCGATTGATGCTGGTTGGTTTTTCATGGAAAAAAATGCAGCATCCTCGTTTTAGGTTAAAAAAAAAGCAGCATACACAAAACCCCCAAGACTGTGCATTCTAATTATTATTTCCCATGAGAGAAATGCTGAATAGTTTTATAGGGAAAAGCGTTGACAGATGTCAAAATAGAATAGCTCCGCACTTCATCCCATCCCCAAACCAATGCAGTGATCTGGGAGATTATTGTAATGATCCATAGGACCAGGGTGCACAATGTCCACAAAATGTGGGCATTACTCGCAAAAACCCCTCTCCCCTGTTAGGAAAAGGTTGTCTCCCATCCTGATTCTGTTTACATATGGACATCAAAATCCACATGATGTTTGGACCTCAAGCTGAGGGCATGTGGTGAAGCTTCAGCTGTGCTGGACTTCATCCTATTAAAGCTTTGGGATAGGGCTATTTGTCTCATCAACTAATTCAAACACTCTCTAGGGTCAGTCTAATTGCTGTATGCAGATTGATAATACCTCCTGCAGTGTTTAATCTCACTTGTGCCAGCCCAGTTGGAGTGACTCAGCCTTACAGTGAAGCGACAGGCTCCTGTGAAGGCACGGAGAGAGGCAGTTTGGCCCTTCTGAGAAAGCTGCCCTTCATGCGCAGCAAAACACCTTTCCCAGCAGCAGGTAGTCTCCATCAGGGAAGGGGATGGTTGAACAGAATGACAGAATTTGAGTTTCAGCTGGAAGGGACCTTAAAAACTCTCGTTCCAACTGCTCTGCCAGGGGCAGGGACACCTTCCTCTAGACCAGGTTGCTCAAAGACCAGTCCAAGCAGGTCTTGAAGGCCTACAGGGATGGGGGCATCCACAACTACTCTGGGCCACCTGTTCAGTGCCTCACCACCCTCAAAGTAAAGAATTTCTTCCCAACATCTAATCTAAACCTGCCCTCTTCCAGTTTAAAGCCACTCCCCCTCATTCTATCATTACATGCTCTTGTAAAAAGTCCCTCAGATTCTGCGCTTCCCAAATTTACAGTACCAGGTTTATTTCTCACACTGCAAAGTGCAGGGATTCTGTAACTGCTCAACATAGGATGCATTTCCCCATCCAAATAGCACAAACTCCTGGCAGAAGAGCTGGAAGCAGTAAACATTTTGACCGGCCCAGTTCAAGCTACTCATGCCTGTGAGATCAAGAGCTCACAAATGCAAACATTACCGGCTCAAGAACATGTAACCTGTTCTGGCATTAAGTCTGTGTCTATATACTCAGGTACTTTGTGGGATCTGTCCATTAAAGGTCAAACCTCTGCGGCATTCAAATCACATTTGACAACATAAAGGAGCCCGTGAGTGTGGCTGCAGACTCTCCATATCAGCCAGCCTCCCTGGGGACTGTGTGGTAGCCTGAACTCTGATCAAGTTAGACTGCCTCGAGTCCCAAACCTAAATTACTCACAAACTCTCCCAGTTTCGCCCCTATATGTTTTAAAGTACGTGCCTTGCTACTGCGTGTCACACATTGGCACAGAGAGCACACCCTAGGCTTGCAAAGAGTTTTTCACGTAGGGAAACTCTCAGTCCCACAAAGACTTTTAAAAGAGATGTGGGAGTCATGAAGACAGAGGACTATGTGGGCAGGCATGGATGGAGTGTTTTGGTCTTTATAGAAAGCAGGTGCATTCATAAGCAGGGTGAAATCTCCTTTGACACAGCCCTGAAGGATGAACACCTTACACACACACTTTATTCTTGTTTTGTTGCTGCCAATATAAATATTATTTTTAAAATTATTTCAGCATTACAAAGATGATTAAATTGCTACTCTTTTCTCTCTGCTTCCTTTTTACATCTGTTTTCTTGGGGACAGTGAAATGAGATGATCTCTCACATATCTGTGGGACAATCCAAAGCCACTTGAAAACAATAATGCCTTTTCCATTCAGCTTGAGAACATTGAGTCAGACCTCCCCCCATCAATGTCTCTAGTTTTCAGGATGGTGTATTTTTTCAGTTCTACAATGTTGAATTAACAACTGTATTGAATTAATTATCATGGGAAATGCCAATTGTCATTAAAATACATGAACTCCTTACACTTCTACTAAAAAACCTCAAAGCATTTTATAAATTACACAGGTTTCATAACATCCCTGAGACATAACTATCTCCTTTTCACAGATTAGAAAATTTTTTAACAGATAAGAAGCTTAAGCCCCAGTCCTCCATATGTGAGAATGCTAGCCACGAGTGGTGTTTTTATTTAAACTGATTAAGCTCAATTAATTCAGCTTGAAAAGATAATTTATTTTAAATATTATTTGGCCCACGGAAAGAACATTAGAAATCAAGCTAGTATTCACTACCGGTATCATGATTTTAATTCCTACAGAGAAAAAGGCAGAATCTTAAATTAAATTAAAGTGGCAAAAATATGTCCCCTTGTATAAGAGGAATGAGTAGCCTGTCAACTTAGGAACTTATACTGGGTGCTATATTTAGTCAGTGTGGACTCATCGTAATAATTCATGGTTCACTGGAGACTTTAGATTATGCAATATATTTCACATTTACACAGTCAAGTATTTCCACCTAGTCACTCAGCACCATCATTCAAACATCTCCTGACTTCTGAATACTTGACTTTGTAACTCTATCACTTCAGGAGAGCTTACTGAAACGTAACAATAGTCAAAAGTAATTAGCTCAGCTGACTGGTTTGAGACTCTTAAAACTCTGTGCAAGTAGGGTGAGTGACCAGCTGATGCTATCAAATCTTTTCTGCAGTATGTGTATATAGTAATGTATATATATCTATATATGTGAGTACATGTATCTCAACATGTCTATCATATATAGGATATGCAGATATATATGTGTATATATAAAGGTGTTCATATATATAAAATTTCAACACAAACACCAAAATACTGTTTATAACTTTAAGCAATAATAAAATGGAAAGAACGATTTCTCCATCTGTGTACATGTATGTGTTGAGACTGATGACAAAGAGATCAGTCCTGACTGTGAGGGTAACTTGCCTACTGAAGAAGGCTGAGATGAGGCAGGCAGGCAGACTTCATTCTCATGCTCCAGAAGAATCAGAAAATGCCAGGTCAAAACTCTTCCCCTGGTGCAATCAAAAGCAGAGCCTGCCCTGACTCCATGTGTAACAGTCAGAAAGGATGTGAATTTATTGTTTGTATGCAGCCCTCATCTATGCGAGTAAATCTTACTCCCCTTCACAAACATTTGCTTTTTTGCCCAATACAAGTAATAGTAACATTAATAACAGGAATAGTTTACCTCAAAAAGCAGCTTCTCTCTCCTTCCTCATCCCCTCGAAAGAGACTGCTTAGTGATGCTCAGCAGCAGCAAACCTCAGGCAGTCTGAAAACCCATTCTCTGACTCAAAGAGTGCTGTGAGATTCTGGATATTCTCCAGTATTTAGTTTTATTCTTCTAAGAGAAGCTTGAAAGAATTCATATTAATAATTTTTCTCTGACCTAGTAAGAGCTAAAATTGCCCTCTGGTCCCTCTCTGTATATACTTTTGCAGTGAAGCTTTGAAGTGGCATCTACTTTGTGCCAAGACACAAACTGCTGCCTTTTCCTTCGCAGCAAAACATTGCAGAGGAGAGAAACCCTTGAGATGATGCCATTTTCTGTTTGTTTTTACTTGATTTTGAAAGTCCTCTAGGCAAAAAGCATACAGCCAGTGCCCAAAGAATAGACTCTGAGAGCGTGGAAAATATGTTGCTAAAGGAAAAAATTCCAACCATCATTCCCACATCGGTACAAATACTAACATCTGACATCTAAACATCCATCCTTTTTTGATGTTTGTGCTACTTGCTGTTTATGAACATCTTCCAGTTGCTCCTAAGACAAAAAGCACTCCATAGTACATGTCCTGGCAAGGCCGTAGCAAGAACCTATTTCAAAAAGCCTACTGAAAACCCAGAGAAAGCAGTGAGAGTTCCTTCCAAGAGCCCACATTCTGTCTTAGAAGAAACCCTTTCTTCAGCTGCATGCAGATTTACCTCGTCGTAGCCCTGCTAAGAGAACAAGCAATAAATGAGGATTGTCGTGCTCTCCCCATGGTCCCAGGCCAGGAAATGGGCTTCCTGCACGTAAGAGGCAGGCACACACACAGCCCCCACTTGGTAATGTAAATACATCTCTGATTGAGTAGTGTGAGGAAGAGGATATCCTGTAGGATTTTTATTTTGAATGGATGCCTTCCCATTTCCTTCTCAAGTTAGATAAGCAAGTTTCTTCTGCTGTGCCAGTAAGTGAGCAACAAGGGGCAACTTGCTACGTAAATGCGTATCCTCAGTCTCCACTGGTCCTGGGTCTACTTCCTCAAGAAATACAGGGAACACTATTTTTATTCATCTCTGAAATTACCATCTAAGGCAGGATGAATGCAATTCAAACTACTTCTCGAGTCAAATTCCAGCCTCACATGAAGCACATACACAAACATAAGTGATCCCATGCACAGTTTAAAAGCAAATGGGTGTCTTGAGGGACCACAACATCATAAACAAGACCAGCAAATTAGGTAGAAGTGAGTATCTAAGGAGGAACTTTTGAATATGTTGACCTAAATTTCTTTGTGCTTCATTTCCTCCTTTTGTAAAAGAAACATGAACACATGCTTTGCCTTGGTATTATAAGAATTGATGTGTCATGCTTGTAAGACTGGATTCAGGCCCTCAAAAGACAGATAGTGCAACATAAGAAATACTATATTTAACATGAATTTACCGGATACTGTTTTTTTTTAAATAATTGAAAAACGATACATGCATTATTATTTAATGGCATAACAATTTAACACATGCTAATAGGTTGTGAAAGCTTAGGGGATCTCTGTATACACAGCTTATGAATGGTCACTACTCTGAAGAACTCACTGCATATAAAATCACACACCTGTCCAGGAGAAGCTGCAGAACATTCAGGAGTCATTAACTAGAAATAACTTTGCTTTAGCAATATGATAAAAGTACTGGGAAAGCTGAAGGAAACGGGAGGCAATGAAGGAGATTTCAGACTGAGGGGATTTTTTTTTTTTATTGCAGTAGTAGAAGAAATTGTGGGGGGTTCATTGCAGGGTATGTGGGAAAATGAACAAAAAAAAGGGAAAAATGGGAGACAGAAGGATTTGAAGATCTCAGAAATCTGTTCAAAACTTCAGCTGGCATCTGGAGTGATGAAGACACCAGAGAAAATGGCTTCTTTTTTGCCTTTTGTGTAAATAAAGATTTTTTTTTAAGTTTCACTGACAAACCGTAGAGCTCCTTGCTGTAACTGTCAGAGGTTGGTACGGGTTTAAATGCCAAGCAGTGTACTGCTAAGAGTTCAGGAGAGCCTACTGGAAACACTTTAGGAGACTAGTGTTGGTTTTATTGCCTACAGTCCTGAAAGACAGTAGACAGAGGGCTTGCACTGTGGCAATGAGCTCACAGAAGCTCACTGGACTCTAATTAGATTCAAGTTTAGGAAACCACAACATCAAATGTTTGAATCCCAAACCAGAAATTTGGGATTTTTGCAGAGAAAGTTTGGCTAGAGCAGTGACACGAAGACACACACACATATATGTGCAGGGTGGCATTCAGTTTCCTAAACATGGGTGTAGAGAGCCACTTCAGATGCCCCAGGTTTTTGGAGATGTCCGCACAGGGATGACAAATATACCTTCTGGGAGAGCAGCCAGGACACCCCAGAGCATCTCAGGTGGGCCCAAACAACTATGTTTGGCAAACTAAATCCCAGCCTTCAATATCCCTCTTTTTCCGACAAAATATAATGCAATCACAGCGTTTTATTTCAGACCATCCTTCCAGCCTTGTCAAAGGGGAAGTGAAGGGGCAGAGCAGCCTCTATGAAGGCAGGGGTTGCAGAGCTGATCCTCATTCTTCTGCTGGGCATGGCTACATCTTCCTCTCCCCCAAACTTCTGTTCCCATGAAGGCAAGGTTTGCTTCATAATCCAAGTCACTGACTATCAGGAGGACAGAGAGATTTTCCAATATATTTGAGGATATGCGTAATAAACAAATCAGCTGCATATTTTTGGTGATAGATTCAAGACAGAAGCTGAACAAGGTTAGGTTTTTCCTTGCCAAGGATCAAACTGTTTGTTTATATATCAAATACCGTGCTAAATCATCCCTGCCATCTAAGAAGATCAGAGCTTTTCAAATATTACTCTGCAAAACCATCACAGCGTTTCCTGCCATTTGCCACCAAAGGGCCACGGACATACCTGCTGATGTTTCTCTGAATTTGTCACTGGTCTTCTTCTTCCGCCATTTCCAAGGTTTAAAGATTTTGCCAATGTTGGAGAGCTTTCCCTTCCTCTTGAAGGGGGGAGTTTGGGATCCTGGGGCTGGTCCATCTGAGTTAGCAATTGAAGCCTTGTCCAAACCATCAACTGTATAAAGAAAAGAAGTAAAAATAACTGAAGGATGGAAAACAAAATAGTACCCCAACAGCTGAACTCCTCCACTATCACACTGCAACAGGCCGTGTGTGCATCCACGTGGATTTTTCCTGTTTCAGAAGGCAGCCCTGGTCTTCACTGTTTCTCAGCACCTCAACTGCAGCTGTCCAGAACTCGCTTCTCGTGATGCTCCTCTGGCATATTTGCACAGTCTGGTGGTTTGCCATTACTACAGGAGAATTTCTTTCAACCATATGTTTGGGTGACTTTTTCCCTATCCTTGGTGAAGTTGAATAACTAGCTATCATCACACAGAAAACAAAACCCTTGCAACATGAAAACATAAACTATTTCTTTCGGGAAAAATTAATCCTTTCTTAAACAAACCCTAAAGATAACTGTTCCGGCAGTGGAATGGGAACAGGGCTGTTTGATATCCCTGGTAATCAGTCCTTCACAGCACAGCCTGCCATGAGTCAGGCTTCTTATTGACAAAGGGTATTTAACAATAAGCTTTTGAACTGAAGCCAAAATTTAAAGAAGGATTTCTTTACTGCAAAAACGTAGTGAATGATATGAAAACCAATATTTAGCATCAATGGCCAAACTTTGAGTTTTGTGAATGAAATTAAGACTCATCCCACAACATCCTGTAGTGTAAAATAAACTACCCTGAGAAATCTATTATTTATTTCTATTTAAGAATTAAGGTTTCTTAAAGCCTTCTATCTGTAGTCCTGCAAACATGTCCAATGTGTGGAATTTTACTCATATGAGCAATGAAGTAACCACAACTACTTAGAGACACAAAATTAATCACGGGCTTAACTGTTTGTGGCATATAGGCTCTGTAATTGCTTTCATTCATCTAAACATTCTAATTATAACCAATTCGGAACAGAGTTGATGCCACTCTGAACAGCAGTAATGATAATCACAGATCATTTAATCAGAAATGCTATTCAAAAAAAGAAATATCAATGTCCCCATTTTATAGACAGAAAATACAAGGCACAGAATTGTTAAGTGCCTAATTTCATGTTTGCCAAATGGCTTCCTGAATCCTGGTCCTGTGTCCTAGCTGCTAAAAAGATACATATTCAGCCACATAACATCATGGTGCAATCTTATTATTCTATTTCTCAGACAAAGGGTATTTAATGACTCCTATATTTGTCCTAGGCTTTAGATTGATCCGGATGCTAAATAGAAAAAAATAATTTCTGTGAGAAAGCTGATGTAATGCAAACAGAGTCCAAGAAACTGTATTTCCAATGGTTTCAAATAAAGTACTTGGAAGAAAGATTCACTGTATAACTTCATTGTAGTCTATGAAGTCAAAACTAGAGATAAATTAGTATGAAAATGATAGCATTTAAATAAAAAAATCTGAGCAATTATGCCATAAAATTCAATATATTCTGTACTGCCTGAGAGATAGAAAACTTCTCCAGGATAAATCACTGTTATTCAGATGCAGCAGAGTTTAAAGCTTTTATCTGTTTGCTTTGGGTATTTTCTGATCCATAACATGGAGATAAGATGGCATGCAAACAGACTTCAAATGTAAAAAGCAAAGATGTTGGAAAGAACTTGGCTATGTCTACCCCTTGCAGGAGTGCAAAATCCCAACTTCCTCAACTGCATGTCCTAGAGAACAAGGTGAACTTTCGAGAGATTTAAAATGAGACTCCCTTAAAAGGAAGCAGCTACCCCTCAACACACCCTGAGAAGCCAGGTACGAGCTGGGGGATGAGAAGATTGCCAAAGGGAGTGAGCAGCTCTGCAGAGAGGCACATGGAAGCAGAAAGAGCCCTGCAGGGGTGTCCTGCCTGAAATTAGGGATTGCACTTTCACCTGGGCTTACAGGCACTGCCTATGGAGTGCAGTACCCTATGGAATACAGAAGCCTCTGCTGGAAACTGTGGATCTAAGGGAGAACTACATTTACTTGGAGGGTACTTAATAAGACAAGAGAGCAAAATTTATCTTTAGAATTCCAGCTGACATAAGAAGAGATGAGGGCCACAGTTTGCAGTCAGGAAAAGCTAGGTACGAGGCAAGGAAAACAGCACCAGGAGGTGGGTAGTGCAGCACTGGAACAGGTCCTGGGAGGTTTTGCAGGCTCAGCCAGGCAAACCTCCAAAGCTCCTTCTGGGGTTGACCTCACCTACTGTCAGAAACTACTCTGAGTAACCTCCTGAGTCCCTCCCAGCTCAGATTCCCGTGGTGCTAAGGGATGCGGAAACACACGGTTTCTCTGGGAAATCAGCGCTAGCAAATCCAAGTGAAGCGGCGAGAAAAGAGACCAGGATCTGCTGGCTGTAGAGTTCTGTCCTGGGACAGGAGCCAAGCATTATCTCACTGGCAGAAGCCGTCTCTCAGCTCAGTGGAGTGAGAGGCTACCCACTCTTGAGGCAGCAGGACAAAACCCATGTTCT
The DNA here is from genome assembly GCA_013398015.1 of Oreocharis arfaki. Classification (NCBI taxonomy): domain Eukaryota; kingdom Metazoa; phylum Chordata; class Aves; order Passeriformes; family Paramythiidae; genus Oreocharis; species Oreocharis arfaki. The sequence goes on from VZRR01005444.1 coordinate 781,670, forward strand.
TGTCCCCAGTGGCTCAGAAAGGCTGGGCTACTGGTGTGAAGAGCCTGCATCCTGGTGATAGACAGCATGGTCTTACAAACAGTAGAATACTGATCTTTTCAAATCCTCCTGAGCCATGGAATCCAATCTACTGCAGGTGACCACCTCCACAGAAACCTCATCTAGAGTTTTTCCTCCTGTGCCCACCAGCAGAAATGGAGGAGGATTAGGGTCCAATAGCTCCCCACAGAGAAATACTGATTTGTATCAGTCCCTGTTCTGCCCTCTGCTGAAAACTTGTAACTTCAAAATAATTATATCTATCCTAGCTGCAGAAATCTCTCTGCTTCAACTGAGCCAACACTTGAAATTCACGGACAATAATTCTATTCAGGAAGATTGAAACTTTGGAAAACAGATGTCAGCAGAAACTCCTTCTAACAATAAAAGACCAGGAGCTGATTTATCTAGTGAGTTCAACAAGTGGTCACAATTGGGAATTTACTAATCCATGGACCTTGTACCAATTCCCTCACTGGAAATATGTATCTGAAAAGAAGGAATAAGCATAGCCAGATATCACAGACTAACTTTAGAAATAATCTAAGATAAAGTAATATGTCTAGGTAAAATAACTTATTTATATTCAAAAGCACATGTATTATATGTATACATACATATTCACAAGCTAGCACACTTTACCAATTAATAAACTATTTAGAAAAAAAACCATGATTTCAGCGATGACATTTCAGAGCATTTATGGAAAGATCTTTACAAAAGTTATTACTCCTTTGAAACACTCTGCAGGAAACTGATGTTTTAGATGTACACTATTGTCTTTCTAAGTCATGCACTACTTAAGAATAAAGCACTGTGTTTTTCACCTCAGTGAACTTATCTACCTTCTATTAAACGTCATAAACATTATCCATATTCACTGAGGAGAAAAGAAACATCTTAGCTTTCTGAGGTTTAGAGGAGCTTGCTGACTTGTGTTATTCTTTTACTCATACATACAATGTCTTGAAGTCCTGTCTTCTTCCTACCATCTTAAAAAAGCCAGTGACTCACTTCATTGCCTTCAATAAACATTATTAATAACTTTGACACTAGGACTTTTGGCTATAGTATCTGCATAGTTTACATTATCATACTCCAGTCCCTTGCCCTAGGTGAAGATTTTCCAGCTGCAGGATCAGCCAGGAACACAAGAAGGACAAGAAGTGAGGACATTAATCGTGCACATCGGTGTCACACGACGAGATCTTGCTGCAAAAGGCCAACAACAAGGCTAGCAGGGACACTGCAAAGCCAAATCACGCCGCATGGGCTGTCAATTAGAATGAAAGATACAAAAAGGACAGCCTCTGCTCAAGCTTGTGGGCAGCCAGAGAAGATTAGATCAGTCTGTGGATGACCCTGACTTTCCTATAAATGCTTAGAGATGGAAATGCCTGAACATGTCTTATCCCAGGAAGATTGTTTGCAATAAGCAGTGCTGATCTCTGTAGCTGCTGAGGAAACACTTTACTGCTGTGAATGATCTCCAGAGATGCTGTGTGGCTGAGGCAGGCGTGTGAAATCATCACAGTTTTCCCAGGGCATGGTACATTTCAACACTAAGACGTCAGCACTGGCACACTCTAACCCTTTCTTCAGATAAGAACTTAAAAGTAACTTTATAAAAGCAAAATGCAACAAAAGACTGATCCATCAGATCCTTTCAAGCAAGGCTAACATAAATTCCTGTGAAGTAAACAGCTGTGTTTCTGCTGGTTCCAGGCCTTTTGGCCTGAAATGCAGCAAGACCATTTTTTAAAAACTTTGGCTTAAAGAAACTCACGATCAAAAAAAGAGGACTATATTTATGACATTAAATGTTCTGTATTTTTACTTCTGTGTATTTTTTCTCTTGGCAGTGAAAATGAAAAGCCAGTAGAAGAACCTAATTTCCACTCCCCTCACCAGCACCCTTCTACACAATTGATCTAATCCAATCCTGCTGGAGCACTGGTATATATATTTAAGGGATTCTTTCTCACATCAGGGCTGTTAAGTACAAGATGGCACCACCAGAGCATCAGGTTCTCTTCTTTCCCCACCGTGCTGCACTTTTCATGCTGCAATCCCTTCCCCCACCCATATCAGCCAGGGCTCACCCACCTGCACTGCAACTCTGCTCTGGATCCTTGTCACATACCAAGGTTATGAGTGGCAGGACGAAGGAAAAGTCCTCCTCCTATTGCTGGACAACACAACCAAGAGGGAAAAAGGCACAGAAGCAAGTGCTCCATTGATATCAAGGCACTAAGGTAGCACTGGTGCCTAATACTTTCACTAGCAGTAGCTCTCTGGCAGTATTGCCACGGTATCACCACATCACTCTTAAAGCATGTGAGAAAAACCTTTTCATCCTGCCAGAGTACAGGTGACTCAGGGTATGGCCACATCTAACCATGAACGAATGGAGAAACGCATCAGAAGATGCCCTGGCCTCAGTTCAGATTTACCTTACATGTGGATTTGGATTCAATTTCTGTGCTTATTAACTACCGGTTAGCTAGAACAGTTATTTTTTTCTCTTCCTCTCACTGCACCCTGCTGCCTTGCAGGGATGTGCTGCAAAAGTCATCTTGGTTTACTGAGACCTCAAAACCTCTTCTGAAAACAACATGATTTTCTATACCACCTTGCCAGAGGGCACAGAGTTGGAAATAGTTGTTTTTATGGCAGCAAAATGAACATGTTTTTGCAGCTGCCTATTGTCCCCAATTAGCAGTAAGTCATCAACTTGCTATAGAGTATAAGCTGCTTATTCCTCAAGCTTACTGGCAAATTTCAAGACACTGCATGGTAAAAGGTTTGATGTAGTCATTAAAATCAGAAGTCATTCTGATGCTATAAATGTCAGTTTCAATAAGTATCTCAAATTATTATTTTTCCTGACCAGAACCAGATGGAAAAACGGGTTTTTTTCTCACGTTTTTGTTTTGTGTTTTTTGTTCTTGTTGTTTTGGTTTTTGTTGTGGGGTTTGTTTTTTTTTTTTTAATCTACTTGGAAGGGAAAAAAATGCAGCTAATCCCTGGTGGATAAACTGGCAAATGGGAGAGATATAATCTACCTCCAGGCAGCACAATGAATTGGCATCTGCATGCTTTTGCCTTGCCATACATCTGGAGTTTAACTTCAGAGAAACTCTGTCATGAGTTAATTGACTTGATTGTGTTTTAATTAAATGAAAGGAAAAAGCTGAAGCTCAAACGTAGGCGGCAGAGTGGTAGTTTCCATATGGAACTGCCAATATTGCCAAATGTTAATTGGACCTCCCGCTGGCAATGAGCTGAACAGGCTGGGTAGCGGCTACTTCATAGGGATGCTGGCTGCTGCCCCGAAACAGCCAGAGGGAATCCTCCCAGGACAACCACAGCAGGAACAGAGATGACTGCCTGAATACCTCCAGGCTTCTACAAGGATACACACACAAATGCCTCTGGGGTTGTTGGAATCACACTTGGATCAGCAGTGCCAAAGTCCAGTAAGGGCTTCAAGTACGAACCCTTCAACTCCCACTGCTCCACAAGGAAAATGGTGCCTTGCTGCAGAAAGTCAAACGCTACAAGAGCGGAAAATTCAGCTCAAAAGGCCATATTCTGTTCTGCCTGTGATGAGCCCCTACTCAAGCTCTGCAAAAAGCACAGGTACTGCTACACAGGTACTTCAAAGAAAAAGAGGGAAGCCTGTGCTTCCCTGGAAGTCATAGCATGGATGCTCAGGGCTCCACATTTCAGACAAAGAGCCGTGAGGCTCAGAGGGATGCTCAGCCACACTGTTCTCTTCTGCAGTGTGCAAAAAAGGAACATGACCAGAGCCACAAACAATGATGTATTTATTCTAGTTCTCAGTTTCCTACCTGTACACTTGGGATTAACTGGCTAGGGGCCTGGAAAAGCTTATTTAGTTATCTGTCTCTTGCGTAGGATGCCCTAGTCCTACAAGACACTGATCCCCAGCAAGCAAGGAGGGGACCTGACCTTGGCTTCCTACTAATTACACAAGAAATGGGACATAAAACAGGGTTAACTTCAGGGCTTGAGATGCGCTTGCTGCATCGCTGGAGTAAAGTGCAAAAAAGTGTTGCCTTTTTTTCCCTGGTCACAATAACCACCTCAATTTAAGTTGGTCGGTTTGTCAGGTTACAGGCTATCACATCAGTTACCACAAATTGTCTCTTGCTCATGCATCCTAAATGCAGATAACACACTTGTAACATCCTGCTTCGGCAATACTTCACAGTATAGCTTTCACTCCCACTGGGTTAACTGTACAGAAAAAAGGCAAAGTTATTATTTTAGGGCACTCTGTAGAGACACTGGAAATACCATAGGCAACACAGCCAGTCAGGGCTACCTAGCCTTACTAAATTACACTCCTAATGGAACCAGCAGGAACCTCATGGTTCAGAGCTCGTCTGCTCCATCTACACTGGCATCTGAGCTGGGTGTGCTCAACAGTGCATCGAGCACTGCAGTCAGACCTCTACAATCACACCACCTCTCTTCTCAACTGTTTCTTATGTCAAAACATATCAGAGATTCTCTTAAGGTCTGAAAAAACCCCAAAAGGATCTGACCTATGCCTGCAATATGCTCCCAAACAAGTGTTTTTAAATTAATTGTTTACATTTTGGCAACATGCAGTCCTTACTAGAACAGCTACACAACTTCTTCCTCCTCTTCACAAAAATGTTTAACTTCCATACTTCCAGCTTCATGGAGGAGGAGTAAGCAAATGCTCAGCCATCCTGTTACACAGGTTTGAAAGCAATCTGGCCAAAAACCTTATTGCTACCTCCTCTCTCACCCTGGACACAGCTCCAACCAGAAGGAAAAGGATCATAGCTTTAAGGCAGGCTTCTTATTCTTTTTTCTTCAACCTCAATAGTTGAGAAAAAAGCAGCAAATGGAAAGTTTCCAGACAGCTACATTTTCCAGATATATGAAAAGGTCATCATATCAAAGGTCAAAGCAACTCCTCCACAAAAACAGAGGAAAAAAATCCAGGCACAATAACAGAGATGTGGGAGGACAGAAAAAACAACAACTGAAAGCAGTGTACATAAAAGAGCAACCAAACTACTTTGAACAACTGAGCTGTTAATTAAAAATTAATGCTTCTTGTGTCTGAATATTAAGGGATAAATCTCCTTGGAGTATGACAGTATATATTCCTATTTATAGCTTAAATATTTTTTGGGATAATTTTGTAATTTCACCTAAAAGTAAGCTGCATGTACTCATCCTATTAAATTCTATATTGATATTTTTAAAATGTCATATCTGAAAACCAGAACTGCAAAACTGGAAATACTTCCTTACTGACTTTTCTTGGCATAGCCTTAATCCGGGGGAGAAAAATAACTCTAATAAGTTTACAACAAATCTTTTTAGCTGCAGGCAAATGGTAAACCTCCCCAGCAGATACTGGCTAGAAATGTGAAAATAAACTGAAGCACGTGGCTCCTCTCCTCCGTGGTGATAAAGAGGAATGTAAAGAAACCACCTTTGCAGTAGTTAATAGGCATGTTATACCAATGCTGAGATAAAACTGGGTGAGGAGTTTCAGAGGGAAGCCTCTGGCCCTGGTTTCCACTTCCCCAGCTAGCAGCAGGTTACCCTCCATCGGCCCCAAATAGGCCAGGAGCCCCTGGGTCTCTGGTTTGAGCAGCAGCAGCACCTGCTGAGGCAAGGGAAGGTGGGGGAGTACCCCCAGTTCCAGCTCACTGACAGGAAAGATGAGGCAATGGGTATGCCAAGTCTCCGCCCTACTGGAATGTCCCATCCCTGGCATTCCCAGAAACCTGTCAAGATGAGAAACGCAGTCCACAGGAATCTGGGAAAAAGAAACATGAAGGATGCAAAGCAAAGGCAAAGACTTTTATCTGGTGCAAACTCTGCCAAGCATCCCCTCTACCACCAGGCTGCTCACTCCTGGGCAGGTCTAGGTGGTTATCTGAGACCCTCTTAGGAGGCTGTTTGCCTTCAGAGAGTGAACCAGCACACCCTCAGATGGCTCTAGCTACTCCCTGTCCACTCTGAGTCAAAAAACCTAGCAGAACAGTCAAAGCATGGCCAGCACTCTGGCTGCTTATAGCTCCTCTCCTCTCCACGCCTAAGCCAGCTTGAGGCTGTTACAGACCTCAGCTGGCTGGCTCCTCTGGAGGCGTACATCACCCCAAAGGAGATGCTGTAGGATGTTAGGAGATCACTCGGCTAACTCACCTGCTCTGAATAACTGGCTAAAGGACCCAGCTGCTGATCCCTCCCTGATGCCTTTCAGCCATGCCTCTGATATACCCGGAAAGACAAAGGCACTTCCCGGCAGATCTCTGTCTGTGTCCCCAGAAGCCATCACCACTGAAAGCGGAGTGGCAGCTTTACAGAGATGCTGCTCACACAAGTGGGCTTCCAGTCATCTCAGCCTGTGTTTTTGCACCACCACAACCGAAACCTTAGCTGAACCACCAGCCATGCTGGTGACCATTTGCAAGACTGCACGTTATCACTGCACTGAGACAAAAGAAAAACAGCCTTGTATCTGGGCTTCTAAAACTGAGTCAGCTCCTACTACTAAGCTGGGGAGTGTACCACTGAGCTGGGGCAGGAACAGAACAGGGGTGAAGGGGAGAGAAGTCTGTGAAGAGAGGGAAGACTTCTGCCAGGAAGTGATCACCTGAGCTCACTGCCAGCAGATGCAAGAGATGCTCTGACACCTTCAACACATCCAGTGCTGAAATGCTAACATCATCAGCTGTTTTCCTTTCCAGCATGAAAAAGGTGGGGAACTCACTCCAACTCATTCCAGACCATCAGTGCCCTTGCCAAACACAATTCTATATGAATATTAGACATGTTTTTCCCTTTATTATTACTAACTTTAACCAAACCTTTCACAATTAATGTGTTTATACATCTGAAAGCAGGTTTGGATTTGTGGCCTCCCATCCCAGTGCTTCCCCACCCCTAAGTACTATGACAAGGAGTTCCTGACCTACAAAGAATACTTAAGTACCCAAAACCTTAGGAGCAATTTGATCAGTCATGTAATTAAATGCCTGGGACAGGACAGCCCAGAGCTCACTGTGCTGCCTTCAAGAGCAACATTTTCTTCTTTACTGGCACCACTTCAACACCCTTTTTTCTAGTACAGGAAACAGCATATTGCACTTGTCCAAATGTGTGCGAGTCAATCTCAAGGCAAATAGTCTCTTTCTGTGACCTTGCTGGCCTCAGAACCCTGCCAGGGAGGTCAAGAACACTTTTAAAACCCAACCAGCAAATTTCTGATTGTTGCTGTTACTGCAAATATTTGTACAGGCTTTTAGCTCTGCTGTCTTTGTAGAGAGAACGGTGTTTATTTTTAAGTTCAGTTTTTAGCTGCCTTTAAAATGCTCATCTTTGTTGCTAGATACCAGCTTGAACAAACAATAATAGTAAGACTCCAAAATACTCCGAACAACCTATTAGTGATTAAACAGTCTTCTTAGTCAAAATACCAATTTGCCAACTCTAAAACCACAGCCTGTAAAAATCATTCATATCATTCTGTATGTATAATATCATAATTCTGAATACAGTCTAAGTCATCTTCTTTGCTATGAGGAAATGGGAGTCGCCAAGTTGCAGCTGACTTTTATTCTGCATCATGTTTCATTACCCTCTTCATTCCCAGCCACACAGCAAACAGCTGTTTTATTCCCTGTATCTTGTTCTTTACTAGGGCCAAGGTGGGGGAAACCAGGCACAAGATGACATATTTGTCAGCCCAGCTGCCCTTCTTTTGCCAGTTTAAACTTGGACACTCGGGGGCATGTTCACGTCAAAGGACAGGTCTGTGCAAACTGTGATGGGATTCAGTTTCACTTTAAAAACCAGTATGGTCCCTTTCCTACACAATCAAGAAACAGTAATTCCATCAAGCAAGGTGATGGCACTGTAAATCACTACAGTAAAACCCAGTGGAATTGTAGTACCATCTTCATGAAGGTTTGAGGCTGTATCCATACATATTTTTTTACTTCAGTTTTTCCATGGAATCAGTGTTTATGGAAGTGAGGTGCTGGTAACCAAAAAACTTCAGTTGGAACAAATTACAGATGAGAAAGGTGCTGCCCTTCAGCTCATTGTGCTGGGATGCTGGGCTGGAGCCCGCCGTGTTCACAGCGTGCACCGGGGGCACAGGTGCTTGTCACTCGTGGAGGCAGGGTTGGAAAACCAGGATCCCCCCTCCCTGTGGGAGAGCCAGCAGCACTCTCCTTTTAGGTCCAGGCACCAGCCCAGGACTAACCAGAGCATCAAGTACTCCTGGGAGGGAAAAGGAGTAAAGAAAGGGGCTTGTTGAAGCTTCAGTTGAGGAGACATCATCTTGTTGTCAGAGAAGGCACTGAGAATATGCTTTGCTCTCGCAGCAGATTCTTCCCTTAGGGAAAAACAACTACTCTGTAAGAGCATCATCAACGTGGCAGATACATAATTGATACCTTCATTTCCCCCCTTGCTTGTTCCTGATGTATTTGAGGCCTCCACTAATCCACTGCTCTCTGTTAATAATGAATGACTGCATTATCGTGGTGCTTAAAGAGGGCTGACCATAGATCAGAACCTCTTTGTTAAACGAGTGGTACCAGAAAAAACATTCTTGTTCAGCTCCAAGTATAAAATAAAAGACAATAGCTTGAACAATAGATTTCTGATTTTCATTGACACCTGCTCAGCTGTTGCATTTAAAAAACTCTCTAGCTATCCACAAGTCCCTACGACTTTGCAGCATGCCCCCTTCTAACTTCCTCTCTCATTCAGACATTGGCATTTTAAGCAATCATGAAATAAATCTCTGCTGTCTGTAGGCAAAAACAAAATGCCAACTTGAACTTTCATGCGCCAGTTTAAACTGAACTGCTTTAGCTGAAGTTGGATGAGCATCCCCTGAGTTGGAAAAAAGGACCAAAAGCAAGGACCAACAGAAAACTTACCAGACCCCATCTCCTCTCCACCAGTGCATTCCAGCACTATACCGCCTCATGGCCTAACAATATTGATTCAGTACTCAGCTTCAGCACACATACTAGGGTTTCAAAGGACACCAGAGGAAATGCCTGTTGGCCTGTCAGGGGCACCTGAGCCCACCCAGTTACTCCAGCATATATCACTACACTGCTGTCCAGGAAAACCATTCATTTTTCTAAGTGGAGTTAGGAGTTAGCAGTCATCATAGCCCAATGAGGCATTTTAAGCCTTCCAGTTACCATTAAGATGCATTCAGGCTGATTGTGAATCAGAAAAGATACTGATTTATTTACTTTGTCCAAAACCCAATACAGACTACAAGAATAATTTAGCCTACTTTAGCCAGATTAATGCTGACAGAGGTCACTCCCACCGTACGGAATGACACACTTCACTGTATTTTGTATTTTCTCCAAGACTGTCTTTAAAACCTCAAAAAATTGAGTTTTCATTGAACAAAAATTGTTATTATTCCTTATTTATTTAGACATAAACCAGGCTACATGACCCTTGAGTAATTATGAGCCAGAATACAAAACACTGACATAATCACTTAAAAAATCAAACGAAAATGAAGCTGTTCTCGCAATTATCAGGTTTCTTTAGTTTTATGATTACAAGTGCCATGACCTTGTTGATGCAGATGAATTGAACACAAGAGCTTTACTATTTAGCCATGTGCTTAAGAGTGTCATAATAAGAACTTGATTAAAATAAAAGAGGTGGTGCAAAAAAACCCGAATGTGACTGGCAAGCCCAGGACCTACAGCTAGCAACTCCAACCAGCACTGGAAATCCCAAATCTTTGCAAGTAAAGTATGTACAGCATCAGTCTTCACCAAATTCATCGTTGGCATTATTCAAGCTCTATAAAGATTTCTTTTTTAAACTACTACCAAATGTTTTCCTAGAGAGGGAACATTATGTGACGGTCCCTGGGAAAGCAAGCCATTTCTCAGGAAAGCCCACAGGAATACTTCAGAAATTCCTGCTTGCAGTTTCTGCCTGACCCGACTGTTTCTCATCCTGGGCTTTCTGCAACTCACCCAGCAGCTGATGCACCCAACAAGGGAGAGAAAGGGTTATTTATCTGCTTAGTTAATAATGAATCAACACATGGACAAAGTGTCCCACAAAGGAACGAGCAATCACTGTTTCCACTGGTGGTACTTCCACAGGGTCTCTCTCCAAGGGTTTGCCCAGAGGTGAGCAGTCCACCCTAGCAGGCAGGACTTGCTTGGGTCTCTGCTCTTCCTGCTCACTGGCCCCCAAAACACTAGGGATCCAAGGAGGGAAAGGAAAGCAGAGACCCCACAGATGATGGATGATCTTTTCCCCGTGCTGATGGGCACAGAGGGAACACTGGAGCCCTGGAATGGCAAGCAGGAGTCAAACCCGGACCCTGAGCGAGCCCCTCTGCAAGGCATAGCGTCTTCACAGCCACTCCCCAGTGCTACTTTGACTGCGTGGTTTGAAACCTGTTGAGCTCCAATCTCAACTGCTGGAGCAGAGGGTCTTCCTACAAACCCTGGCAATTCACCTCCCTCAGAAAATACCTCCTGAAAAATTCTATGCCATTCTGGAAAAAACTGCCTTGGAACTCCACCTCCAGCGAAAAATGCTTTCTATTAGAACAGGTTTTGAAATAGAAAGGTTAATAATTATTCTTTAAAAGAGCACCTTCAAGCAGCTTACGAATAAATGATGGCAACTTTGTTGAGCTTAGCAAGAGGCTGTGACATTTTGGAAATGAAAAGAAGTGATAAAGAGTTCAGTCATTTTTCTTGCCTTGAAAAACGTTCACAATTTCCCTTAAACCTCCCTCCCACTCTTGCTAACGTTCAAGTACTTGGCACACACATTCAACCTTTTTAGACCCTGCACTCACTTTTCACCCTGGCTGGATGCTGAACTTCGGGAGAGAGTGGTAATTTTCTCTCCAGGAGAGACCCAAAAAGGGACTGCTGCATTACACCACGCAACTCCTTGCCGTGGGCAAGCACTGTCTTTAACATGCTGTGCTCACATAAGCTATGGCAGAGCAGGGAAAAACCTGGAATTGTGATGAAACATATATAAGCCACAATAAGCAAAACAGAAGATTTCTGTATTTAGTAGGATATTTTCTGTATATCAATAAAAATAAATAATACAAGGAATATAGGTAAGCACAGCAGCACAGACTGACTCAGGTTTTTTAAAAAGTGCTAAAAAAGCACCATTAACCTTCACTGAATATTTCCTTGTTCTAGAAGGAATGAAATTAAACTAAATCAAGTGCTAACTGGCTCTTTTAATTTTTTTTTTTTTTTAATTCCTGTATAGGATCATGAATAACATACTAAACTGAAAAGCACAGAAATGCAAGATATTTCTTACTCAGGCTTTTTGACAAACGTTATGACATTTCATGCATTTATGAATAGTGGTCACTGGGAACCAGTTCTGTAAATATTTTCACTTGAACAAAAACACTTTAGTGTCATGTTTGTGAACATGTACACAGCCCATACCAACAGGGCTGTATGCAGCCTTGGATTTGAAAGGCTGCCTTCAGGTTTTAGACAGGCGTCAGCATGAGGAGGAGCAGCCTGGCCAAGCATCCAGCTGGTGATCCACTGTAAATCAGCCCTTGCCAAATCAGCTCAGCAATGCTGGAGCAGCCAGCTAAAGGAAAGGGTCCATGGATTGTGTCAAGGTCCCAGGGAAAACACGATCCTATTTCAGGTAACACCTGCTCTGCAGAGGATGAAAAACCTTCAGATGTGACCTCAAAGCTTCCAATCCAAACAGCTCCATCACCAACACTGCCTTCCCACTTCAGTCAGCCTCTCCGCTGACTTTAAAGTTCTGTCTTTTAAACCACGTGGGAATCAAAGGTTTGAGTGGACTTTTAATTATCTTTCATCCCAACACAGACTTTTAGAGTATAATTGAATTTTGTGGGAAGTTTAGCTTTGAGAAAAGTTAAGGAGAAAAAAGTAATGAATAACAAGAAAAAAAAAAAGGAGGGATTACTATAGCACACATATTTTCTTCACACTCAGAGCAAGACAAAAGCCTGTATCTGCCTAATTTGCTCATGTGCTAGGAGTACCATGGTTTGTCACTAATACTGCACACTTTTATGCAGACCCGTGCCACAGCAAGGTGCCAGTGGCTGGGAATGTCCCCCGGCAGGGGTGTGAAGCTCACAGGGATGCTCAGTTCCCTTCCCCAGCAGTGGCAGCACTCCGGGCTCAGCACCTGCTCCCCAGGGAGGCAACTGAGCATGGAAAAACACAAATGCAAAATATGAAGTCGCTCTTGTTATCCACGCAGAGGGAAGTGCCTCATTACTAAATACTCTGGAATCCAGGGCCTTACATGCTGGCTTTTAGAAAGGACCTTTGACTCCATATAATATTTTAATAAACCCACCAATTTCACAACTAAAACAAGCCAGAGCTAAATGTACAGTGCTAGAATACTTCCCCTGGTGTGCTTTGGTCAAGCTGTTGAAAAGAACATAATCTCAATTTTATATCAAGTCATAGTACTTTTCTGGAGTGTATCTGGATGTTGTTTTTATAAGTACAAAACTCTGCTGATAGGAACAGGTGAGTAATTGGTGAATATGCTGCAAGGACTATAACTAAAAAATATTATGTAGGTTTTTGTGCAAGGAAAATTCCCATCACTAATTTCACTGACATGCACTTTAATATTCAAGGGCCTCTTTTATCAGACAAATACAGAAACACTCGAGGAAATGAAGGGCTGTATCCACAAAACTGAAGGATCCAATTTACTTCTTATGGAACCTACTCTGAACTGGGGAGGCCCAGAGCAAATCCCTGCTACTGCAGGGACACTTAACCTACCACATTTCCTAAACCTGCCTAATTCTACTAGGGGAGGGCTCTAGGGGAGCTCTGGGGAGCATTGTTCTATCTCTCACCTTCTCTCACATACCCTTCCTCAAATTGCAAACAACTGCTACTACCAGACCTCTGGCTTCTCTATTTTCATGGACACGACAAATATTTTGAAAAATTGACAGTTATCCTGAAAATTGTGCTATGGACATTTACAGCAAAATACAACACAAATCCTAGTCTGATGCTAAAACCTTCGGTGAGTATATGTGACTCCACACGTGTGCATCACTCAGTGGGACTTCACCCACAATTCCTGGGGTAGAAAAAAAAGCTCCAGCAAATGTGTCAGAAAAAGAGCCATCAATATGATACCAACAATAAATGCATTGAGATAAACTAATGGTTGCCTTTCTCACTTAACTTCATAGTAAGCTGCCAGGCTAAAGACGGTTACTGGAAGTCCCCAGAAAAGACTTTTCACTTTGCCACCCATTTCCTTGAAGCACCATCTCTTGCACCGCCTCAGCGTTATCCCAGTTTCCCTCCTTTCCCTCTCACCTCAAACACAGCCCCTTTTTTCTCACCATGCAAGAAGGACATTTTTTGTCTCAAAACTTTTGCTACCACTCCACATGACAAAAAATAAATTTAAAAAAAAAATCACCAAAAACGGTAGGAGCAAAGATTGAATTATAAAGAAATATATAAAGTAAGACAAAATAAACCTCTCTACATTTGCAAGTATTCCCTGCATTGATGTCTGGACATGTAAGTAATCACTCAAACCAGAAAGAATAGGCTCCATGCTGGTATTTTTTTAATGAGATTGAAGTGCCTGCTATTTGCTTTTAGGAAATGGCTAATTTAATTAGCAGCACTGCATCTGTTCTTCCTTTCCTCTTCCCTCAGTATTATGTGGAATTTACTGCATAAAGAATACAAAATCTAAACTGAAAGAAAGAAGCCTCTGGGCTCATATATACAGAGTATGTATCAATTCTTAGGGGGTTAAGGAAAACTCATCTGTGCCACCAGACTCCTCCCTGATGACATAAGGACACTGGTCTCAGTTCTGCCCTGCTGCTACACACAGCCCCTCGGGGAAAAAAACAGGTTGCCGAATTTGCTAACCAGTAGCATTCCCATCCAGGGACTGTCAGGCTGTAATGATGTTATCTGCTAAACCACAGGCAGGCAGGGGCTGAGGAGCCTGCTCCCCTACAAAAGCTAAAGAAAGAGTTAACCACAGCAGTGGGATAACTCATTAGCTGTCTTCAGCTGATTCCTTCACCATGGTGAACTCACCTAACAAAAGATTTTAATTGTTTTTTTGGTTCACCTCACCTTCTGGTGATGTTTCCTGCAATGTTTCCCTTCTGTGGTTGAGGAAACCTCAACTACAATGAATGCAATGTAGGAGTTTCCACAGAAAGAGAGAGAGATGTTTTCTCTACAGATAGATCCCTAAGGACAGCTGGTGGAAAGGTAAAACCAGGAAGGTGCATGGCATGACTTCAACCATTTGTGCTCACTTACGTCCATGGCCTATGACGTTCAGGTCTGACAGACTCCATCTGTAGCCAGGTGGGGGAATAACAATATTTAATTATCACACAAGACACATCTTCAGGACTGATTAATGCTCATGGAAGAATTCAGAGTTGGGAGACATGAACCCTTCCAGATCACACCAGGGTGATTATCTGTGGCCCTTATTCTTACACGCTATTAGATCTTGCTAATTTTGCACTGAAGCAGCTGGGGAAGGCTTGTACCGATCAGGGCTGAGCTGCAGCCACTGCAGCCATTCCCAAGCTAATAACTGGTCTATGCAACAGGTACAGTGTGCAGTGACAGATGTCAAATTTTGTGTGCAGCTTCTCCTACTAACTAGAGAAACCTGCCACATCCCAAGCTTTTGTTAATGGTTTAAAATGTATTGAAAATAATGCTTAGCTTTTGCATACTTTCTAGCGGCCTAACCCTGTATTCTCAAGGTTTTTTTAATCACTCATGGATGTCAGCTAGAAAGGTACATTTTTTCCCTCTTTTTCTCCTTCAAAAATACATAATCCTAGAGATCCAATACTGACATTAAATACTTCTTTCCTTCAACACATTCTTTATTATGCACTTCAAGCTAAGCTACAGAGTTTCCAGGTACATTAAATGTTTCAGAAACACTCTGTTCATCTTGCTGAATCTGGCTAAAATATGCTCTCCTCCTCTATTCCCCCCTTGCCTCTGGTAGCAATGGGAAAATTAAATCAGCAGGAGGAGAAGTGCTGGGGGGAACTGAGAGAGAGGTGTTGCTCTAAGTGTCCAAGATACTTGTTTTTTCAGTTTCAGGTTTCTGAGAATTCCCCTAGGCATTTCCAACACAAACTTTCTTCCCCTTTTCAGAATCATGTTCTCTCTGTAACATGACACAGTTACATGACAGTATAGTCCAACAAAAAGCTTTAAAAGCAGAGTGACATGCAGGTAATTTCTGCAACGCTTTGTAGTTAATCCGTCTCCCTTTTTCTTTCTGGCTCATGTTTTGCTAGTCTCATTACTTTCTCCTCCAGCTAAAGTATATACTATTTCTGCCTGGTCTTTGTCCAGCTCTCAAGAAGCTGGCTTTATCCACAGTCTTAGCTGTCTACTTTGCTGTTCACTCCCTTGCACAGACACAGTCTCTGCTATGTCTCATTTATTTCTTCCATACCCTCTTTCTATGTGTCAAAAGCAGCAATATTCAAACAAGAATAAGCAACAGCACTATTTTTCCAAGAAATAAAATCTAGTGCCCCCTCATAAGAGTCGGACCAGCCTTCCAAAACTCTCCTTCAAGAATTTAAGCACAGGAGCTACTCTGCAATTACTGCAATTCTTTTAAACCTTGTATGGATTTTTAGCGCTAATTATTAATACTAATATTCTCCTATTTCTATCAATCACTCGAACAGTTCATGGGAGTAGGAGAATCACGCATGGTGGAATAATGTGTATCGCAGGAAAACCACTACACCCTTCTCTGTACCAACATAAAAGAGGCCAGATTTGCAGTGCACTAGAACACTGCTTCACATTTTCAGAACAAGAATATTCTTAGCATCTGTGCCAAAACCAACACTTCCTTCCCCTCAGAAATGCAATAAATCTGTAAAACTCCAAGAAACAAACCAGTTATCTTCAGACACATTGAATGAATTTACAGGGAAGGAAATGCACAGCCAGTTCTGAATTATTAACAATGAAATAAATTATAACACATTATAAATGCATAATTTAAACACATCTAATTTCTTGGCAATGAACTGGTTGGGGTTTTTTCTCCTCACAGACAGCTAGTATCTAAAAATCATTTCCCACCAGCTTAGAGAGACTTTAAGATGTAACGTGACTCAAATTACGTGATTGTATCCCCCTAAATCTCTTCCATAAGCATGCCATGAAAGTGTCATTTCTTTGTTGACTCATCCAGAACCTTGGGGAAAAAAAAGGGAGAGAAAAAAAGCCCACAGAGATTAGCTCTCA
The DNA here is from genome assembly GCA_013398015.1 of Oreocharis arfaki. Classification (NCBI taxonomy): domain Eukaryota; kingdom Metazoa; phylum Chordata; class Aves; order Passeriformes; family Paramythiidae; genus Oreocharis; species Oreocharis arfaki. Next base: position 798,097 of record VZRR01005444.1, read on the forward strand.
GCCTGGGTGACTTTATATTGCTTGTTATGACATAAATATTTCAGGTAAGTCGATCTCTGGGGGTTATAAGCAAGGAGAGCAACTGGGAGAAGAGTCACAAACCGGACCCTCCCTTACTACTCACATCACACCACATTTTTAACTCAGGAAGCTGCTGCTGAGTGAAATTCACTTGTTTGGTGCCCAAGCATTAGACATCTCTTTGTGTCCCTTCAACAGCAGAGGTGAGAGGTGTACAAGCCATGCTGAGGCTTTCCACGGCCTCACGGGCACACACTGGCTAGGAGCAAGTATCCCATGCAACTCGCTCCCTACACTATCTGCAGCTGGGGCTCTTCCATGAACTGCCGTTGCTCCAGACATCCGTGCAACAACCCTTACACACTTATATGGTTAACTGGCATACACCTGCAGAGGCTGCAGTCTGCTGAGGATGCAGGCATGGACACTGGCACATGGCACCAGCTTACCAGCTCCTGGTTTGAGAAGGAAGATCACTGGAGATCGCTGGTGCACCCAACTGCAGCAGGCTGAGCTGAATGCAAAGCCTGGCTCTTATAATCACAGAATGTTTGGAGCTGGAAGGGACCTTAGATTATTTAGTTCAAAACCCTCTGCCATGGGCAGGGAACTTTCCACATTCTGGCTTCCAGGCTCCCATTGCTGTAGTTTGTTTCTTCAAAACATCATCCTCTTCAGTGACAGGCTGCCCTCCCATGAGGTTTCTCGGGCATTCAGACCAAATTTCACTCATGACAAATGCTATTTTACTTAGTTCATCAGAATACCAAACAGAAGTTGGGATCCAAATCCCTGCTCTACAGCCATGCAGGAAGGCCTGTGTTCCAGCCCTGTCTTCCTCCTCAGCAGAAAGGGTCAAGTGAAACAACAATAATTTTAGTGTGCATCAGCAATGTTGCAAACCTTAGAAATAAAACCAGGGGTGACAAATCCCCAGACAAGAGTACACTTCCTGAGTTGAGCTTCCAGCAATGAAGAAAAGTTCTTAAGCTTGAAAAAGAGTCCCCGTGTACCTGTAAGTCTTGTCAGCAATGTTGTAAGCTGAAAGTGTAAATTATGATAGCAGTGAAAACATCAAGTTTCATCACATATTGGTTATTCTAATTGTGCAAATCATTGGCTAAAATCAATAAATATTAGAGATTGCCTGTATTTTTTGTGAATTATCTCTGGATCATAAACTACATAATCTGGTTGCACAGATCATGCAACAGCCCAGGCTTTAAAGGCCAACCAGTATCTAAGGCCTCTGCATCATTCTTGGACTTTTACTGGGCAACAAATTAAAATATTCAGATTCAGAAAATGCAAAAAGGATTAAATAACACTGAAGTGACTATGGTGCATCTACCTGATGAGAATTTATTGACAGTTTAGGCAGATGGTCCGAGTGAAGACATCTTGAAACACTAATTAAAAAAAACACATTCTCAGGGGTGAGGAATGCAGGCTGATCTTTGGGAACAGAATTGGTTTTGCTCATATGGTTTCAAATGTTAGGACAGCTGTATCACAGCCTAACTCTGCTAGGCAAAACATCATTCCAAGTCATATGAAACCAATGCAGGAATCAGAGAATAAAAAGGCAAGAAAGCCCTTACCTTTTCATATGAAACTTTATTTTCACAAAGCTATCATTGACATAGATTTGGTATTAACACTCCAATGATCTGTCATTCTCATTCTACTTATATGCAACCTGACAGCATACCCTATACTTCCATACAATGATGGAGCAACCACGGATCCTCATTTCTCCCCAGCCTTTTCCCTCTTATGCTGATTACCACAGTTGTACAAAGCAGCTAGAAAACAAAAAGGTAAATAAGACTTTCCCTTTGGACAGAAACTTCATTTCCAAGTGTCCAAAATCCAAGTCAGGGACAGAAGAAATTCATATTCCTACACAGCAACCTTGTATCAAGCCTTGCAAGAAACTCCAGTCTTAAATCAAATTTCCTAATAACGAGCTGCCGTATGATTAACAGAGGTAATTTCATGGTCTTCACTGATTGCTAGTCCAAACCACTATGTGGACTACAAATAGGCAAGGTTAAATTGATTCACACATTGTAGTATCTAAACCCAGAAAAAAAACCCCAAACCCAGAAGAGAGGACACTCAGCCCTGTCACCCATGTGATTCTGGTCAAACACAGTGAGAAGAAAAAGTAGAACATCTTCACACCCTGCATCACCTGGATACCCATGGTGATCTTCCTACGTAGTTCCTGCTGAACCATTTCATAAGACACCACAGGAAACAGCACACTCCAGACCCCACCATAATTTTACATTTGCCCAAAAAAACACTTGCCAGTGTAGGGGTTGTAGAGTTCATGTATGGCGGGNTGTCACTCTTTGATTTTGGTTTGGGGGCATGAAAAAAAAACTAACAAAACCACCCCTCATTATCTGCCTACTTTTCCTGCTGATGGTTTGTAGCCAGTTTCCTCTGGCTCAGCAGGGGCACCAGCAGCCAGCCTCACTCTCTGGGATCTGCTGGGGGCAAACAAGACCAGAGCTACCGCTGCCTGTATTAGAGTAATTTTATCATCAACAGCTAACTACCTCCTTTCTTTTTTCCTATGCCTAGCACTAACCCTACTCGAAAGTAAATCATTTTGTATCAGAAAAAGAACAGGATCAGGAATCTGCCTTGTGCCAGCTAGAGAAGACAACGAGTGGACAGTTCAGAAATGACTCCTCCATATGGGACTGAATGGCAGCTAGTGGGGGTATTTCTGCATATTAGAAATATTTTTCTAGCTACTGTTACAATTCTAATACAATGGGCAGAAATAAGGTCTGGGAGCAGGCTGTTTGCCAAAGAATTTTTAAAAAAATCCATCAGTGATTGACCCAAGGCATTAAGAGCACTCAGTACTGTGTTTTAAAACAATTCAGTGAAAAACAAATTCATACCAGCAATGATTCAAAGTATTTTTCTGCAATGTTACATTTTTTAAATCTCAAAAAGGATCAGTGTCCAGATTGAATAAAGAAAAACTTTAAGGAAAAACATATAAAGAAAGATACAAATGTGTAAGTCTTTTCTGTCTTTAATAGGCTGAACTGCGATACAGTGCAAACACCAATGAGGATCTGAGAGCTCTTTGGTTTCCTCCTGGCTGTCTCAGGTGCTGTCCTGCTTCATTGTGATCAGTTTTCCCATTTAAATCAAGGAATAATATAGAAAGGTCTGGAAAGCACTTTGAAATCTGTAACAGAAGACACCACCTAAGGACAAGGCCATATTACTTAGGAGCAGTAAGAAAGCCAAGGAAGAGGACCTAGGAAGGAAGGACAACTGATCCCAGGGGTGGCTGGGATCCAGCAGCGTGGGATCAGTTGTCACTGGGGCTTAGCACAGGGGGCTCAGCAGGAAACAAGATCTTCCATGAGCTTTTCATCTGTGGGAAGTATCGGGGTGGTCATCTGAGAAGACAACCCCCACACAAACACAGGCAGCCAGCAGGGCTCTTCCCCTGCCCGGGAGTGCTCCTTCTCATGGCAGATGAGGAAGCTGATGATTAACACTGAGAACAGGTGATTAGTGGCTACCAAACATGAGCACATGAAGATATCTCAGCCCGCATGCCTGACATGAAAGGTCACGTACCCTGGCAGCTAAACGAGGAGAAATCCTGGTCATCCGTGAAGCAGCCTCAGAGGGAGAAGAGGTGAGACCTGGGACCTGCAGAGCACAACACCTTTGTGTCCCCACACACACGCAGTCCCTGTGGTGTGGCTGGTCCCCTGTGTCCTTACGAGACCCGTGCTCTCAGCCATGCCCCAGGGTGCAGGCTCAGGTTGCAGCCTCCTCTGCAGTGAGGAATTGCTGCAGCTGAGGAGCCGCGGGGGCACTGCTCGGCTCTGGCAGATCACAGAGCCTGCAGCAGCACGCACACTTCATATTCCATAAGCATGCTATACTTTAAAGTGTGCACAATTTTTTCTCTACAAATAGTGATTCATTGCACACGCTTACATTCAGACCCTCACCAACAGCACAGATCGGAATCATAGTGCTGGGAGCATGATGAGACCTACACTTCCAGCAGTTGCCATTGCTTTTCACATTTCAGCTCAAGAAACACAAGCATCAACTCTTAAATAGAGCTCTTGCAGTTGCCATTACTAGCAGGCAACTTCATGGCTACCCATTCTGTCTGAAAACACGGACTTTTTATACCTTTCACTAGGTCTCCAAAATATTCACTCAATCAGCCTGAAGTCTGAGGCAGATTATGTACTTAAGTAACCCAAATTCTGGAGCTGTCACAACTGTAGCCCCATCTGACAAGACTGGTAGGGTGAAAAAAGAGTTTCCCAAAAAGCTGAAAAGCTTTGGCTAGAAATTTAGCAGCAAAAACAGTACACCTTTACATTGTACTTACAACTCTTCCATAACTTACAAAAGCATGAAAAAGAGGGGGAAAATGAATAGGATTCCCAGCACAGTCTTATGAGGGTTCAGCCTCAAAGTCCCCAGCCAATTTAAATCTCAGGAAAAAAAATAAGGAAGATGAAGTTCTCTGCTAAGAATGTCCCTTGTGGCTATGGACAAGTCATTTGGGGCTTCACATCAAATGAAACTTCCCATTTCAGCTCAATAGCTCTGCTTTCCACTCTTTCAAGTGCAGCAAAACCTGAAATGACCAGCTGATGGGTGTGTTGGGAGTAGTTCACTGCACCTGTAAGTGCTTTGAAATGCCTTCCTGAAAAAGTGCAACGAGTTTCAAAGTTCTTCCACTTTTGAAAGGAAAAAGAGCCAGAGGAGAAAAATCAATTTCCTTTTTAAACCCTCTAAGAATTATTACTCTGAGGGCTTTTCTGCACATTCAGAGCCATAGCGGACTGAGTCAGGATGAGAATTTAAGTCTATGGCTGAGCATCTCCATGTCCAACCCCTCAGGAACAGGAGGGCTTGCTCTACAACAGCGCCCTCAGTAAGGCCCACAAGCAGCTACTAATGCAGAGCACTACTGGAGTAACCTCTTTTACTAGACAAGTCTTGGAATTGCTCCATGGATAAGCAATTAGTTTGTTTACCAACACCTAGAAGTGCTGAAGCAAATATTAGTTTTCCATTTCATTTCAGGATTATGACAAGGTTGCCCAGATAGCACAATTACAATTCCTCCACACAGACACAGGTGAAGCTGCTGTTTCCTTGCCCATGAACAGGAAATCCCATAAAGCCAAGAGAGATGAAAAGGAGCAGTCTGAGAAACATGTTCACTTCTGACCTACGAGAATCATTTCACCGAGTGCCAAGGTCAACAAACAACAGGATCCTACCAGTGACTGCTTTCATCTCATGGCGGGAGCTGGGTGGGAAATGGGTTTCCTGTGCTGTTGAAGTACATTTTCATGCCCTTGAAAAAAACTGTGGGTCTGTAAGAGTATGAAATGCAAGCCAGTTTGTGCCCTGTTTCTGCAAAACATATGCGAGGAAAGGAACTCCCCCCCACCCCAGAGTTAACAGCCCTGCAGATTACATCCTTGGCACAGCAGGTCAGCACAGGGATCTGACCCCACTCTTCAGCTCGCCCCACTGAGCACCCTGACCAGTGGGGCAAGAGTTTCCCAGGACCTTCCCTTTGCAACTTGTCCTTCCTCTTCACGTACCTTTTGCTCGTGCTCCACGCTCCATGCTGAGCCGCCTGACCTATTCCGAGGAACACTAACAAAGAAATTTCATTCTTGACAAGGCATCGCTACTCAAGAAACAGCAAAGATCTTCTGCCACCTAACTAGTTCTGCCTTGAAATGTTACCTTCCCAATAGGCTGATCGTGTCTCCACTGTTTGTTTGTCTGTGCTATGGCTGGTACTGAACTAACAAGGAACAAATCCAGAAGGAAAAGAAAAAAACAAACTGAAAAAATTGCACAGATCTGCTGCCCTTTGATAAGCTGTAGATCAGAAAGCAGAAGTGATAGCTTTTGCACACAATGGCTGATAACCTCCAAAAGCACTGAACTCCAGACAGTAAATGGGGAGAGAGCACATTAATCAAGTCCTACCAGACGTGGGGAAATCAGAGAAGAGGAAGGAAAATGAACAAGGACAGTATGTACTCCTCCTTATCCACATATCTATACTTCCCAAGCTCCTGTTGCAATTGACGTTTGTTTGCGTTTTCTATCCATGGCAAATAACAAACAAGCTTTAGAAAAAGCTATCTAAATGACTGGAAAGCTGTAACCTATGAGAAGGAGCAAAAGCTGCCTACGGAGACTGACCAGCCAATCCAAGACCTGCTTTGCTGCCCATCTACCACTCATAGTTATGGGAGATGATTAAAGCCCAGATTGTCCTGTCCAAAACACTTCAACACCCGCTGACATGCAGCTGATGGCAAACTCAAGCAAGACGGTATTGCTAAAGAAAGTTCCAACGCAGTACGAAAATCTGATTCTTCGTCTCTTTATAGGCATGCTAGTCTGTCTGGTACGAGTCTACATCTGCCCAGTTGAGAAGGACTTCTGAATTTTACGATTAGACCTCAGTCCTGTGCTTAACCCAATGGTAAAGTGACACTAGGACCTTGATCTGTTTAAGCACTTCAACATATATTTACATTTCTAAGTGTAAAATGGTTAATTTAAAGGAAATCTTTAAAAAGCCCAACCCTTCAGGACACTGGCTGAGGTCCATCCTGAGTGTTGCATTATGTATATATTTTATCTCTTCCAGCACTCTGTGACTTTCAGGAAAAATCTTTTACTTTAGTTTGCTACATCAAACCCTGTTCACTTTACCAGTCCACCCGAAGGCCGCACAGAGATTTACGAGTGGTGTCCTCCCCTGCACAGAGCCAACAGCCCCTCCAAGCCCTGCAGGGACACAGCAGGGCTCGTAGGGCAGGGTCTGAGCCCTCCAGGCTGGCATGGCTGAGGGAAAAGAGAGTGAACAGGCAAGCAGCTCCTCACAGCTGCTTTTGTGTGGCTCACTGAGGATCTGAATGCACTATTGATTCCGTAGCACTAAAACAGATTTGTGGCCCCTGCGTGTGCAAGACAGATATCTCCTTCAACTCTAATCTCTAGCAGCTGTCAAAGACTTAAATGGCTTGTAGCTGCCTGGCACGCCAAAATCAACGAAGATTTTAGGCCTGCTTGCCTAAAGGGCAACCCATGGAACAGGAACCAATGGAAGTCATTCTCCTATCCTGATCACAGATGGACAGGGCCTCCCAAACTTCACAGTGGATTAAGTGTCCAGACCACGGCAGTAAAACAGACTAGAGGAAACAAATGAGTGCACCCACAAGAATCCAAAATGCCACCCAGAAACTCACTTGCCCCGGCGGTTTCTTGCTGAGGATATACCCTTCCAACAATTTCAACAGCGATGAAACTGCAGTGGGATTACTCTTCTGTGAAACCTCCTAGAGGCACTGGCACAAAATTTACTTGGCAATATTGAAGCAGCATCTTCATATCTTACATCTTCAGATACCTGTCTCTTACTGACTTCCCAATTGAAAATTATGGGTTCAATTAGGAAAGAATTCAATGGTGACTTTTTTTCTTTGAGGTAAAGCTAGAAATTCAGCCCCATTATTGTCCATTATCATCCAGTCAAGTGAACACAGGCACCACAGTTATCCTTAGTCAAGATACAAGCATCCCCAAGGCAAAATGCTCTCACAATAGACTTTCACACTTGAGAGTTTGGTCACTTTGTTTGTACAGGAAGTTTAACAATTACTTATAACTGGCCCATCTGTTTCCTTACATCTGCTTCCCGATGCCTACTTTGAAACAATCCTAACACGCTGGCTGCAGGGTGAAACCTTCAACAGGATGGTGACATTTATTGGAAATGGTCCAATTTCTCTTCCATGCGATGTTTGACAGGTGAGAAAATCATCCAAGGTTTTGACTGGGATGGTGTGACTAAGAATATAATGGAGTTCGTCTGAAAATTATGTGTTAATACTAAAACTATTCTCTGAAATGGCCATGAAGGAAAAACAAAAGGGGAAAAGAGAAAGTTTGTTGCACTGTCTCCTATTTGACAAAACATTCCCAAATTAACAGCAATAAGCAAATTAAGGATAAAGTTCAGCCTTCACCATTAAAGTCCACAACAGGATTTTGTTGGGTTTTGTTTTTTGTTTTTTTTTTAATGGACGTAAAGGAAACGGGCGTTGAGGAAAAGCAGGCACGCAGGAATTTGACAGGAAACTTCAAACCTCGCTGAATTTAATTTAGATTTTACATCCTATTATTGTGGGAAGAGACCCACTCTGTTTTTCAGTAACTAAAACACACCGGGTTATCCTAACATGCCTCCAAACAACATTCCCAAGTAGGTCGTACTATCTTCAATAAGTTGCAAACAGCCAGAACTGCTTTAACTGGGGCGGGGGGAACCCGAAACAGTTCCACTCACACGCTATTTATTTATTTTCAACAGTCTGCTTACACATAAAATGTCCTGGAGCTAAAAGCAACCAGCTGGGCGGGTTACTAGCCGCGCTCCTGGGCGAGGTGCCAGAGCTCCTTCCCTTCCCTTTCCCTACGAAGGGGAAGCCTTCGTACTTATTTAATAACGGGGAAAGAAGGAGCCCCGAGCCCCGGGGGAGGTGGGAGGCACGGCAGAGCCGCCGAGCCGGGCAGGGCAGCGCGGGCAGCGGCCGCCCCTCCCGTCCCGCTGCGCTCCGAAGGAAGGGAGACTCCGGCGGGAGCCACCCGCCCCGCCCCGCCATCCCCCNGCCCCGCCCGGCAGCGGGGGGGCTGCGCGCCGCTCCCGCACCGGCCCCGCGCGGGGCAGAGCCGGCATCGCGGGGGTCTTTAATAAATTTGAAAAGGAACAAACCAAAGAAAGAAAATCCCTCCTTTAGCTACATGGAGTTTGGGGAAGGACGGAGCGCAACTGGCGAGGCTTCGCGCGCTGGTGGCGTCCAGGTCCCTGCCCACCCCCGCCCTGCTCCAAAACGTTAGTCCAGACACGGAGTCATTCCCACCCCTTCTCATCCCCTCTGAAGGTACAGGGGAAACCTGAGGCAGCCGCAGGGAGCGATCCCATCGCCCTGCTTGAGGTGCTGCACTGGTGGGAGCGGTTTTCAGGGCTGCGCTGCCGTCACGAGTGGAAAAGGAGCGCCCGGGCAGGGCATGGGGTCCTGAGCAGGCTCGTTCGGCTGTGACTG